>CM055117.1:945247242-945294742 GCA_029206835.1 Rana muscosa | reverse complement strand
CAGAAACCTGACATTTTAACAGGGGTGTGTAGACTTTTTATAGCCACTGTAAATATTTACAATTTAACCATAAACAGACTGATTGTGTGACCAGTGATGACCATCAATTTTTTGGGGGCCGGTAAGAGCTATAAATTTAATAGTAGGAACTGCAGCTCCTCTTTAACCATGTTTTCATTGCAGGATCTTCTTACTATGGGCTTCAAAGGCAGTCCCCCCTTTTTAAAACTTGGAAAGTCTAAAAATTCTTTTGCCAAGCTTTCTGCTCTGGTCTGGATAGCACAAAAAATAAATATAATTAATGGCATGGAGAATGTCTTTTTTAAAATAGATCCTGAACAGCAGCCAGGAAATAATTGTTTTGTTTATAAAGTTAAGTCTGTGCCATTGTCTGAGACAGTATGAGTAGTCCTGTAACGGTGCCCCAGAATGCCCTCCACTAAGATATATGTTCATATACAGTATTGACTTTCTAATGCAAAAGATACTTACAGTACATGTGATTTCATCACAGTAGAACAGTAGACTGAAATATGCGTAGCATTGCTTTATCGATGAGTTGCCAACTGTGCTTCAGGGACCACTGGTTTCTAGCATGGATGACAGTAATATAAAGTAATTTATCCCCCTTTCTTAAAATAGGACTTCTTTCTTTATTTGCTAGGCGGTTGTACATGAAAATGAAGGCTTACTTGGTTACATTTATTGCGACTTTTTCCAGCGTGCAGAAAAACCTCCACAGGTAATTGTCCTATATCTTTTATGGTCAATCCATACAAAACTCTCATTTAAAGCGATATTAAAATTTTAGTTTTTTGTTTAAAAAATAAATGTTATCTTTACCTTTTTTATAGTGGTTTTGCACAGAGCAGCCCGGATCCCCCCCCCTTCTCGGGTCCCACGTCAGCACTCCTGGCCCCTCCCTCCTGCCGGGTGCTCCCACAGCAAGCAGTTTGCTATGGGGGCACCCGAGCTGAGCCACTGCTCTGTGTGTCCATTCACACACAGAGCCAATAACTCCTGCTGCTGCCAATAGGAAATTTAGGAGTGCGAGTCCCTGGAGAGGCAAGGCTCTCCTGAACATCACTGGATTGAGAGCCGCTGCTCTGGATGTTCATTCATACACAGAGCCTCGGCTTGGCCCTGCACCCCTCCTTTCATTGGCTCACTGGCTGTGATTAGCAGCAGCGGGAGCCATTGTCTCAGGCAATGAGGAGGCTTTACTGCCGGTTTCCCTTACCCAAGATGGCGGTGCTAGTACCCAAGAGCTGAGTATTTGCAGCTGCTGACTTTTAAAAAAAAATTGGGGGGGGGGGAGGGTGCAGAGCTTCTCTTTAAGCCCTGATGAAGGGGGATTGTATTCGGTCCCTGATACGCACTGACTTTATTCTGCTAAGAATTAGTGTTGCACTGATACCGTTTTTCCAAAACGTCTTTCAGGACAGCACCCGAGAGATCATGGCTCCTCCTCCTACAGGAAACACCTCATCAATTAATTCTTTAATTGGAGGCCTCCACGTTGCTTCCATCAGTTTTTTTGGGTTTCCTCCAGCCGGAGGAACACCTCTGGTGAGAGCCACGATCTCTCAGGGCTTTCCTGGGAGACAAGGTTCTCAGTCAGTCCTTTTTTTCTTAGGAGAGTGATCCTCCCACTTACCTCCTAGCATGGATGGTCCCGTGGGCTCCCTCTCCCCCTTCCGTGCTCGGGGAGAGCCTGTACAGCCCAGGAGTGCTGCCTCCTTTTTGTCTTCAGAGCGGTGGTTTGCTGTGTTCTCGCCGACAGCTTGCGAATAGCGGCGTGGAGCTTTACAGCGGCCGCCATTGTTCTGGTGGCCGAGGAGAGCCTCGGCCACGTCCTGTATGGGAAGAGGCAGCACTTCCGGGTCGGCGCGCGCATCATTTCCGGCCGCAAAGCGCAGAGGGAGAGGGCAGGGTCACCTGGTGCCTTAAAGTTCAGGTCAGCGCGGCGGCGTTTTCGAATCTGGAACAGGCGTTTTTTTCTTCACCACGCATCCGCAGACAGCTATGGACAGAGATGCAGCGGATAAGGGGGCAAGCCAAGGCACCAGCAAGGCTAAGGTAAGGGACTGTGTCCTATTTTACACTGGGCCGTTTTCTCCTGTGGGGGGGGGGGGTATTCACCTTCTCCCCCCCTCCATCTCCCCCGCCCCCCATCTCCCTGGTGATTTAGCATGTCTGCATAATACTAGGGGTCTTTTTGTAAAAGGTGGTGGTGGTGCATGGCTTGTGGGGCACAAGGAAGTGAAAGTGTTTTTTCCTATGTGCACCTGGGTGTATTGATTTGTACTGTGTAACAGTTTTTTCTTAGCGTGGTCCCTGGTTTTTTTCTTTTCTGTTTGTGCAGGCCAAAAGTTCTGCTCAACCAGTGAAGAGAAGGTGCCCTGTCTGCAAGGAAAAGTTAAGCGAGGCTTGGACCAAGTCGCTTTGTGCAGATTGCACTGCAAATGTAGTCAGGGAAGAGTCTCCATCCTTTTGTGGCGATCTAGTATCTACAATTAAGGATGAACTCCGTGCCACCTTTCAAGCTTTTAGGTCAAACCTAAGAGAAGAACCAGGCCCTTCAAGGGAACCTAGGGCTCCGCAGCCTTCTTCAGAACCCCAAGACGGCTCTCAAATATTATTGGGAGGTCCGATAGACGCTTCCCAAGAATCTGCTTCCCTTGCTCCAGATGGAACAGACTCTGAGGAGGAAGAAAATGAAGCAGAGAGCGCTTCTAAGTACAAAATGTCGCTTGAAGAAGTCGCAGGACTTTTAAAAGTAATCCATGCGACTTTGGGGATTGAAGAGGAAAAGAAGGAGCTCTCCCTACATGACCGCATGTATGCAGGTTTGGGCGATCCAAAAAGCCGTGTTTTTCCAGTCCATTCAATAATCTCGGACATGATTAAAAAAGAGTGGTTGGAACCTGAGAAAAAGCCATTTTGTTCCCGGTCTCATAAGAGAAGATTTCCATTTGAGGACAACCCGGATTCCATCTGGAACAAGGTTCCAAAACTGGACTCTGCTTTTTCACAGGTCTCAAAATCAACTGACCTTGCCTTTGAGGACATGGGCATGTTAAAGGAGCCCATGGACAAAAGAATGGATTTGCTTCTTAAAAGGGCTTGGCAGTCTGTGATGAACAATCTAAAACCAGCAATGGCAACAACCTGTGTCGCTAGGAATTTAGAACACTGGATTAACCAGATGAAGGCCCATGTTACGGCAGATTCTCCAAAACAGGAGATTCTGGACTCATTTACAACGCTTTCTGCAGCAGTATCATATATTGCGGATGCTTCAGCAGAATCCATTCGTATGTCAGCCAGGTCAGCGGCTTTGACCAATTCTGCTAGGAGAGCCTTGTGGCTTAAAACTTGGCCAGGAGATGCTGCATCTAAAAATAGGAAAAATAAAGAAACTGCGCTATAGTGTAAAACCTGGTAAATAATTAAATTTAACTAGAAAAAAGGGAAATAAAGGAAAGCAGCAACTATTCTGAAAACAATCATCAGTGCATGTAAATAAGAAAAAATATATATATAGTCGCGCTAACTTATGACTGAACATAAGCCCACCACTGAATAATTGAAAAAAATCCAAATACCAACAGTGATAAATCATATAAATACTCAATGAAGAACCATGAAAAATCTGTAAATTATAAATAATAATAAGGTGAGTGAACCATGATTAAACAGTTAATAAGATGATAGTCCACAACTGCTATATGAAACTCTCAAGGTTCACGTCTAAAAGTCCATAATAAACAAAACACCCGTGAGTAAGTGTCCAAAAAAGCCAACGACAGAAATCTTCTTATAATCCGTGACTTTCACCACCACCAGTAAGAATTCCTGCTTACCAAAAAGGGATGGTCCCCTATGACAGAGGACCTAAAACAGCCTCAAATGATACTCAGTGGAACCTCCGGATTTCAGCAGATGATGAACTTCAATGGTTTAGTAGCCCGACAGCTCATACAGCCTCATGCGAATGTTCAACATCAACTTGAAAAGAAGGAAGGACACCGAATAGTGTAAAATCCTTGGTGTACATTTATTAAAGGAATAATGGAATCATACTCACAAAAGCAGTTAAAAAGACAGCCTTAAAGTGCGTCAGCGCCGACCGGTCAGAGGCGCTGGCACACAAATACGTCCGTGGAAGCCGAGCAGTGGAGGGTGACGTCAGCACAAAGCTCGTATCCTGCCCTACGCGTTTCGTGAAAATTCACGTCGTCTCGGGGCACGGGCGATGGGCTGCGTCACCCCCTCTTTATAGGGAACACACCAGAGGAAGGTCCAACCCGAAGAAGAGCGCACGCACGCGCGTGCGTCACGCCGCGAGGCAACCACGTCTCGCTAACGTGCAGCTAGGCCAGTCCAACGCCGGGTGCGCACGCATCTCTCCCCACGAGGAAACCAAGCCTCGTTTGAAAAAAACGTTATGTGCATGTCATCACGCTAAACCGGAATGACGAAAGCACAAGGGGAGAGAGTGTGCTGCACATCTGCGTGACCATGGCAACAGGGATCATAGCAACAATACGCACGCTCTCCAAGGGGGAGGGAACCCCCCAGGTGTGTCACAGGAAGCAGTAAAGCCCACAACCTCCGCCGCAACCCACAAACAATGGGTGCAGCGGGCGCAATGGGACAAACTGCTCCGGTTGTTAAATCCTAACAGAAAAAATATATACATTGATACTGGAACTAAGGAGCATACTAGTTCATACTAATATCAAAAAAACATACATAATTTACAATAGACAAAAAATAATAAAATAAGTTTGCCTAAATAGTATTTAAAAAGTTATTAATAATAAATGACACTAAAACCACATAGATTAAAAGCTGTCATCATTTAGTCACACCCCTCCCTACACCCTATTCAATGTAACCAAAAGACAAAATCAGTAACTGAATGTCCTTAGGAAAAAAAAAAAAAAAAAAAAGGGGAGAAGGGAGGGGGAAGGAAAGAATCAAATGCAGCGCAATATCAATCAACACATTATATCATACAGTCAATATTATTAATCCCGGAAATCTGTTATAAAAACATGATTATCAATGGATAAGAAAAAACCTAGGAATTATTGATAAAGGCATTGACATCGGTGTCAACGTTGAGACCAAATGGAACATAAGTTCTCAACCTGTACACCCATGCCATTTCCTGCTTAGAGATTTCTCTAACAAGCGAACTGCCTCTCCAGTGAGGTCTGTATTTGTCAATTGCAATAAATAGCGTACCAGACGGGTCCCTCTAGCTGCACGTTAGCGAGACGTGGTTGCCTCGCGGCGTGACGCACGCGCGTGCGCGCGCTCTTCTTCGGGTTGGACCTTCCTCTGGTGTGTTCCCTATAAAGAGGGGGTGACGCAGCCCATCGCCCGTGCCCCGAGACGACGTGAATTTTCACGAAACGCGTAGGGCAGGATACGAGCTTTGTGCTGACGTCACCCTCCACTGCTCGGCTTCCACGGACGTATTTGTGTGCCAGCGCCTCTGACCGGTCGGCGCTGACGCACTTTAAGGCTGTCTTTTTAACTGCTTTTGTGAGTATGATGCCATTATTCCTTTAATAAATGTACACCAAGGATTTTACACTATTCGGTGTCCTTCCTTCTTTTCATGTTGATGTTGAACATTCGCATGAGGCTGTATGAGCTGTCGGGCTACTAAACCATTGAAGTTCATCATCTGCTGAAATCCGGAGGTTCCACTGAGTATCATTTGAGGCTGTTTTAGGTCCTCTGTCATAGGGGACCATCCCTTTTTGGTAAGCAGGAATTCTTACTGGTGGTGGTGAAAGTCACGGATTATAAGAAGATTTCTGTCGTTGGCTTTTTTGGACACTTACTCACGGGTGTTTTGTTTATTATGGACTTTTAGACGTGAACCTTGAGAGTTTCATATAGCAGTTGTGGACTATCATCTTATTAACTGTTTAATCATGGTTCACTCACCTTATTATTATTTATAATTTACAGATTTTTCATGGTTCTTCATTGAGTATTTATATGATTTATCACTGTTGGTCTTTGGATTTTTTTCAATTATTCAGTGGTGGGCTTATGTTCAGTCATAAGTTAGCGCGACTATATATATATATTTTTTCTTATCTAAAAATAGACTGTGTAGCATTCCCTTTGCAGGGGATTTGCTATTTGGTTCTGAGCTGGAGTCCATTCTTGACCGTACGGCTGACAAAAAGAAGGCGTTTCCGGTCAAAAAACAACAGGTACAGACCCGTAAGCGTTTTTTTCGTCCCCAAAAAGGACAACAGGAAGGAAAAACGCAAACCAAAAGGAAGCAGTGGTCTTCCCAGAAACCAAAAGGTAGGAGTGGAGTGCTCTTCCATCCTCCTGCGACCCCCGGAAAGCCGCAGTGACAATCCACCCCAAGTAGGGGGAAGACTCCAGGAGTTCATTCCCCAGTGGAGAGACATCACTACAAATCAGTATATTGTAAACATGCTCTCCCAAGGATATGTGGTGGAATTCACGGAAGAACCCCCAAAGAGATTCCTAGTGACAAACGTCCCGAGGGATCCGGTCAAGGCACTCGCCATGAAGTCCCTAATTCAGGAACTGATATCCCAGAGAGTCATTGTTCCGGTTCCAACAAAGGAGTTCTTCCAGGGGTTCTATTCTCACGTTTTCCTTGTACAGAAACCTTCAGGAAAGTACCGCCTCATCCTAAATCTAAAAATGCTGAATTTGTCAGTAGAATACAAAAGATTTCGGATGGATTCCATTTTCTCAGTAAGAAGCCTCCTGAGTCAAGGATGCTTCATGGCGTCAATAGATTTGCAGGACGCATACCTCCACATTCCTATTGCTGCCAGATCTCAGAGATATCTGAGGTTAGCACTGAGAGAAGGGAAGAAGGTGGTACACCTGCAATTCAGAGCTCTTCCATTCGGCCTGTCATCTTCTCCAAGGGTGTTCACGAAGGTAATGGCCGAAGCTCTAGAGGGAATTTCAGTGATTCCTTATCTAGACGACCTGCTACTGTTTGCCCAAACAAGAGATGGACTTCAGAGAAACTTGGACAGAGCACGTGCTCACCTAGAATCCATCGGATGGATACTAAACCTCCAAAAGTCCAATCTGATTCCCTCTCAGGAGGTGTTATTCCTGGGTTTCCGTATCAACTCTGTGGAGCAAAAGATTTTTCTCCCAGAAGAAAAATGGGAAAAGCTGTTAAAGGTTGTGTCACTCTTACAAACCAGTCAGCTTCTGTCCATCAGGAGGGTCATGTCAGCATTAGGAACCCTGACCTCTTCCATACCGGCAGTACAATGGGCAAAGCTCCATTTCAGGCCACTGCAAAAGTTTCTGTTAAAAATCTGGGATCGCCAGCAGAATTCACTAGATTAACTGGTGAAGATCCCCACCAAAGTAAAGAGGAGTCTCTGGTGGTGGAAGAACCAGGCAAGACTCTCAGCAGGCCTGTTATGGTCCTTTCCAACCCAGGTAAGGCTAACAACCAATGCCAGCTCCTGGGGTTGGGGGGCTCACATGAGCGGTCGTTGGGCACAGGGATCTTGGTCCACAAGGGAAGCACTGAGATCTTCAAACTGGAGGGAACTAAAGGCGATAGAAATGGCCTTATTGTTCTTTGCAGAAGAAGTCCAAGGGCGACATACACAAATTCTGTCGGACAACGCCACGGCGGTGGCTTACATAAACCGACAAGGGGGCACCAGAAGCAGAATACTTCAAGGCCTAGCAGAGAGCATTCTAAATTGGGCAGAGCTCCATACTCCATCCTTGTCCGCGGTCCATCTAAAAGGGACCCTAAACAGGATAGCGGATTTCCTCAGCAGGAACCAGGTGTACGAAGCGGAGTGGCAATTGAATCCAGATGTCTTCAATCTAATAGTGAAGAAATGGGGACAGCCAAGAGTGGATCTCTTTGCGACTCAGGAAAATACACAAATGTCTCTCTTTTTTTCCCTGAACAGGAACGAGTCATCTCTGGGGGTAGATGCTCTGGCGCACAGTTGGAATTTTCACCTCGGCTACGCCTTCCCTCCTTTTCAGCTGATTCCGCAGGTCATAACAAAAATCCGGAAAGAGTATACGACAGTAATCCTCATCACTCCCTTCTGGCCCAAGAGGCCTTGGTTTTCGGCTCTTCTACAGATGCAGATCAAACCATACTGGCATCTTCCCTTGAGACAAGACCTTCTGTTACAAGGTCCGCTGTTTCACCAAGAAGTAGAAAAGCTAAAACTCACAGCCTGGCTTCTGAGGAGCAGCTCTTAAGGAGAAAAGGATTCTCGGATAGGTTGGTGGCTACCCTCCTATCTAGCAGAAAGAATGTTACCAGAGCAATATATCACAAAGTCTGGAAAGGCTTTAACTCTTGGTGCACTACATCCGGCAGACCATTAAAGCAGATTTCTTCTATCTTGGAATTTCTGCAAGAAGGAGCAGACAAGGGCCTAGCGGTCAGTACCCTAAAAGTTCAGGTTGCCGCACTGGGGGTATATTTTGAGAAATCTATTTCATCAGAACCCCTAGTAAACAGATTCTTTAAAGCCCTCACTCGGGCTAGACCGATAGTGATCAAAAACTGTCCGTCATGGGACTTATCAGTCGTTCTACAGGCCCTGACCAGGGAACCTTTCGAACCTCTCAATTTAACCTCCCTGAAGCTAATTACTTTAAAAACAATTTTTCTAGTAGCTATTACAACAGCTCGAAGGATCAGTGAGCTGCAAGCTTTATCTATCGGGGAGCCATTTTTTTCAATTTTTTCAGACAGAATTGTGCTGAAGACGGATCCTAACTTTTTACCAAAGGTTGCCTCAGTTCAAAATAGAACCCAGGAGATAATACTTCCTACGTTTTGTTCTAATCCGTTGGGTAAGAAGGAAGAAGAATTCCATACCCTTGATGTTAAAAGAGCAGTCTTAAGTTACCTGGAAGCTACTAAAGACTTTAGGCGTTCAGACGCACTATTCATTTTATTTTCCGGAAATAAAAAAGGAAGACAAGCTTCTAGAGGAACCATTGCCAGATGGTTGAGAATGGCTATCTCAGACGCCTATTCCCTTACAGGCCAGGAGAGTCCAGTAAGTATCAGGGCTCATTCTACTAGAGCTTCGGCGGTGAGTTGGGCAGAAAAAGCTGGTGCCACCCCCGAACAAATCTGTAAGGCAGCTACATGGACAAGTCTGACGACCTTTGCCCGTCATTATAGATTAGAGCTCATGACGGTTGGGGACCAGGCTTTCGGAAGGAAAGTCTTACAGGCTGTTGTCCCTCCCTAAATGGGGTAAGTCTCGATTATCCTCTCGGGTGCTGTCCTGAAAGACGTTTTGGAAAAATGCAAGTTAGACTTACCGGTAACTTGTTTTCCAATAGGCTTTCAGGACAGCAGGATCCCGCCCTTTTTTTATGCTGTGGCTGTAATACTATGTAATAACTGTCGCTTATGTGTTGCAGCTGGGGCTGGAGGTTCTCTACAAACAACTGATGGAAGCAACGTGGAGGCCTCCAATTAAAGAATTAATTGATGAGGTGTTTCCTGTAGGAGGAGCCATGATCTCTCGGGTGCTGTCCTGAAAGCCTATTGGAAAACAAGTTACCGGTAAGTCTAACTTGCATTTTTTTTTTTTTTTTTCACTGGAGAGCACAAGTACTGATACTTATGCTCAAGTACCCGCCACTACTGATACCTTTTGTGGTGTGTTTTGATCCCGTATAAAAGGTTTGGGCTGAAATCGCACTGCAAAGAATCGCATGTCATTTGAACAGGCTGAAGTCACTATGACAAGCCTGGGTTCACACTGGAGCGGTGGGGGGAAACTGGACAGGAATCGCACCGCATTCCTGTTCAAATCGCAATTCTTTGCAATGCGATTGGAGCTCATTCATTTTGAATGGGCTCAAATCACATCGCAAAGGTATCGGTTTTAGGTATCAAAGCATTTGCACGAGTACTAATGCTTTGTAGAAAATATAAAATTGTGGGGATCAAGAATCTGAATTTCACAAATGATAGCTGTAGTATCTGATCTAATCCCTCAACATGCCGACGGGGAGCTTCCATAAGCCACAGTTTTGGCTGGTTGCTTCATGGGGGTATCAATCAGGCCAGAATATCAGCCTTTTTCCCTATCCCCCCCCCCCCCCCTCCATCCCATAACTAAGAGAAATGTTATTAGCGGTTTCTTCCAGCACTGTTCACCTTTTCTCTCTTCCATTCACATGAGCAGGCACTTTTCAGGTTATTCTTCATGACCCATGGTTTCCTAAACATGTGTCCTCTACATATCTCTTTACTCCTGAAATTATTGTAGCTATGAATTTGATTGTGTACATGAGTGCTGGTAGCTGCTGCTGCAGGGGTGTTTGGCATTTTTTTTTTCTGTCTCTAAACACCTCTGCGTGTTTGCCTTTGTGTTCATGCACACATGGGTGTTTGGAGGCAAAAAAAACAAAAAACCCCTGTGCCAACATGTCCTTGAGCAGCAGCGTTTTGGCAAAAAACATGATTGACGTGCCTACACACATGTATACGCACTTGAGCATTTTTTTCATTTTGAATGGCTAGAATCAATTGCATTAGTTTACAAACATCAAGCGTTTCTCTGCCAAAACACAGCTGCCTGAAGGGAAAGCACCTAGGAGATATAGCAAAAACTTACAATGTGCATGAGGCCTTATGCCGCGTACACACAATCGGAAATTCCGACAAGAAAACCGTGTATTTTTTCTGATGGAATGCTGGCTCAAACTTGTGTTGCATACACACAGTCACACAAATCTTGTCGGAAATTCCGACCGTCAAGAACGCGGTGACGTACAACACGGACGACGAGCCGAGATCAATGAAGTTCAATAGGCAGTTCGGCTCTTCTGCTTGATTCTGAGCATGCGTGTTTTTTTGCGCGTCGGAAATTGCATACGGACGATCGGAATAGAACCTGCTCTCAATCTTTTGTTGGAGGAAATTCCGACAGCAAAAGTCAGATGGAGCCTACACACGGTCGGAATTAGTCTTGTCCTCTGTCTGTGATTCAGAAATGTCCCAAATTTGGTAATAATGTGTAAAAGGGCTGAAATTAATTAAGCAAACTATTTGTGCAATAGGGCATTGGTTTATGCTTAAAGGGGTTGTAAAGGTTTGTTTTTTATTTTCTAAATAGGTTCCTTTAAGCTAGTGCATTGTTGGTTCACTTACCTTTTCCTTTGATTTACCTTCCAAATGTTATTTTTTTTGTCTGAATTTCTCACTTCCTGTTCCTCCTCAGTAAGCTGTTCTGGCTGACTCAACACCACTCGGATGATGGTGTGAAGTTTAGTGAGGAGAAACAGGAAGTGAGAAATTCAGACAAAAAAAATAACATTTGGAAGGTAAATCAAAGGAAAAGGTAAGTGAACCAACAATGCACTAGCTTAAAGGAACCTATTTAGAAAATAAAAAATGAACCTTTACAACCCCTTTAAATACCGTTCCATTGTAAATGGGAGACTGGTAGTGTCGCATACATGCTGGTCTTGAATATTTGCAGAGAATGTGTACCGCTTGTGCGCAGAATCACACTTAGGCCTCCTACTTAAAATGGTTCAATTTTTCATGGGATTAGCCTTTTTTTTTTTTATTTATTTATTTTTAGAACAAATTAATCAGGAAAGCTTTGGGGACAAGCAGGGAAAATGAAACCAATTTAATTTTATTACTTCCAGTTAATACAGTGCCTTGCGAAAGTATTCGGCCCCCTTGAACTTTTCATCATTTTGCCACATTTCAGGCTTCAAAAATAAAGATATAAAATTTTAATTTTTTGTGAAGAATCACCAACAAGTGGGACACAATTGTGAAGTGGAACGAAATCTATTGGATATTTTAAACTTTTTTAGCAAATAAAAAACTGAAAAGTGGTGCGTGCAAAATTATTCGGCCCCTTTACTTTCAGTGCAGCAAACTCACTCCAGAAGTTCAGCGAGGATCTCTTAATGATCCAATGTTGTCCTAAATGACTGATGGTGATAAATAGAATCCACCTGTGTGTAATCAAGTCTCTGTATAAATGCACCTGCTCTGTGATAGTCTCAGGGTTCTGTTGAAAGCGCAGAGAGCATCATGAAGACCAAGGAACATACCAGGCAGGTCCGTAATACTGTTGTGGAGAAGTTTAAAGCCGGATTTGGATACAAAAAGATTTCCCAAGCTTTAAACATCCCAAGGAGCACTGTGCAAGCGATCATTTTGAAATGGAAGGAGTATCAGACCACTGCAAATCTACCAAGACCTGGCTGTCCCTCTAAACTTTCAGCTCAGACAAGGAGAAGACTGATCAGAGATGCAGCCAAGAGGCCCATGATCACTCTGGATGAACTGCAGAGAACTACAGCTGAGGTGGGAGAGTCTGTCCACAGGACAACAATCAGTCATACACGGCACAAATCTGGCCTTTATGGAAGAGTGGCAAGAAGAAAGCCATTTCTCAAAGATATCCATAAAAAGTCTCGTCTAAAGTTTGCCACAAGCCACCTGGGAGACACACCAAACATGTGGAAGAAGGTGCTCTGGTCCGATGAAACCAAAATCCAACTTTTTGGCCACAATGCAAAACGATATGTTTGGCGTAAAAGCAACACAGCTCATCACCCTCAACACACCATCCCCACTGTGAAACATGGTGGTGGCAGCATCATGGTTTGGGCCTGCTTTTCTTCAGCAGGGACAGGGAAGATGGTTAAAATTGAGGGGAAGATGGATGCAGCCAAATACAGGACCATTCTGGATGAAAACCTGTTGGAGTCTGCAAAAGACCTGAGACTGGGACGGAGATTTATCTTCCAACAAGACAATGATCCCAAACATACAGCAAAATCTACAAAGGAATAGTTCACAAATAAATGTATCCAGGTGTTAGAATGTCAAAGTCCAGACCTGAATCCAATCGAGAATCTGTGGAAAGAGCTGAAAACTGCTGTTCACAAACGCTCTCCATCCAACCTCACTGAGCTCGAGCTGTTTTGCAAGAAAGAATGGGCAAGAATTTCAGTCTCTCGGTGTGGAAAACTCATAGAGACATACCCCAAGCGACTTACAGCTGTAATCGCAGCAAAAGGTGGCTCTACAAAGTATTAACACAAGGGGGCCGAATAATTTTGCACGCCCCACTTTTCATTTTTTTCTTAGTTAAAAAAGTTTCAAAAATCCAATAGATTTCGTTCCACTTCACAATTGTGTCCCACTTGTTGGTGATTCTTCACAAAAAATTAAAATTTTATATCTTTATGTTTGAAGCCTGAAATGTGGCAAAAGGATGAAAAGTTCAAGGGGGCCGAATACTTTCGCAAGGCACTGTAAGTGGAATGACAGACTGAGGATGGCCATTTCTCTTTCTTTTTTGTATATTATCTCTTTATTTATCAGTTTTATAGACAATTTACAGCATATCAAATCAGTGTCTCCACCTTCTCTCTATCATCACATCTTGTTACTAGTAGTATTTCATCTTTCTTTGACCATCTAGTAAAATATAAGTGCTCATCTTTCCCCGGTTTAAAATAGCTTGTGTCTAATAAAGAAATTAGAGGTGAATTGTGTTGCCAGTGATATAATCTACTCAGTTTGTCCCATGTCCTAAAAGTGTGTTTAGTTAATGGATTTGTGTTTTTTGCCAGTTCCCGATACTGTCGTGGGATCCATACCCTCTTCCCTAAGTCTGCTTTGCTTTGTGCTTCTTCAATTTCCACCCAACCCTTTCCCTCCTTGTTATGTATCCAACATGTTATCTGTGAAATGACGATTGCCTGATAATACTTCCTGAAGTCTGAAGCTGCTAACCCCCCTAGTTTTTTCCCTTTTACCAATGTTGCATAAGAAATTCTAGGGTGCTTGTGTTTCCAAATATATCTCAACGCTAAGGTGCTTAACTTCGCAAAAAATTCCTGAGGGACTCCTATTGGGATCATTTTGAAATATGTATGTTAATTTGGGCAGGATAATCATTTTTAAGGCATTTATCCTCCCTAACCAGGACAGGGGTTTATATCTTAGATAATTAAGTTGATCTTTTACCTTATTTAATATGGGAATGTAGTTTGCCGCAAACAAGGACTCCCATGATGCTGTTAGCTTTACCCCCAAATATCCCAGTTCCTCCTTGCACCAGGCAAAGGGGAGAGAGGGCTGGATTGCCCTCTGCTCCTTTTTTGCCAAGGTTATGTTTTTAAGATCTTGGATTTTGATATATTGATCTTAAAATTTGACATTTTCCCATATCTACTTAATTCCTTCAGTATGATAGGTATAGTTGTCCTAGGATTGGAGATAAAAAAAAACACGTCGTCAGCGTATGCGGCAACCTTATACTCCCTATCCCCCACTCTCACTCCTTTTTATGTCCCTATTTTCACGGATTGCAGCCAATAATGGTTCCAGTGCTAATACGAACAGCATTGGTGACGGGGCAACCCTGCCTTGTGCCGTTGAATAATTCCGGGGGGGGTGGGGGATAGAATTCCATTTGTCCTAATTTTAGCTGTTGGATGAAAATAAAAAGCAGATATCCATCGCATCATCTTTTCTCCAATTCCCAGGAATCTCAGTGTTCCCAACATGAAGCCCCAGTCCACTCTGTCGAAGGCCTTTTCGGCATCAACCGACAGAAATACGACTGGGGCCCCACTCTCCCTCACCTCATGCATTAAAAGCAAGGACTTAAGGGAGTTATCCTTCCCCTCCCTCCCTGATACAAACCCGACCTGATCACTATGAATCCATTGAGGTAATAGAGGCTTTAGTCTTCCTGCGATTATTTTTGATAAAATCTTTATGTCGGTATTTAATAACTATATTGGTCTATAACTTTCCGTTGCCATTGGATCTTTGCCCTCCTTTAGAATTAGGGTTATATAGGCCATCAAAGCCTCTTGTGAATTCTCACCTTCCGCTAGTGCGTTTAAAGTATTCGCATAATTTAGGGACCAATAGTTTTTGAAACTTTTTATAGTACATGATTGAGTATCCGTCAAGGCCAGGACTCTTCCCTATGGCCATATCTTTAATTGCTTTAGATACTTCTTCCTGTGTGATTGGAATTTCCAGGAGGTCCAAATCCTCTTTAGGCATCACTGGAAGATCTAGGCCTTGCAGGTACTCTTGAACTTCTTCCATTCCTCCCCTCTTATCCTATTTTTGTCTAACATTATACAGCTGACTGTAGTACCCATGGAAGACCTTTGCTATTTTGGGGCATGAGTGCATTATTTCTCCTTTATTGTCTTTGATTTTAGCTATGAAAGATGCGTTTTTTCTTTCTCGTACATCACGGGACACAGAGCGACATAGTCATTACTAATGGGTTATATAGTTACCGTCAGGTGCTGGCACTGGCAACTTCCAAAACCGGAAGTACCCTCCCCTATATAAGCCCCTCCCATCCGGGAGCACCTCAGTTTTTTGCCAGTGTCTAAGGTGTTGGCCAAGAAGAAACATGTGTTTTTCACTGAGCTTGCGTACAGGTTCTTTTGGGCCTCAGTAAGCTATTCCGGATCCGACCAAAAAAGCTTCATAGCTAAACGGTCGGTACCCGGGCCTTGCAGAGAAGAGCAAGGTTCTGCCTGTAATGCTTCTCTTAGGAGAGCTGGACCCTGGGATCCAGAGCTCTGGTCATACCCACGACCAAGATGTTTTCTGTGCAGGGTGCTATACAGGTCCAGGGGAGTGGAATCCTTGGGAACCCGGTCCCTGAAGGTTTGATTACAATGCCTGCCGTGATAGGTGAAGTTTGGGCTTTTGTGGACCAAACAAAGTCCTGCGGCGGGGAACAGGTAAGTGGGGGCCCCCAGGAACTTGGTTCTATTGGGGGACCCCCAAGCCTAATTTGTCTTTCTGTCTGTTACCTAACGGTATTCCCGCTAATATCTGTGCATGCCTGTAACTACTAAAAAAAAATGTAATAATTTTTAATGGTGGTCAAGAAAAAAAAAAAAGAATGTTTTTTTATATATGTTTAGTATATTAAACTGCGGTACCTGTGTTTGTCCACTAGAGGCCGCTGTGGAATGTTTTTCTTGTCATATGGACTAGTTTCTTCTCAGAGAGCAAAGTCCAGGCAGCTGGTGAGTTCTCCTACAGGAAACTGTTTCCTCTGCCATGTTGCAGTGTTCGTCTATCCCCCGGCCTGCGGCAAAGGGGGCCCTGGCTCCTGTCCCTGGTTTCCATGTTTGAAAATTAGCGCCGAGGCGCACGTGGCCGCGCACGTGGCCGCGCGCGTGCACGCGCCTCTATATATAGAGGTGGCCGGAAAAAGGGGCGGGGCCTGGGGGATGACGCTCTGTGCGCGCCGCAGCGCTTCTGCGCATGTGCGGGCGTCACAGCAGGTTTTTAAAAAGCCACATTATTGCAGTAAGCTGGCTATGAAGTACAGAGACAGAGCTGGCAACATTTAAAGGCATACAGCAAGCGGTTGATACAGGCATCCCCTAGAAAGGCACATTAGTAGACACCAACTGTTTATTATAGCAGCATTTATGCTAGACTATTATCAGTAACTGGTGTATTTTCGGCTGGAATACCTCAGCTTTGTGGCTTAGGAATATGCCGTCTAAAAACTCCGGGACTAGAAATTCCAGGAGGAATAGGGGGTCTCCATCGGGCTCTGAGGATCTTGGGCATGCTTTGGCTGCACCAGTCTCCCCTGAAGAATCAGAGGTTAGTGACCGTAGGGCACCCCCAGGAGTACCTGGTACTGTGGCTGTCCCCAGTTCACCTGCTCCTGTGTATGTAACAGAGGAGGTTTTTTCCTCAGCTCTGGGAGGGCTGGAAGAGAGATTGTCAGCACTAATTGCTGCTTCCCTGTCACAGGAGAAAAGCGCTCGATCTCCGTCTCCTCCCTCAGAGTGCCTGTTAACAGAGCAACAGTCCCATACAGAGAACGACCTACCTGAGGGGGATCAGGATGAGGTTGATTCAGTTGTAGAGGAATCAACAGTGGAGGAGCCGTTCTCAGCATCACATGCTGAGAGGTTATGGGTGCAGTCCCTGACTAATATGGTCCGATCAGCATTTAAAATGCCACTTGCGGAGCCATCCTCCTCTTCTGTCTCCTCGTTGGGGTCGCTAAAAGCTCCCCAGACTGTTTGTTCTTTTCCGATCCATCCTTTACTGGAGGGGCTCATTTACCAGGATTGGGAGTATCCTGACAAAATATTTACTCCCCCCAAGAGATTTCCGGTGGTCTATCCTATGGAGGATAAGTTCGTCAGAAAATGGAAGGTCCCTACAGTGGACGCAGCCATCTCTTGTGTGAATAAATCACTGACATGTCCGGTGGAAAATGTCCAAATGTTCAAGGACCCAATAGATAAAAAATTGGAGTCCTTATTGAAATCTGCTTTTTCTACAGCAGGATTGGTGACACAACCAGCAGTGGCAGCTATAGGGGTCTGCCAAGCAGTGAAGGATCAGTTGAAACAGGTCTTAAGGGACGTGCCAGATCAGCAGGCTCTTGCTCTAGCTGATCTACCTAGAGCCTTATGCTTTGCGGTGGACGCTATAAAGGATTCAATCCATCAGGCCTCCCGCCTTACGCTGTCTGTAGTACATATGCGCAGGCTTCTATGGCTCAAAAACTGGTCTGCTGAAGCTCCCTGTAAAAAATTGCTGGTCAGCTTCCCATTTCATGGGGAGCGCTTATTCGGGGAAGACCTGGACAAGTATATCCAGAGAATTTCCAGCGGTAAAAGTACACTCTTGCCGGTCAAAAATAGAGTTAGAGGTCCCTCTTTTAAGAGGCCGGCTTCTCCAGTCCCTAGGACATCGGCTGTGAAACAGTTCCGACGGCCTCCCCGGTCAAATCCCGGAGGTAAAAATCAGGGACAGTTGCAGGGTAACAAGAAGCCCTGGAGCAGGAGAGGTACAAAACCTCCCCCAAAGTCAAATGCATGAAGGGTTGCCCCCACCCAATCGGGTGGGGGGAAGACTTCAGTTGTTCACAGAAACCTGGCGGGACACGATCCGAGACAGATGGGTGCTCTCCGCAGTAAATCTGGGATACAAATTGGAGTTAAAAAACTCCCCTCCTTCCCGCTTTATAAGGTCGAACGTGCCAAGGGATCCCCAGAAGAGAGGATCCCTCCTGTTGGCACTGGAACAATTATTGCTTCAAGCAGTAATTATAGAGGTCCCCCTGGAAGAATGGGGGTTCGGGTTTTACTCAAACCTCTTTACAGTTCCGAAGCCAAACGGGGACGTGAGGCCCATATTAAATCTAAAAGGGCTAAACAAATTCCTACATATCAGGACTTTCCGGATGGAGTCGATCCGATCGGTAGCCACTGCCCTACAAGGGGAGGAATGGTTAGCCTCGATCGACATCAAAGATGCGTATTTGCACATCCCCATCTTTCCAGCCCACCAAAAATTTCTACGCTTTGCGATAGAAGGGCGCCATTTTCAGTTCAGAGCCTTACCCTTCGGTCTGGCCACAGCACCAAGAGTGTTCACAAAAATTCTGGCCCCATTATTGGCCAATCTAAGAACACGAGGTGTAACGATAATGGCATATCTAGACGACTTGTTGCTGATAGACCACTCAGTGGAAAAACTAGAAGTGGTTGTTCACGAGACAATCAAGTATCTGGAATATCACGGTTGGATTATCAACCGAGACAAGTCAGCCCTAAAACCAGTCAAAAGTCTGGAATACTTGGGGCTAAGGCTGGATTCAGACCAGAGAAAAATTTTCTTGCCTCGAGAAAAGGGGTCGTCTTTGAGAGATTTGATCCACTTAGTGGGTTCAAAAAGACAGCCATCCATACGCCTGTGCATGAGGCTGCTGGGAAAAATGGTGGCATCATTCGAAGCAGTACCCTACGGTCAATTCCATTCAAGGAAGTTGCAAAGGGCCATACTGTCAGCCTGGAACAAAAAAGTTCAGGCTCTGGACGTACCAATGTCCTTGTCCCCTTCCGTTCGCAGAAGCCTCCGTTGGTGGTTGGTTCCCCGGAATCTGGAAAGAGGGAAATCCTTCAGTCCGATTTCTTGGAAGGTGGTCACTACAGATGCCAGCCTTTTAGGCTGGGGAGCAGTACTGGAGCAATGGTCTCTCCAGGGCAGATGGTCGGATGCGGAAAAGGCCCTGCCCATCAATCTCTTAGAGATACGAGCAGCCCGGTATGCCCTAGTAGCATGGACATCCAAACTCCAAGGGTCCCCTGTCAGAGTTCAGTCAGACAATGCCACAGCAGTGGCATATATCAATCGTCAGGGGGGCACCAGGAGTCGTGCAGCCCAAAGGGAAGTAAATTACATCCTGAGATGGGCAGAAAGATATGTCCCAGCCATATCTGCGGTATTCATTCCAGGGGTGGAGAATTGGAAGGCGGACTTTCTAAGTCGCCAACAATTATGCCCAGGGGAATGGTCCCTTCATCCCGAGGTTTTCCGGACAATATGTCAGCGGTGGGGAACACCGGATGTAGATCTGCTAGCATCCAGGTTCAACACGAAAGTGGACAGGTTTGTCTCTTGGACAAGGGATCCCCTAGCGTGCGGCTCGGATGCCCTAGTGTTCCCTTGGGATCAGTTCAAGCTGATATATGCATTCCCACCGCCACAATTGTTACCTCGATTACTCCGCAGAATCAGGGTAGAAAAGAAACCAGTGATTCTGGTGGCTCCAGCGTGGCCCCGAAGAGCATGGTACGCGGAGATTGTAAAAATGTCTGTGGGGAGTCCTTGGACCCTCCCACATCGTCCGGACCTGCTTTCGCAGGGACCGATATACCACCCTTCCTTACCAGCCCTAGGTTTGACGGCCTGGCTATTGAAGCCCACATTCTAAAAAGGAGAGGGCTCTCTAATGCTGTGGTGTCTACCATGATCAATGCCAGGAAACCGGTATCCAGGCAGATCTACTATAGAATCTGGAAGGCGTACATCGCCTGGTGTGAGGCCAGGAAATGGCATCCACGTAAATACGTAATAGGTAGAATTCTGGACTTCCTACAATGGGCTGTAGATAGGAAGCTTGCCTTGAGTACTATCAAAGGTCAGATTTCGGCTTTGTCAATATTTTTTCAAAGGCCCTTGGCTTCGCATTCACTAGTCAAAGCCTTTATACAAGGAGTGATGCGTATTAGTCCTCCGGTTAATATTCCCATATGTCCATGGGATCTAAACTTGGTTCTGTCGGTTCTATAGAAACAACCATTTGAACCATTACAGCATATTTCCTTAGTGCTTCTCACCAGGAAATTGATTTTTCTAGTAGCCATTTGTTCGGCTAAAAGAGTATCGGAATTAGCAGCTATGTCCTGTAAGGAGCCATATCTGGTTATCCATAAGGACAGAGTAGTGTTACGTCCTCATCCAGCCTTTCTTCCTAAGGTGGTATTGAGTTTTCATTTGAACCAAGATGTGGTTCTTCCTTCTTTTTTCCCCAAGCCTACTTCGGTAGAGGAAAAGTTATTGCATTCTTTGGATGTAGTAAGAGCAGTTAAAGCTTATCTAAAAGCCACTGCTCAGATTCGCAGAACGGATACTCTGTTTATTCTGCCGGAAGGCCCCAGAAAGGGTCAGGCAGCGTCAAAATCTACTTTAGCCAAGTGGATTCGACAGGTCATAATACAAGCCTATAGCTTGAGAAGTAGACCGCCTCCGTTCAAAGTTAGGGCGCACTCCACGAGAGCAGTTGGAACTTCATGGGCAGTGCATCACCAGGCCTCCCTGGCTCAAGTCTGTAAGGCCGCAACATGGTCTTCAGTACACACGTTTACTAGGTTCTACCAGGTGGACGTTAGAAGTCAGGAGGATGTCGCCTTTGGGCGCAGTGTGTTGCAGGCCGCAAAAGATCCTCATGTCTGATAGCGCTCAGCTTATATATGGTGTATCCCCCCCCCTCATTTGGCATTGCTTTAGGACATCCCATTAGTAATGACTATGTCGCTCTGTGTCCCGTGATGTACGAGAAAGAAAATAGGATTTTTATAACAGCTTACCTGTAAAATCCTTTTCTTGGAGTACATCACGGGACACAGAGCTCCCGCCCCTCTTTGGGGACACTTATTGCTTTGCTACAAAACTGAGGTGCTCCCGGATGGGAGGGGCTTATATAGGGGAGGGTACTTCCGGTTTTGGAAGTTGCCAGTGCCAGCACCTGACGGTAACTATATAACCCATTAGTAATGACTATGTCGCTCTGTGTCCCGTGATGTACTCCAAGAAAAGGATTTTACAGGTAAGCTGTTATAAAAATCCTATTTTTTCCCCCTCACTACCCTTGCTAACCATTTCCCTGATTTATTGCCCCACTGATGGGTCTCTTTATCGACTATATGGAAAGCTTGCTTTTTCTCCTGCTCTAATAATATCCCTAGTTCTTCTTCTTTTTTATTTGTCAACTCTAACTTTTCTGGGATACCCTTCGGTCTCGTCTGTTGCTCTAACTCCTTTATCTCTCTGTATAAATTATTAATCTTTTTTCTTTTTCCTTTTTTTTTTTCCATGCACCTATACTTAACACCCACCTTATATAGCTTTTATGCGCTTCCCACAGAGTACCTCTTGAAATTTCAGGTGTATCATTAATGAGAGAATTCCTCCAGCTCCTGTTCTATCCTCTTATTCACCTCCAGATCTTGAATCAGGGATTCATTCAGTTTCCATCCTCCCCCCCTGGGGGCCCCTGACGTTATTTCTAGTTGCACTACCACTGGTGCGTGATCAGAAAGGGAGATTGCCTTTATCGCCGTATCTTTGAGGGCAGGTAACCACTGGTGTTCTATTAATACCTAATCTATCCTTGAGAATGACCCATGCACTGAGGAAAAAAAAGTGTAATCTTGTGCTGCAGAAATCTCGGAGATCTTCAGGGAATCTTAGTACTGCACTACGACCTTCTTTTTTTCCATTCAAACATGCTGGAAATCCTCATTGGTAGGACACATTCATAGTCCGCATCTGTTCTGTTAAGGGTTTGAGGAGTCTTCTTCTTGCCAAAGTCTCTGCCGAAAGATATGAAAAAACTTGCAGTTCGGTTCCCTCATATGCAATTCCTGTCAGTTTCCGGATACATTCCATAATTTTAGATTTCTCTTCGTAGTAATGGAACCTTACTATGACATCTCTAGGATTATCCTCTGCTTGGGGTTGGTATCTTACAATCCTGTGAACTCTATCCATTTTTAGCTCCTCTGCTATCTCTCTCCCCAACATAGGGTTAAACACTTCCTGCATCACCTTGGGTAGATCCTCATTTTTGTGTTTCTCTGGTATCCCTCTTATCCTTAAGTTTTTCCTGGTCTTTCATTTTGTATAAGAGCCATCTGTTTGTTTTTTGCAGGGATTCCATTTGTGCATTTATTTCCTCAAATCTTTGATCGTATTTTTCCATTCTCTCCTCTATCTCTTCTACTCGTCCCAATACTTGTCCAATGTTTGTTCTTACTGCCGCTATATCTGCTTTCAGAGATGTTTCCATTTTGGCCAGTGCCTCTGTAAACATCTCCTTAATTTGGGCTATGTTCAATTGAGCTGCTCCCGCTCTTAGATCCTCTTCGGGTTCTTGTGCTCCCCCTCCTTTCTTTTTCTGGTCCCCATTCTGTGCCTTACTACTTCCCTTCCCCGCTTTAGTTTCTTCCTCTATTGGTTTGGGTTTAGCGGCTCCCGCCCGTGTTGTAGTTGCCTGCCTTGGGCTGCCATGCCCAGTCTCCATCATGCTTGTTTCCGCCGACATATATAGCATTGAATACTCCCTGGGCTTGCAACAGGGACTACCCCCTTTCCTGCTTTGCCTTTTTTTCCCTTTGTCTGATTCATCCTTCTCTCCCCTTTTCTTCCCCCCTGGCTATGGTTCCCCTTAGGGGATGTCAGTCCTTAGTCCGTGTTTACTCAGAAGGGGAATAAACCCAAGAAAAGGAACCAATCACCCAAGGCCTATTAAACTGTATCACACTGAGCTCAGTTCTTGGCAGCTCCTGGGGTGTTCCGGGCTACGTGGAGAAGGGACCTAGGAAAAAAAAGGGCAAAGGAAGAGGGGGCGCCGGTGGCCGGAAAAAACAGCACTGGTACCACACTGATATGGCCGGTAGAAGGAGTTAGTGTTCACCATTTACCCGCCCCCCGTTAACCTGTTTTTAGATATAACTGTAGCAGCAGAAAAAAAAAAAAAGAAAAAAAATAAGAGAAGAAAAAATGTCAATATTTATCAGCCACAATTTCTGTTGGGGAGCACTGATCGGCCCGTAGCCGTGGGTTAAATACCAGGGACCCTCTCCAACTTTGTCAGGAGGCACTGGTCCTGGTCCACTGGTCCTCCACAATCCTTGACAATATTACTGGTATTATTAAAAATGTTTGTTCGCCCAGCTCCTCCCACCAGTTATGTTTGCAGTCTGTACCCAGTTTTCCAGCCTTGAAATGTTCAAGTGCCACTCATATAGTTGATCCGGGAAGGAGACAAGAGTTATGCCTTTAGCAGCAGTCTCTTAGGAGCAACCAAGAATTTGGTAGGATGGGGGCATATGTCAATGTATTTTCAGCCCCTAGCAGGCTTCCAGCAATCTTCCCACCAGCTCCCAACAAAAGCTCTGCTATAGCAAACAGGTCAGACCCTCTGAGAGCCAAAATTCTATTTATTAATCCATCTATTCAGGACTGCCACCCCAGAGCCTCCACAAGAGGGGACCAGTCCTTAAACAGCAGTCAATAACAAGAGGAGAGATAAAAACTTTAGCAGTTTTCCCAGACAAAAGAGCATCTCAGATCGCTGACATTCAATTTCTGAACAGATAGCAGGCAGCTAACAAGCATCCACAGTTCTTTTGATCAGATCTGATTGGACAGATCTCTTACCCCCTTCATACAGTTCACCTGTTATCTTTTTTATTATTATTTTTTTTACTGTTTGCATATGTGTATATATTTTTTTTTTTACTTTACCCCCTCCTCATGGACCTCTTCCTTTAGCCGAGAGTGGAAAGCAGCAGGGGGGGTCCGGCGGGGGACATCCATCCCACACCATGGCAGCCCTTCTCACTGTGCCTGTGCTACTTCTTCCAATCCTCCACCGCCGTCTGCTGCGGACTGTTGACCCCTCACGGGATACCTCTCAGGGATTCTGCCGCTCCTCCGTTCCCCTCAGGACCCTTCACGAGCTGCAGTATAGGCAGCTAAACGTGGGGGGGCGGGCCGGCCCAACCCAGCCAGCTAGCAGTGTCCGTGAGAGCTGAGCGACGGGGGAGGGTCACTGCCCTGGCTTCTCCTCTCGTCAGCTCAGAGAGGAGACGCCGCGCCGTCTATGCAGAGGGCACGGGCGCCGTGCATGTTCGTACAGTCCTCCCCTCCGGATCTCCAACGCATCTCTTCCTCTCCTCTCCTCGGAGTGAGCTTCAGCATCCGCGTGTCAGCGCGGCAGCGGTTTCAGGTAGGTGGGTGGCGGCGAGGGGCCAGTGTCTGGTGCTCGGGGAGCTACGTGTGGAAGCTCCTCCCCATCCTCCCCACTCTCAGCTTCGCCATTTCTCTTTCTAAACCAAATCTTGCCTAAATGTAGTCCATGTTAATATGTCCTTTTACAAAGTGTTTTTGTTGTCTACATTAGGACTGTCATTTCACAATTAGAGGAGGCCGGCTTAAAGAAGATGGTGAATATCAGCTGCCACTAGTGGTTCTTATGCTTAATTTCCCACAGTCCACCAAGAGTTCACCAACACTGCTAACTCCTGGTATGATGGAGAACCTCTTCCATGAGATGGGGCATGCCATGCATTCCATGCTGGGCAGAACACGCTACCAGCATGTCACAGGTAAGGACCGTAGCAGAAGTAGATGGGGTATTGCATGCATAAGCAAGAATGGCGCTATACTGCTCATATGCTCCCTGACTGACTCAGTCATTTGGGTCTTCCAAAGAAAACTACAATATCATCTAGTATGAGAAAAAATGTTTTACCTCAAGCCAGTTCCCAAAAGTTGAAGACCATTTCTACCTAAAATGTTTTTTTGAGTTTGGGTTTACTCACCTGCCGGCCTTTGAGATTTCTCAGACTGTACTGGGGAGATTTCTTTATATTGGTTTTTATCTCTGTTTCTCTCACAAAGCCTACATTACAGCTTTCTCTCACAGCTGAACTTCACATAGGAGAAGAAAAATGTTTTTCTCCGAACTATCACCCATTAGCTCCCCTTTCTCCTGATGCATCCTATGCAGCATAATTTTAATCCCAATTGCCAACGTATTGTCATGAACTGGGTAAGAGTGCTAATACTTTTATTTCTCTAAAGTCTTGAGACATTCTTTTATACAAAGAACACCACACTGATCCCCTGTATATTGTAGTCAAGGGCACATCCCTTTTCCTTTTATGCTATTACAAAGTTATTTCAGTGTGAGTATTTATCAACATGTCTAAAAAAGAAATGATCCTAATTTGTCAAAATATTTTATATCATCTTGTAGTCTGACATAATATGCAGTACTATATATAGTGCATAGATCCACTCACATCAGTACCTGTTTTCTGATAGAGCTTACAATCTAATCTCCCAACCACATGCTCCCAGAATAGAAGTAATTTGTGAGAAAGCTTGGGAGGTAGCCTGTCTGTACAAATATACAGAGAAACCCAGCTCAGACATAAGGATTGCATAAAAGCTAAATGCAGATACAGCCCCAGGGGACACATGCGCACACACAGATTTTAGTTGTGTCCCCCCCCCCCCCCCTCCCCAGGTCACTGAAAGTGATCCATGAGCCAGTTTGATGGGGGAAGGCAATTTATCTGTAAGTGGGCACTCTGATGGGGACCGTAGATGTAAGGGGGCACTCTGATGGGGACCGTAGATGTAAGGGGACACTCTGATGGGGACCGTAGATGTAAGGGGACACTCTGATGGGGACCGTAGATGTAAGGGGACACTCTGATGGGGACCGTAGATGTAAGGGGACACTCTGATGGGGACAGTAGATGTAAGGGGACACTATCATAGGGAAACCTGATACAAGAAGGCGCTCTGATGGGAGTACAAGGGGGCACTATTATGGGGACTCTGATATTGACCCAGATGTAAAGGGGGCTCTGATGAGGACTCCTGAAACAAGGAGGCACAGTTTCTGTTTAAGCATCCTAATCTCATGACCACCTAATACATAGTTGTGCGATCCCTGTCAACATCTGCACTACCTGTTAGACATTGCTTTCTGAGTTGTGACTTGTGCTACTGGTTCTCTGCATCTTTGTCACACTGACAAACCTCCAGTGGTTTCACACACAGGGCGAGATTTACAAAACCTGGTGCACACAAAATCTGGTGTAGCTGTGTAATAGTAATCAATCAGCTTCCAGGTAAAGCTTAACTGAACAAGCTGAAGTTAGAAGCTGATTGGTTACTATGCAACGCTGCATCTGCACCAGTTTTGGTAACTCTCCCCCACAGTGTTGACATTATGCCCCTGGAATTTTTCTTTACTGCACCCCCAGATCAGATAGCCTGAAATGCTTCTTAAGAACCAGAGCTAATGGCTTAGTCATTGTGCTGCTGAATTACAAACTGTATTTACTGCCCCACCAAATCCAGTCGCATTCAAATATGCATTTTGAATAAGAAATAATAAATAAATAATGCAGCCACCACATCTACTGTCTAAGGACTGGTAAGCTGCAATATACTACATTTTTGTGTTTTAGGTTTAGGTAAGCTTAAGTCCCGGTTCACACTGGTGCGCTGTGCGATATCGCACTGGAGTGCAAATCACATGCAATGTCTGTGCGATGCGAATTCAGCCATACAGATTCTATGGCTGAATTCGCATTGCATTCGGACCAAAGTCGTGCAGGACTTTTTTTTTTTTTGGTTTACACCAAAATCGGATCGCATGGGGGTTCACACCCATGTGATCTGATTCATGTCCGAATTAAAAGTTTGCACTGCAATATGCGAACAGATCTGGGGGTATTATTAACTTTGTATTGACACTTCCAGCGGTCCGCATATGGCAGTGTGAACCACTGTGTGATTTAGGTGTGATACGGTAACCTGCACTGGATTCGCAGGGTTCTTGCATCGCACCAGTGTGAACCAAGCCTTAATGTTTATACTTCCAATACTGCTGCTTGGCTAGTGTTGTTATGAATCCATTTTAACTAGGGAAAACAATATTTTTCAGATTTTTATGGCTTTATAGTAATTTCTATTGCAGCCCAACTTAAGGCAAAATGTGTTATTTTTCCATTCACAAAAACCTATCCTGCCGGATAAATTTTCCTTGCCTGGTGAAGACCGCTCTTTCCTTGCCTGGTGAAGACCGCTCTTTCCTTGCCTGGTGAAGACCGCTCTTTCCTTGCCTGGTGAAGACCGCTCTTTCCTTGCCTGGTGAAGACCGCTCTTTCCTTGCCTGGTGAAGACCGCTCTTTCCTTGCCTGGTGAAGACCGCTCTTTCCTTGCCTGGTGAAGACCGCTCTTTCCTTGCCTGGTGAAGACCGCTCTTTCCTTGCCTGGTGAAGACCGCTCTTTCCTTGCCTGGTGAAGACCGCTCTTTCCTTGCCTGGTGAAGACCGCTCTTTCCTTGCCTGGTGAAGACCGCTCTTTCCTTGCCTGGTGAAGACCGCTCTTTGCTTGCCTGGTGAAGACCGCTCTTTGCTTGCCTGGTGAAGACCGCTCTTTGCTTGCCTGCTGAAGACCGCTCTTTGCTTGCCTGGTGAAGACCGCTCTTTGCTTGCCTGCTGAAGACCGCTCTTTGCTTGCCTGCTGAAGACCGCTCTTTGCTTGCCTGCTGAAGACCGCTCTTTGCTTGCCTGCTGAAGACCGCTCTTTGCTTGCCTGCTGAAGACCGCTCTTTGCTTGCCTGCTGAAGACCGCTCTTTGCTTGCCTGCTGAAGACCGCTCTTTGCTTGCCTGCTGAAGACCGCTCTTTGCTTGCCTGCTGAAGACCGCTCTTTGCTTGCCTGCTGAAGACCGCTCTTTGCTTGCCTGCTGAAGACCGCTCTTTGCTTGCCTGCTGAAGACCGCTCTTTGCTTGCCTGCTGAAGACCGCTCTTTGCTTGCCTGCTGAAGACCGCTCTTTGCTTGCCTGCTGAAGACCGCTCTTTGCTTGCCTGCTGAAGACCGCTCTTTGCTTGCCTGCTGAAGACCGCTCTTTGCTTGCCTGCTGAAGACCGCTCTTTGCTTGCCTGCTGAAGACCGCTCTTTGCTTGCCTGCTGAAGACCGCTCTTTGCTTGCCTGCTGAAGACCGCTCTTTGCTTGCCTGCTGAAGACCGTTCTATACTCATCTGAGTCCCACCAATCAGGTCCTTCGCTGATGCTGATTTCTCCTGCTGCGACCACTAGTCCAGTGCTACACATCATCCCTCACTGGATTTGGGCTTTAACCACTTCACATCTGCGCTATAGCCGAATGATGGCTACAGCGTGGACCTACTTTTGCCGGAAGCCGTCAGTAGATGTCCTCCCGTGCTAGAGCGGCCTGTGCTCCCACTGCAGGGCCTGAGCGGCTCGCTCTGTAAACAGTGAGTCTGATACCAGTGCCACCTATCAGTGCCCATCAGAAAATTGGTCTAGGCAGGAGGGGAGTTTAAGTGCCCAGTTAGCAAGTGGTTAAGAATGGAGAATGTGGATTCTTGTATTCGGTGTCACTGCACAGGTTTTTTACTATAGCTTAAAACAAAGATTCACTTCCAAGCACATAATTGTCAATTGATATTTTATAACTGTGGCAGAATGTGCCCTACAGTAAGCTGCAACCACCGCTGAAGTAACTTTGCTGGGGCAGAAAGTTGTCACAACATGCATCTGTTTTGGACTGTCATTCTTGCTGGCAGCAGGTGAGAGTGTGTGTTCTTTATATACTATCAGCATATGTGTAAGAAGTAGCGTCGGCCTGATCCCATGGATGCAATGGTGTCCAATGAGTGTAAAGCCTCGTACACACGGTCGGACTTCCATCTGACTTTTCCACGGATTTGGCCAGGCACACCCATAGCATACACACCACAGGACTTTTCTGCAAACTTTCCCAAAACTTTTTCCAACATCACGTGGTTTTTCTGCTCTTTACCGCCACCTTTGGTCAACTTCTGCTATTGTTGGATGATTTTAACATTATTTGTTTTGTCCATCGGACAAAAGTCCGATGGTTTTCTGTACACACGGTCGGACTTTGCTCCATCGGACTTTTGTTGGCGAAAAGTTTGCCCGTTTGCAGACCAAACATTTGTCCGATGAAAACCAAAAAAGTTTGTCCGATGGAGCCGTACACATGGTCTGATTTTTTGTCAAACTTGCTCAAAAGGAAGTTTGTTGGCAAAAGGTCAGAATGTGTGTACGGGGCTTTAGGAATACTTACGCTTGTACCAGTAAAACTGACATTTAGCACTGCAGTGTAGCTCAGTGTTTCTCAACTCCAGTCCTCAAGGCGCTCCAACAGGTGATGTTTTCAGGGTTTCCATTATTTTGCACAGGTGATTTGATCAGTTTCACTCCCTTAGTAATTACCACAGCTGTTTCATCTGAGGGTAAATCCTGAAAACATGACCTGTTGGGGCGCCCTGAGGACTGGAATTGAGAAACACTGTAGCTGGTTAAATGTTTAATGCTGGGCCAATGTTGGAGTGTCCATCTGGTGTTTGTGAAGGGTGTGATCAGCTGTGTTAATAGGCCTACCTTCCTGCAGCTGTGCAAATATAAGATTTTCACCTTTTACAGAAATATATCGCTGTGTGGTGGTAATTACTATTTCTCTCAAATGTTCTGAGAAATGGATCATTTAGAAATGTTTCTAGTATCCAACAAGTGTCCTTTAGGCCCCTTTCACACTGGGGCGGTTTGCAGGCGTTATTGTGCTAAAAATAGCGCCTGCAAACCGAGCCTAAACAGCCGCTGCTGTTTCTCCAATGTGAAAGCCCCGAGGGCTTTCACACTGGAGCGGTGCGCTAACAGGACGTGAAAAAAAGTCCTGCTAGCCGCATCTTTGGAGCGGTGTGTTTACCGCTCCTCCACCGCTCCTTCCCATTGAAATGAATGGGACACCGCGGTAATACCGCCCGCTAACCGCGGCTGTAGCCGCGGTTTGCGGGTGGTATTCACCCTTTTTCGCCCGCTAGCGCGGGTTAAAACCGCACCGCTAGCGGCCAAATACCTCAGCAATCTCAACGGTATAGCGCCGCTAAAAATAGCGGCGCTATACCTCCACCGCCCCAGTGTGAAACCAGCCTTACGTATGAAATGTAGCTTTTTCTAATTTAATTGGATGTCACTTTGGCTTTTCCTTATTTTGTTTTTTTTGTGATTTTAACTTGAAAGTAAAATTTGTTTTTTCTTTGGATTCCTTTTTAATAGCATGTTGTAACATTTGCTGAAATTGATAATTAAAGTATAACTAAAAGTAAACCTCTTCTTCTTTTTTTTTGATAGAGGGAAGAGGGACACCTGTCCGTTTTTATTGCTGTCTGTGCCCCCATTAGGGAGATTCATTCACTCTAGGGGTTTGATTTACTAAAACTGGAGAGTGCAAAATCTGGTGCAGCTCTGCAAACAAACCGATCATCTTTCGTTTTTGTCAAACCTTAATTGAACAAGCTGAAGTTAGAAGCTGATTGGCTACAATGCACAGCTGCATGCAGATTTTGCGCTCTCCAATTTTAGTAAATCGGCCCCTATTAAGTTTACAAGGTTAAATCTTCAAGTGGGGACACTTTCTTTCTCGTACATCACGGGACACAGAGCGACATAGTCATTACTAATGGGTTATATAGATACCGTCAGGTGCTGGCACTGGCAACTTCCAAAACCGGAAGTACCCTCCCCTATATAAGCCCCTCCCATCCGGGAGCACCTCAGTTTTTTGCCAGTGTCTAAGGTGTTGGCCAAGAAGAAACATGTGTTTTTCACTGAGCTTGCGTACAGGTTCTTTTGGGCCTCAGTAAGCTATTCCGGATCCGACCAAAAAAGCTTCATAGCTAAACGGTCGGTACCCGGGCCTTGCAGAGAAGAGCAAGGTTTTGCCTGTAATGCTTCTCTTAGGAGAGCTGGACCCTGGGATCCAGAGCTCTGGTCATACCCACGACCAAGATGTTTTCTGTGCAGGGTGCTATACAGGTCCAGGGGAGTGGAATCCTTGGGAACCCGGTCCCTGAAGGTTTGATTACAATGCCTGCCGTGATAGGTGAAGTTTGGGCTTTTGTGGACCAAACAAAGTCCTGCGGCGGGGAACAGGTAAGTGGGGGCCCCCAGGAACTTGGTTCTATTGGGGGACCCCCAAGCCTAATTTGTCTTTCTGTCTGTTACCTAATGGTATTCCCGCAAAATTCTGTGCATGCCTGTAACTACTAAAAAAATGTAATAATTTTTAATGGTGGTCAAGAAAAAAAAAAAAAAAATTTTTTTTTATATATATATATTTAATATATTAGACTGCGGTACCTGTGTTTGTCCACTAGAGGCCGCTGTGGAATGTTTTCTTGTCATGTGGACTAGCTTCTTCTCAGCAGAGCAAAGTCCAGGCAGATGGTGAGTTCTCTTATAGGAAACTGCTTCCTCTGCCATGTTGCAGTGCTCGTCCATCCCCCGGCCTGCGGCAAAGAGGGGCCCTGGCTCCTGTCCCTTGTTACCCTATTTGAAATTAGCGCCGAAGGCGCACGTGCCCGCGCGCGTGCGCGTGCACGCGCCTCTATATATAGAGGTGAGCCGGGAAAGGGGGCGGAGCCTGGGGGATGACGCTCTGTGCGCGCCGCAGCGCTTCTGCGCATGTGCGGGCGTCCCAGCAGTTTAAAAAAAAAAAAAAAAAAAAAAAAAAAACACAATATTGTAGTGAGCTGGCTATGAAGTACAGAGACAGAGCTGGCAACATTTAAAGGCATACAGCAAGCGGTTGATACAGGCATCCCCATAGAAAGGCACATTAGTAGACACCAACTGTGATATAGCAGCAATTGTGCTAGACTATTCTCAGTAAAAGTGGTGTATTACGGCTGGAATACCTCAGCTTTAGGCTTAGGAATATGCCGTCCAGAAGCTCCGGAACTGAATCTTCCAGGAAGCGAAGGGGGTCTCATCGGGCTCGGAGGATCTTGGGCATACTCCTGCTGCACCAGTCTCCCCTGAAGTTCAGAGGTAAGTGACCGTAGAGACCCCGCAGGGGTACTTGGTACTGTGGCTGTCCTCAGTCACCTGCTCCTGTGTATGTAACAGAGGAGGTTTTTTCCTCAGCTCTGGGAGGATTAGGAGAGAGATTGTCAACATTTATCGCTGCCTCCCTGTCAGGGAAAGCACGCCCGATCTCCGTCTCCTCCTTCAGAATGCCTGTTAGCAGAGCAACAGTCCCATACAGGGATCGACCTGCCTGAAGGGGATCAGGATAAGGTTGATTCTGTTATAGAGGAATCAACAGTGGGGGAACCTTTTCTCAGCATCTCAAGCTGAAAGATTATGGGTTCAGTCTCTGACTAACATGGTCCGATCAGCATTTAAAAATGCACCTTGCGGAACCATCAACCACTACTGTATCCTCGTTGGGGTCGCTAGAAGCCCCCAGACTGTTTGTTCTTTTCCACTTCACCCTTTACTGAAAGGGCTCATTTACCAGGATTGGGAACGTCCTGAGAAAATATTTATTCCCCCAAGAGATTTCCGGTGGTCTATCCCATGGAGGATAAGTTCATCAAAAAAAAAAAAAAAAAAAATGGAAGGTCCCTACAATGGACGCAGCCATCTCTTGTATGTATAAATCACTGACATGTCCAGTGGATAATGTCCAAATGTTCAAGAACCCAATAGATAAAAGATTGGAGTCCTTATGAAAATCTGCTTGGTGATACAACCAGCAGTAGCAGCTATTGGGGTCTGCTAAGCAGTGAAGGATCAGTTGAAACAGGTCTTGAGGGACTTGACAGATCAGCAGGCTTTGCCCTAGCTGATCTACCTAGAGCCTTAGGCTTTGCGGTTGACGCCATAGAGGATTCAGTCCATCAGGCCTCCCGCCTTACGCTGTCTATAGTACATATGCGTAGGCTCCTATGGCTCAAAAACTGGTCTGCTGAAGCTCCCTGTAAAGAATGGCTGGTTAGCGTCCCATTTCATGGTGAACGCTTATTCAGGGAAAACCTGGACAAATATATCCAGAAAATTTCCAGCGGTAAAAATACGCTCTTGCCGGTTAAAAGCAGAGTTAGAGGTCCCTCTTTAAGAGGCCTGCTTCTCCAGTCCCTGGGGCATCGGCTGTGTAACAGTTCCGACGGCCTCCTCGGTCAAATCCCGGGGGTAAAAAACAGGGACAGTAGCAGGGTAATGAGAAACCCTGGGTCAGGGGAGGTACAAAACCTCCCCCAAAGTTAAATTCATGAAGCCCCCACTCAGTCGGGTGGGGGGAGGACTCCAGTTGTTCGCAAGAGACCTGGCGGGACACGATCAAGACAGATAGGTGCTCTCCGCAGTAGGTTTGGGATACAGTTTGGAGTTAAAAGACTCTCCTCCTTCCCATTTTTGAGGTCAAACGTGCCAAGGGATCCCCGGAAGAGAGAGTCCCTCCTGTTGGCACTAGAACAACTATTGCTCCAAGGAGTAATTATGGAGGTTCCCCTGGAAGAATGAGGGTTCGGGTTTTACTCAAACCTCTTTACAGTCCCGAAGCAAACGCGGACGGGAGGCCCATATTAATTCTAAAAGGGCTATACAAATTCCTGTATATCAGGACTTTCCGATGGAGTCGATCCGATCGGTGGCCACTGCCCTACAAGGGGAGGATTGGTTAGCCACGATCGACATCAAAGATGCTTATTTGCACATTCCCATCTTTCCAGTCCACCAAAAATTTCTACGCTTTGCAGTAGAAGGGCGCCATTTTCAGTTCAGAGCCTTACCCTTCGGTTTGGCCACAGCACCACGAGTGTTTACAAAAATTCTGGCCCTTTATTGGCCAATCTAAGAACACAAGGTGTAATGATAATGGCATATCTGGATGACTTGTTGCTGATAGACCACTCAGTGAAAAAACTAGACGTGGTCGTTCACAAGACGATCAAGTATCTGGAATCTCACGGTTGGATTATCAACCGAGACAAGTCAGCCCTAAAAACCAGTCAAAAGTCTGGAATACTTGGGGCTAAGGTTGGATTCAGGCCAGAGAAAAATATTCTTGCCTCGAGGAAAGGTGTTGTCTTTGAAAGATTTGATCCACTTAGTGGGTACAAAAAAGACAGCCGTCCATACGCCTGTATATGAGGCTGCTGGGAAAAATGGTGGCATCATTCGAAGCAGTACCCTACGGTCAATTCCATTCAAGGAATTTGCAAGGGGCCATACTGTCAGCCTGGAACAAAAAAGTTCAGGCCCTAGACTTACAATGTCCTTGTCCCCTTCCGTTCGCAAGAGCCTCCGTTGGTGGTTGGTTCCCCAGAATCTGGAAAAAAGGAAATCCTTCAGTCCGATTTCTTGGAAGGTGGTCACTACAGATGCCAGCCTTATAGGCTGGGGAGCAGTACTGGAGCAATAGTCTCTCCAGGGCAGATGGTCGGATGCAGAAAAGGCCCTGCCCATCAATCTCTTAGAGATACGAGCAGCCCGGTATGCCCTAGTAGCATGGACATCCAAACTCCAAGGGTCCCCTGTCAGAATGCAATCAGACAATGCCACAGCAGTGGCATATATCAATCATCAGGGGGGCACCAGGAGTCGTGCAGCCCAGAGGGAAGTAAATTACATCCTGAAATGGGCAGAAAAATATGTCCCAGCCATATCTGCGGTATTCATTCCAGGAGTGGAGAATTGGAAGGCGGACTTTCTAAGTCGCCAGCAATTAGGCCCAGAGGAAGGGTCCCTTCACCCCGAGGTTTTCTGGACAATATGTCAGCGGTGGGGAACATCGGATGTAGATCTTCTAGCATCCAGATTCAACGCAAAGGGGGACAGGTTTGTCTCTCGGACAAGGGATCCCCTAGCTTGCGGCTCGGATGCCCTAGTGTTCCCTTGGGATCAGTTCAAGCTGATATATGCATTCACACCGCCACAATGGTTACCTCGATTACTCCGCAGAATCAGGGTAGAAAAGAAACCAGTGATTCCGGTGGCTCCAGCGTGGCCCCGAAGGGCATGGTACGCGGAGATTGTAAAAATGTCAGTGGGGAGTCTTTGGACCCTCCCACATCGTCCGGACCTGCTTTCGCAAGGACCGATATACCACCCTTCCTTACCAGCCCTAGGTTTGACGGCCTGGCTATTGAAGCCCACATTCTAAAAAAGAGAGGGCTCTCTAATGCTGTGGTATCTACCATGATCAATGCCAGGAAGCCGGTATCCAGGCAGATCTACTATAGAATCTGGAAGGCGTACATCGCGTGGTGTGAGGCCAAGAAATGGCATCCACATAAGTACGTAATAGGTAGGATTCTGGACTTCCTACAGTGGGCTGTAGATAGAAAGCTTGCCTTGAGTACTATCAAGGGTCAGATTTCGGCCTTGTCAATATTTTTTCAAAGGCCCTTGGCTTCGCATTCACTAGTCAAAGCCTTTATACAAGGAGTGATGCGTATTAGTCCTCCGGTTAATATTCCCATATGTCCATGGGATCTAAACTTGGTTCTGTCGGTTCTACAGAAACAACCATTTGAACCATTACAGCATATTTCCTTGGTGCTTCTCACCAGGAAATTGATTTTTCTAGTAGCCATTTGTTCGGCTAAAAGAGTATCGGAATTAGCAGCTATGTCCTGTAGGGAGCCATATCTGGTTATCCATAAGGACAGAGTAGTGTTACGTCCTCATCCAGCCTTTCTTCCTAAGGTGGTATCGAGGTTTCATTTGAACCAAGATGTGGTTCTTCCTTCTTTTTTCCCCAAACCTACTTCGGTAGAGGAAAAGTTATTGCATTCTTTGGATGTAGTAAGAGCAGTTAAAGCTTATCTAAAAGCCACTGCTCAGATTCGCAGAACGGATACTTTGTTTATTCTGCCGGAAGGCCCCAGAAAGGGTCAGGCAGCGTCAAAATCTACTTTAGCCAAGTGGATTCGACAGGTCATTATGCAAGCTTATGGCTTGAGAAGGAGACCGCCTCCGTTCAAAGTTAGAGCGCACTCCACGAGAGCAGTTGGAACTTCATGGGCAGTGCATCACCAGGCCTCCCTGGCTCAAATCTGTAAGGCCGCAACGTGGTCTTCAGTTCACACGTTTACTAGGTTCTACCAGGTGGACGTTAGAAGTCAGGAGGATGTCGCCTTTGGGCGCAGTGTGTTGCAGGCCGCAAAAGATCCTCATGTCTGATAGCGCTCAGCTTATATATGGTGTATCCCCCCCCTCATTGGGCATTGCTTTAGGACATCCCATTAGTAATGACTATGTCGCTCTGTGTCCCGTGATGTACGAGAAAGAAAATAGGATTTTTATAACAGCTTACCTGTAAAATCCTTTTCTTAGGAGTACATCACGGGACACAGAGCTCCCGCCCCTCTTTGGGGACACTTATTGCTTTGCTACAAAACTGAGGTGCTCCCGGATGGGAGGGGCTTATATAGGGGAGGGTACTTCCGGTTTTGGAAGTTGCCAGTGCCAGCACCTGACGGTATCTATATAACCCATTAGTAATGACTATGTCGCTCTGTGTCCCGTGATGTACTCCTAAGAAAAGGATTTTACAGGTAAGCTGTTATAAAAATCCTATTTTTTCTGGTGATAATCAGGGATGCCTTCACTTTCGAGGGATTTCTTCTCGCTTCCTTTGGTATGGGACAGAAAGTGAAGAAAAAACTCAATGGAGCACAGATGGCAGAAAAATTTGAGTTTAGCTTACCGGTAACATCTTTTCCAGTAGTCTTTCAGGACAGCCACCATTGAGAGATGGGCTCCTCCCCTTCCTCAGGAAACACTGCGCCAGCCCATAAATTCTTACTTCCCCTGCCGGACCTCAGTTTTTTTCGAGATCACCTCCGGCCAGCTGGGGAGACACAAGAACACATTAATAACATACTATTATATATCATTATTCTGCTGCGTTCCGGTCTTTAGTAAGACCCCCCCCCAATTCTTATGCGGCGTACACACGATCGTTTTTCATGCCATTTTTTAAACCGACGTTTTTCTCGTCGTTTTTTTTCATGTTTCCTCTCAAGCCTGTCTTGCGTACACACGATCATTTAAAAAAAACGTTCAAGCGAAGCGCAGTGACGTACGACGGCACTATAAAGGGGAAGTTCCGTTCGGATGGCGCCACCCTTCATGTTAGTAAAGTTTGTTGAGCGACGATTCGCGCTTTTCAGCCTCGTGCTTTTCAGTCCGTTACAGCGTAACGAATGTGCTATCTCCATTACGAACGCTAGTCTTACCAGAACGAGCGCTCCCGTCTCATACTTTATTCTGAGCATGCGCGTTTTTTTTCACCTCTTAAAAGCATACACACTATCGTTTTTCACGTAAAAAAAAACGACATGAAAAACGACGTGAAAAAATAGAGCATGTTCGAAATTTTTAATGGCCGTTTTTCACGTCGTTAAAAATGCTCTGGAGCATACACACGATCGGTTTTAATGCCCATTTTTAAAAATGGCATTTTTAACGGCATGAAAAACGATCGTGTGTATGGGGCATAAGGGTGGGTAACTAGGGCTGTCCTGAAAGACTACTGGAAAATCGTTACCGGTAAGCGTAACTCTAATTTTCCCTTATCGTCTTTCAGGACAGCCACCATTGAGAGGATAGACGAGCACTTACCAACTAGGGTGGGACTACAGCTTGCAGAACCTTTCGCCAAAAGGCCTGCTCACCCGCCGACACCAGGTCCACTCTGTAGTGCTTAACAAAAGTGGAGTAGCTGGACAAGGTTGCGGCCCTGCATATCTGGTCTGGTGTAGCTCCGGCTCTTTCTGCTTGGGAAGCTGCCAAAGCTCTAGTGGAGTGTGCCTTTATCCCTGTAGGGATCTCCTCCCCTGATAGAGTATATGCCTGCTCTATGGTTGTTCTAAGCCATCGGGCAATAGTCCGTTTAGACGCTTTGTATCCTTTTCTGGCCCCAGAAAACAAAATAAACAGTGAGTCTGACTTCCTAAATGCCTTTGTCAGCTCAAGATAGTGCAGGATGCATCTAAAGAATGAACTCTTAATTCCCTTTCTCCCACAGGATTGGGGCAAAAGGAGGGTAGAACTACCTCCTGGCTTCTATGAAACCTCGAAGCCACCTTGGGTAAAAAGGCCGGATCTGTCTTTAAAACAACTCGATCTGTAAAAACAACACAAAATGGGGGTCTAATTGATAGGGATTCAATCTCACTGACCCTCCCGGTGGTAGTTACCGCTACCAAAAATACTGTTTTTAAAGTAAAATTCTTTAGAGAACATTCGACTAAAGGTTCAAAGGGAGTTCCCGTTAAAGTCTGTAAGACTAGGAAAAGATCCCACTTAGGAAAGGAAGAAACCGTAACAGGTCTCTGTCTTGTTAGGGCCCTGAAGAATCTGATTATCCACGGGTTGGTGGCCAGAGGCTTTTCTAGATAAGCACTGAGTGCTGAGACTTGGCTCTTCAACGTACTTATGGATAAGCCTTTATCTGCCCCACACTGTAGGAATTCCAACACTGTTGTGGAGCTCTGTACCGAAAGGGAGCTTCCTACACACCACTTGTTGAAGCGGAGTCAGACTTTCTTTTAAATCTGACGCGTCTCCTTCTTCCTACTATTGAGGAGGGTGACGATCAATTTGTCTGAGAAACCCTTAGACCTTAATATTCCTTCAGTAGCCAGGCCGCCAGTTTCCACTGGTGTACCCGGGGACAGAGGACTGGGTCCTGAGAGAGAAGATCCTCTCGGGGAGGTAGCAACAGGGGAGGTTCTGCAGCTAGTTGCTTGAGGATTGAGAACCATGCCCTCTTGGGCCAGTATGGTGCCACCAGAATCAGGGAAGTGTTCTCCGACTGGAACTTCCGCTGAACTGCCGGTAGCAATACTGGAGGAGGAAAGGCATAGCAAATTTTGAACTGCCAGTTCTGGTTCAGCGCGTCTACCCCCAGTGCACCCTCCGCTCCGCTTAGAGAGAAAAAACAGGGGGCTTTCGCGCTGCCCCTTGCCGCGAAGAGGTCGACCTCCGGAAGTCCCCACCTTTCGGTTACTAGATTGAAGACCTCCTGATTGAGGACCCAATCGCCCTCTCTCAGCTGCCTCCGGCTGAGGAAGTCCGCTACCACATTCTTCTCTCCTCTCAGGAAAACAGCCGTGAGCGAGAGAGAGTTGGTCTCGGCCCAGTTCAGGATGTCTGTCGCTAGGGCCAACAGGACTCCACTTCTCGTGCCGCCTTGCTTGTTTACATAAGCCACGGCGGACGAGTTGTCCGATCTCAACTGAATGTGGTGGCCCTGGAGTTCCTTTTTGAAGAATCTGAGGGCTAGTCCTACTGCCTTTAGCTCCTTCCAGTTGGACGAGCGCTTTATTTCCCCATCCTTCCAGGTGCCCTGTGCTAGAAGGGAACCTAGATGTGCCCCCCAGCCCGAGCCGCTGGCGTCTGTGGTTACCACCCGAGAAACTGGGATGAGCCACAGACGTCCTTGTGATAGGTTTGCTACCTTCCTCCACCACCAAAGAGATCTTTTTACTTGGGGTGGCACCTGAATTAAGGTGTTTAGTTCCTCTGGACTGTGGTCCCACACCCTCAGAACGAGGGCCTGAAGAGGACGGAAGTGTAGACCTGCCCACTGCACGGCTGGTAGGGTAGAAGTCGGTAGTCCCAGCGTGGACATTAGGGATCTTATGGGGATCAGCTGATTGCACTGGAGAGAGGCTACAGCTCTGTCCAGCTTTTGTATTTTCTCCCCTGGGAGAAAGAGCTTCGACAGTTGAGTCGAGTAGGTAGCCTAGGTACGTAATACGCTGTGAGGGTATGAGACTTGACTTCTCCAAGTTCAGTAACCATCCCAGGCTTACCAAGGTCTTTTCTGTTAGCTCGAGATCCTTGGTTAGTTGTTCTGGAGACGATGCAATTAGGAGCCGGTCGTCCAGATATGCTATTACCGACACTCCTTGGAGTCGCAGAAAGGCCATGCCTTCTGCTAGGATCTTGGTGAAAATGAGGGGCGAAGAGGATAGACCGAAAGGCAGAGCCTGAAACTGTAGATGTACTAGCCTTCCCTTCAAGTTTACTGCTAGTCGTAGAAACCTCTGAGAGGATTCCGCGATAGGGACGTGCAAATACGCGTCTCTGAGATCCAACGAGACCATGAAGCAGATGTGAGGTAGCAGGTCCCTGACCGTGAAAATTGACTCCATACGGAATTTCTTGTATGTGACTGACCTGTTTAGGGGCTTTAAATTCAGAATTAATCTGAATTTGCCTGAGGGTTTTCTGACTGGTTGGATACTGTCTTCTGTACTCATAACTCTATTCTTCCTCACGTCAGCATTAAGATAATGTAGATAGGCTCCCTCCACTAACTCATCTGGGTAGCCCTTCTCCAAAAATTTGGTTTAGATTTATTAGAAACATTACTGTCAAACGTTTTTTCAACATGAAGGGCAATCAAGATCCTTCTGCTGATGATGATATATCTGACATGCTCACTGACACATGTCCTATTTTAGATCACTTTCAGGATTGTAGTGTCCCAGAGCGCTTGGCTTTGGACCATCTAAAGCTTTTATACACGGAAGACTCCGATGATCTCATTGAGTCACTCACTCAACATCTGTCCACTTCTCCACCTATTCAGCAGACCAAATTCAGACCTAAGTCTATCTTTTACCCCACGTTTGCCAAAGGACCCTACATTCAAAGTTTCTACCAAGTAGTCTATGCAGAGACCCTACGTATGTGCCAACAATGTCCTATACACAAATCCTCTACCAATCTCTCCAAAGGCGAGACCATTGCCCTAAAAAATCTTACTGACAATAGAAAACTCATAATTAGATCAGCCGACAAGGGGGGTGGGATAGTAGTCCAAAACCTCGTGGACTATCAATCGGAGAGTGCTCGTTTGCTCTCCGATAGTACAACATATCTAAGGCTTACCTGTGACCCACTACCCACGTTTGCCAAGGAAGCACACGACCTTGTCAATAAAGCCAAAACTGAGGGATTAATCACCAAAACAGAGGTTGCATTTCTCCTTCATGACTTCTATAAGAGACCTTACTTTTATCATCTCCCCAAAGTTCATAAAGATCTAGCCAATCCACCGGGGAGACCTATTGTAGCAGCTATGGAAAGTGTTACCAGTTACTTTTCCATATATATTGACCATTTTTTACAGCCCTTGGTCGACAACCTCCCTTCATATATTAAAGATGGTATAACATTGCTTGAAACGCTACAACAATATCGATGGGAACCTTCCTATCGTTGGGTCTCGCTTGATGTAGTGTCCCTGTACACGTCTATCCCTCACAAAGTAGGCATACATGCCACACAGTACTTTCTTAATGAGGACCCAGTACTTAATACCAGACAGATCAATTTTTTACTAGAAATGTTAGAATATTGCCTTAATCACAATTATTTTGAAGCCAATGGCCAATTCTACATTCAAATCCAGGGAACAGCTATGTGGGCTAATTTCGCCCCCAGCTATGCTAACCTCACGATGGGTTATTGGGAACACTTAAACATCTGGCAAAACAACCCTTATGCTTCCCATCTAGTATTTTATGGCCGCTATATAGATGACGTGGTCATAATCTGGGATGGGCCTGATACACTAATCCCAGGGTTCCTAGAATTTTGTAATTCCAACCACATGGGTCTGTCTTTTACTGCTGTGACAAATAAGAACACTCTGGCCTTCTTGGATCTTGAGCTCTTCCATGATGACCATGTGATCTGTGCACAGAATTACACCAAGCCCACTGCTGGCAATTCCTTTCTACATTATGATAGTTGTCATCACCCTCGATGGGTGAAGAATATACCCAAGAGCCAGTTCTGTAGACTGAGACACAATTGTACCCGGTCACAGGATTATATCTCTCATGGCTCGATGCTAAAAAACCAAATTTTTGGAGAAGGGCTACCCAGATGAGTTAGTGGAGGGAGCCTATCTACATTATTTAATGCTGACGTGAGGAAGAATAGAGTTATGAGTACAGAAGACAGTATCCAACCAGTCCGTTTCGTTACCCAATTTCATAGTCAATTCAGGAAGATGGAACGGATTTTGGCTAAACACTGGTCTATATTGAGGGAGGACCCCCATTTAAAATCTACACTTACAGACCGTCCCATAGTAAGTTATAGAAAGGCCAAAAACATCAAGGCCCATATAGCCCCTAGTAAAATCAATCCCCCAGGGCCGTCTGCTAGCGCTTCCTTGACATTCTTCAATCTGAAGGGTATGTATCAGTGCAGGAAGGCATTGTGCCTCACGTGTAAACATGTCACTCATAGACAGAAAGAGTTTACGTGTAAAGGTAAGCAATACACCATACCCGATTTCTATACATGCTCTTCTGAGTATGTGGTGTATTGCCTGACGTGTCCGTGTGGCCTATTTTATGTAGGCCGCACTATTCGCACCCTCCGAAAAAGGTTTGGAGAACACCGCAATTTTGTTGAGAAAGGTCTCGATAAATATAGTGTAGCAAGACATTTCAAAGAGTTCCATCAACAATCATCTGTGGGTTTACGTGTTTGGGTTATAGAAGCCATCTCTAAACATCTTCCCCAAGCTGAGCGCTATAAGAAATTATGTGAGCGTGAAAATTATTGGATCTATACCCTCGACAGCCTCTCGCCTGGGGGCTTAAATGAGGGTATCGAAATTAATATTCTTTTATAATGATCAATATTATTTTACAATGATTCGTTCATAATGGCTTCATATATTGGTACCGTTATGTGCATATATATGTTTGTTACCATCTGTTATTCTTATTCTTCATCTCTCTAGTATGTTATGAGTTCAATACCTATATTTGGTTTCCGTTTGACACGTATTCCCCTTGTTCATATTGATTCGACTTGAATAGGTGTGTATGTGTGTATATTTATACGTGCGTCTGTTTATGTATATTGCACGTGTAGATTCATACATGCACTGCCACCCTATGTAGTTGCGCGTGGATGTGGGGATATCACCCTGTGCGCATGCGTTTATGTTCTTGAGAGTTTATATAGCTATTATGGGTATTTTGATATCAACAGTTTTTGGTAGTACACTCTCCATCCCTCTGCATATATTTTATATAGTTTTTTATATAATCTCTTACAAAAAAATTTTTATATAATAATTTTATTGTGTAATAATGTTCAGATATCACTTTTTTGGCTATTAGGATATCATATTTTATATATATTTATATATATATATATATGTATATTTTTTATATATATTATATATAAATCCTTTTAGGAATTTTTAGGTCCTTTTCATGATTGTTGGTCCATATGGGATCACTTCTTTTTATATTACATATGTCCCCTTCTTTTTTATATATTTCTCTTATCTATTTCATAAACTCTTTAATGACTATTGTCAGCGCTAGGATATACCATCTAGTGGCCGCAGTTCATTTCCGGTTTCCATGGTGATAGTAGGCAGCCTATCAGGTAGCTCCTGATTAGTACTAATAGCCCACTTCGAATATGGCCCCCAGTGAGCCTGATGAAGAAGCACGCATGCTTCGAACGTGGGCACCCTCCCGCTGACCCCATGACCCGGAAGTGATTGTTACTGCTATGTTCCAGGGAAGCTGTTCCCCGTCACCGATGTTGTGAACGTGTGGTTCCGCTCAACGCCGAGGACACCTAGAGATATCATCTCTCCCCAGCATCCGGAAATACAGCACCTCCTTCCTGGGAAGAGCGGACGATTTGTACTCTCATCCAGATAAGCTTTCCCCATTTATTCGTTTGTGAGTGTTTACTTGCATCTGTTTTTAATTCCAATAAATTTACATTGACTGCTACGCTCAGTAGGCGCTGCTTTGTGTTTCCCTTTGTGCTATTTCAGATCTCTTCTGTCTGTCAGCTGGCAGCCTTCTCTGCGGATGAGCTATGTTGTAGAAACTTATGGACTTATATGTTATGGACTACAAACTTCTATCATTCCTCATATCATTTTGTCATTTTCCCTCTGTCCCTATATTAGTCTATTCACCTACCTGTATCTGGAGTGCGCTTGGTTAACCCCTTGTGTTGTATATGTTCACCTTGGAGACCTGCTGCGGATATGAGTACGGCCCGGCGCGAGATTTACACCCTCTCCCCCGGGTTTTCAAGGGCCAGCGAGAGCTCACCGGACGCCGCCGGAACCGCAACGCTTTCTTTTTCGTACATCACGGGACACAGAGCGACTTAGTCATTACTAATGGGTTATATAGATACCTTCAGGTGCTGGCACTGGCAACTTCCAAAACCGGAAGTACCCTCCCCTATATAAGCCCCTCCCATCCGGGAGCACCTCAGTTTTTTGCCAGTGTCTAAGGTGTTGGCCAAAGAGTAACATGTGTTTTCACTGGGCTTGCGTACAGGTTCTTTTACGGGCCTTAGTAAGTTGTTCCGGATCCGACCAAAAAAGCTTCATAGCTAAACGGTCGGTACCCGGGCCTTGCAGCAGAAGAGCAAGGTTTTGCCTGTAATGCCTCTCTTAGGAGGGCTGGACCCTGGGATCCAGAGCTCTGGTCATACCCACGACCAAGATGTTGTCTGTGCAGGGTGCTATACAGGTCCAGGGGAGTGGAATCCTTGGGAACCCGGTCCCTGAAGGTTTAATTACAATGCCTGCCGTGATAGGTGAAGTTTGGGCTTCTGTGGACCAAACAAAGTCCTGCGGCGGGGAACAGGTAAGTGGGGGCCCCCAGGAACTTGGTTCTATTGGGGGACCCCCAAGCCTAATTTGTCTTTCTGTCTGTTACCTAACGGTATTCCCGCTAATATCTGTGTATGCCTGTAACTACTGGAAAATGTAAAATTTTAATAGTAGTCAAGAAAAAAAAAAAAGAGGAGACCGCGGTACCTGTGTTAAACCACTAGAGGCCGCTGTGGTCCATTTTTCTTGTCATGTGGATCTTTGGCTTTCTCAAGTCAAAAGATCCAGGCAGTTGGTAAGTTTCTCTGTGGGAATCCACTTCCTCTGCCCTGTTGCTGCGCTCATCCACCGCACAGGCCCTCCGGCAAAAAGGGCCCTGGCTCCTAGTCCCTGCTTGTTTTCAAAAAAGGTGCCAAAGGCGCACGGGCGTGCGCGCGGGCGCGTGCACGCGCCTCCTATGAAAGGAAAGGGGCGGGGCGGGTGGATGACGCTCGATGCGCGCTGCGGCGCTTCTGCGCATGTGCAGGCATCCCAGCATGGATAAAAGACACAGTACAAGTGTCAGCTGGATGCAAGCAGAGCTAGCAACAAAACAGTGGCACACAGAGGCGGTTGATGCAGGCATCCCCATAGAAAGACACTTTAGTGGACACCAGCTGGTATATAGCAGCAACTGTGTTAGACTATTACCAGCAAAATTGGTGTATGACGACGGGAATACCTCAGCTTTGTGCTTAAAGGATATGTCGTCCAGACGCCCTAGAAATAAGTCTTCCAGGAAGCGAAAGGGGTCTCCATCGGGCACTGAGGATTTTGGGCATGCTTGTACTGCACCAATCTCCCCTGAAATTTCAGAGGTCAGTAGCCGTAGGAACCCCGCAGGAGTACCTGGTGCTGCGGCTGTACCCAGTCCACCTGCTCCTGTATATATAACAGAGGAGGTTTTTTCCTCAACTCTGGGAGGATTGGAAGAGAGATTAACAGCATTGATCGCTGCTTCCCTGTCACAGGGAAAGCGCGTCCGATCTCCGTCTCCTCCTTCAGAGTGCCTGTTAGTGGAGGAACAGCCCCACACGGAGATCGACCTACCTGAAGGGGATCAGGATGAGGTTGATTCGGTTATAGAGGAATCAACAGTGGAAGAACCTTTCTCAGCATCTCAGGCTGAAAGATTATGGGTTCAGTCTCTGACTAACATGGTCCGATCAGCATTTAAAATGCCTCTGGCGGAACCATCAACCACTACGGTTTCCTCGCTGGGGTCGCTGAAAGCTCCCCAGGCTGTCTGTTCCTTCCCAATCCACCCTTTATTGGAAAGGCTTATTTACCAGGATTGGGAGCATCCTGATAAAATATTTACTCCCCCCCCCAAGAGATTGCCAGTGATCTATCCCATGGAGGATAAGTTCATTAAAAAAAAAATGGAGGGTCCCTACAGTGGACGCAGCCATCTCTTGTGTGAATAAATCACTGACATGTCCAGTAGATAATGTTCCAATGTTCAAAGACCCAATAGATAAAAAATTGGAGTCTTTACTAAAATCTGCTTTCTCTACAGCAAGCATGGTGACACAACCTGCAGTAGCAGCGATTGGAGTCTGCCAAGCAGTGAAAGATCAGTTGAAACAAGTCTTAAGGGACTTACCAGATCAGCAGGCTCTTGCCCTATCTGACCTACCTAGAGCCTTGTGTTTTGCGGTGGACGCCATAAAGGATACAATCCAACAGGCCTCCCGCTTTACGCTGTCTGTAGTACATATGCGTAGGCTTCTATGGCTCAAAAACTGGTCTGCTGAAGCTCCCTGTAAGAAATTGCTGATTAGCTTCCCATTTCATGGAGAACGCTTATTTGGAGAAGATCTGGACAAGTATATCCAGAAAATTTCTGCCGGTAAAAGTACACTCTTGCCGGTTAAGAACACGAGTAGAAGTCCTTCTTTTAAGAGGCCTACTTCTCCAGTCCCTGGCACATCGGCTGTGAAACAGTTCCGACGGCCTCCACGGTCAAATTCAGGGGGCAGAAATCAGGGACAATCACAGGGTAACAAGAAACCCTGGGTCAAGAGAGGTACAAAACCTCCCCCCAAGTCGTGAAGGGTTGCCCCCACTCAATCGGGTGGGGGGAAGACTTCAGTTGTTCACAGAGACCTGGCGGGACACCATCAGAGACAGATGGGTGATCTCCGCAGTATGTCTGGGATACAGGCTGGAGTTAAAAGACATTCCTCCTGCCCATTTTATGAGGTCAAACGTGCCAAGCGATCCCCAGAAGAGAGGATCCCTCTTTCTGGCACTAGAACAACTATTGCTCCAAGGTGTAATCATGAAGGTTCCCTTGGAAGAAAGCGGGTTCGGGTTTTACTCGAACCTTTTCACAGTCCCCAAACCAAATGGGGACGTGAGGCCCATATTAAATCTAAAAGGGCTAAACAAGTTCCTACATATCAGGACTTTTCGGATGGAGTCGATCCGATCGGTGGCCACCGCCCTACAAGGGCAGGAATGGTTAGCCTCGATCGACGTAGGGGATGCTTCTCTGCATGTCCCCATCTTTCCGGCCCACCAGAGATTTCTACGCTTTACAGTAGAAGGGCGCCATTTTCAGTTCAGAGCCTTACCTTTCGGTCTGGCCACAGCACCACAAGTGTTCACAAAAATTCTGGCCCCACTATTGGCCAATCTAAGAACACAAGGTGTAACGATAATGGCATATCTAGACGACTTGTGCTGATAGACCACTCAGTGAAAAGAACTAGAAGTGGTCGTTCACAAGACAATCAAGTATCTGGAATCTCACGGTTGGATTATCAACCGA
>CM055117.1:945237242-945239742 GCA_029206835.1 Rana muscosa | reverse complement strand
CACCCCTAGGATCACCATCAAGACTCACCACCCCCTGTCCCCGGGAAGGCTGCACCCGGGGAGGAGGGACCCTACCACCCTCTGACGCACTTGTATCTACAGCCCTCCGCCTTCGGGGGGTCCCTGCTCCCGAGGAGGAGAGGCCTGTTCCCGAGGGGGAGGGACTTCACCACCCTCAGAGGCATTACCTGCAGATGCATCCTCCCTGTGGGCCCTGGGACACCTACTAAAGGGGTGCCCCATCCCACCACAGAGATTACAACAAATAAGACCACACGAAACACCCGCGTGGCCGAACTCGCCGCATTTGGTGCATCTCAACACAGTGCAACTCCTACTCAAGTGGGTTGGACTACCGCACTTGTAACAGCGTCGGGGCTGGCCGGGGTAGAACACCAGGGTCCTGTCCCGGCCTATAAAGGCACTACCAGGAACATGGTCAACCGAGTTGCCCAGCCTCTTCAATTGGATCCTGGTGTTCCAAGCCCCGGTCCAAACCCCACGCTCATCCAACCCCTTCTTCAAAGGGCACTGCACCCGACCATACCGCCCCAACCATATCATGATGTCTTCCTGCGGAAGACTCTCGTTCCTTACCAGGACCGTAATGTTCTTAATATCTTCCTGCCTACTCAAGGGTATAACACGGAACCCTTTCCAGGGATCCTTACCCTTGATAAAACCAAAAGCCGTGATGAACAATTCCATGGTTACAGGACTAACAAAGCTGATATCAAAGTCCTGGTACGCTGTTGGATGGATCACAGCGAATATTTCATCCACCCCGAACCCCAGGGAAAGCACCATGTCCACCACCTGACTTCTGGTGGAACACTGCCCAGGACCCGCCCATCTAAGCTGCACCGCATTCCTACGCCTACGCTCTGGGCCACCCGTACCCCGAGACCACGGATTCGCCCCCGCAAACTGATCTGCGGGGGGAACCCGAAAGTTTCCGGCTCCAAATCGGCTGTACAGGTGACCCAGAGCTACGTTGACACCTGCCACGTTAGCGAAAGGACGCCCCTCCCTGAGGGCCTGCAAAAGTTTCTCATCCGACATACCCCTCAAAACCTGCTGAAGCACAGGAACATCCTGCCCAAGCAGAGGGCCATCCGGGAGAGACTCAGGGATAACCTCTGGACCAGAAGCTTCCCGAATCTGGGGTACCACCCCCCATAGTAGCACCCGGGGGACCCTCCTCCCCAGAATCACACGAAAACTGAGACCCCAAAGACACACCCTCATCATCCAAAACCCCGTCCCGCTGAGACCCTTTCAAACCCCGTATAAGACTTATAAGAGGATTGTCCTCACCTGGGGGACCCAATGGATAATCATCCCTTAATAAATCCTGTGCAAGCTGTACTTCTTCTGATACCTCCACTTCCTTCTCCACACAATTTGTTTCCCGGGGTCCCTCAGCCCCGGAGACACCAGAGGAACCGGAAACAGCCGACCGGAAGTGACCTAGCGGGTCAAGCCCCACTTCCGGTTCCATGGCCACTTCCGGTCCGGCGCCAATCGCGGCACACGCGGCCGTCACTTCCGGTCTGGCGTCACTCGCGGCCCCTCCTACCGCAAGTGCGCCAGAATCACAGGATAAACTCCCATTGGTCCCTGGTCTAGTAGGCCCACCCTCCACCTTCTGGGAAGACGGCGTTCCAGCCCGGGAAACCGCCATTACAGACTTCTGTCCCTTTTATCATGCTGTAGGCAGCCTCTGCACCCACCATTGCAGAGGCAGCCATATTGTCCTCTTCCTCCTCTCCTTCCACCGCACACCCCTCACCCTGGGCCTGATTTACTGCAGCGGTGGCCAACACAGCAGCTGATGGCCCACCCTGCACACAGGCACCAGGGGTCACCGGGGATCTTGCAGCAAGCCGCCCAGAGGATCTCACAACAGATACTGGTAGGTTTTTTTCCTTACATAAGTCTTTTTGTAAGTCCATTGTCTGTAATCTTGTTAACATAACCACGGGGACCATCACTGATCTAGGGGTACCGGACTTACAGCTACTCACTGCATCACTGGGACCCAACTGATCAACCATAACACTGGCCTTTTCCACAGGCCAGGTATTGGCTGATACAAAGGGAGCCTCTGCAGCACCTTCGCAAAAGCCAGCAACCCCACCACCTGCAGATGCTTTCTCTGCACTTCCCATCTTAGTCTCTGGAGACCCATCAGTCTCTAAGGCCTGAGCTGGTTTCTCACCGACCACCTCCTCCACGCCGCCGTCTTCACCTCCAACTGGTGGAATCTCCATCTTGGATCGCAGACGACGCTGTATTACAACCTGGTTTACCTCATCCACAGCTTCACGCATCATCATGCTGAGTCCTTTCAAAAAACTGCTTTCATTTTCCTTGACACCCACAAGCTGAGTCATAGACGTGCCGATCTCACCACATTGTTTCCTTAAACTCACAATAGCAGCCTTAAGCTCCTGCTTCTTATTGCCGCTGGCTTTGTCGCACCGCTTCCTTAATTCAG
>CM055117.1:944787242-945234742 GCA_029206835.1 Rana muscosa | reverse complement strand
TCGCGGCCGCACCTTCGCGGTCAGCCCCGGTTAGTGCGGGAAGGGTCACTGATGCCGCCTGGAGCTCAATCTCGGCCAGGGACCTCCGCGGTCGGCCCGGTCTTGTGCGGGAAGGGTTCCTCATGCCGCCTGGAGCCCAATCATGGCCGCACCTTCGCGGTCAGCCCCGGTCTTGTGCGGGAAGGGTTCCTCATGCCGCCTGGAGCCCAAATCTGTCGGTGCCACCGCAAATCAGTGCCAACCACCACCCGCCACCGCCAGCCAGCGCCACCGCCAGCCAGCGCCACCGGCCACCGCCAATCAGTGCCATCTGTCCCAAACTAGTGCCATCTGTCAGTTCCAAACCAGTGCCACCTGCCAGTGCCAATAGTGCCATCTGTCAGTTCCAAGCCAGTGCCATCTGTCAGTTCCAAACCAGTGCCACCTGCTAGTGCCAATCAGTGCCACCTGCCAGTGTCAATAGTGCCATCTGTCAGTTCCAAACCAGTGCCAACTGTCAGTTCCAAACCAGCGCCATCTGCTAGTGCCACCTGCCAGTTCCAAACCAGCACCATCTGCTAGTGCCATCAGTCAGTGCCACCTGCCAGTGCCAATAGTGCCATCTGTCAGTTCCAAACCAGTGCCACCTGCCAGTGCTAATGCCATCTGTCAGTTCCAAACCAGTGCCACCTGCCAGTGCCAATGCCATCTGTCAGTTCCAAACCAGTGCTATCTGTCAGTTCCAAACCAGTGCCACTTGCTAGTGCCAATCAGTGCCACCTGCCAGTGTCAATAGTGCCATCTGTCAGTTCCAAACCAGTGCCACCTGCCAGTGCCAACTGTCGGTTCCAAACCAGCGCCATCTGCTAGTGCCACACCAGTGCCACCTGCCAGTGCCAAACCAGTGCCATCTGTACTGAGGACATCAAGTGTGTGCTAGAGTGACGGGAGTAAGCAGGAAGGAGTGGAGTGGGTGAGGTGTTTTTTTTTTTTTTTTTAATCGGCCACAAAAATCGGCATCATATATCGGCCGTCCAAATTTCTAAATATCGGCATCGGCCAGAGAAAAACCCATATCGGTCGACCTCAGATCCATCCTGGGAATCAGAAGTGGCGCTGTCTGCTTGTGCATGCTCCACCTCAGAAGGGCCTGCGATTTCCTCTGCCGAAACTGCAGCAGCAGGTCTGGCAGGTGCAGAGGCCTGAGCCTGTGGAGGGGTTGTAACCTGAGCAGGATAAGTAGGGAGTTGAAATTTTTCAAACAGTGATTTAAAAGATGAGAAGGTGGATGAGAGCTCTTTAACTGAGGCTGCTAATCCAGATTCCTGTTCAGACTCCCTCTCCTTGACCAGGGTATCTATACAGTCCCTACATAGAACCTTAGTCCATGATTCTGATAACGTGTCCCTACAGGAGGCACACTTCTTTCTAGAGCTATGAGTTGACTTTGACGACTTCTCTACAGCTTTCTGAAATACAGTGCAAAAATGCAGAAAAAATAACATATCTGAAGGATGGTTACAACCCAGGGAATGCGCTAGCCCTCTTTTTTAATATGCAGGGACTAGGGCCTCCTCCCTCTGACCACCCAGAGGGTCTGTCCCCTCCATGGACAGAACCATACATGGAGGGGCAATCCCAGATAGAGTGGACCCTCCCCAGGGTGCTCTTACCTTAGGCAGGCTGGAGGTAGCGTCTGTCGTCTGGGGATCGTCTGAGATGTTGCAGGTGGTTGCTTGCTACGGAGTCTCCACGCTGCCTGTGCGCGTTTCCGACTCCTCCCGCCTGCGCCCGGCCCCCTATCACCACCGCAACCCGGGACCGGAAGTTGCGGATCAGAAGGGAACATCCGCCCACCGTCGGAAATTACGTCACCCGCCGTCCGGCCCGCCTTGGTTCAAAAATTTTTGCGGTATGTACACCTGTACAGGGAGGCTAAGATGTCCCCTCTGCAGTGGCCCTGTGGACGCGATAGGGGTCCCCCACAGCCTGCTACCGCGCTCGGCGAGGATGAGGTGGCTCAGATGGCGGGTATGTACCGCACTTTTTGTACCCTGGAAGCCCTTGCTTCCTTCCTGGGTAATTGTTTGTCTTCAATCCCCTGACTGAACAGCCTGGTTCCTTGCACAGTGTCTCCCCGCCGGAGGAAACACTAATAACTGAGGTCCGGCAGGGGAAGTAAGAATTTATGGGCTGGCGCAGTGTTTCCTGAGGAAGGAGAGGAGCTTATCTCTCAATGGTGGTTGTCCTGAAAGACGATAAGGGAAAAACTGACAGGGTTTATAACCCTCCCTTACTCTATTCAAAAATGGGGGGGGGGGGGGGGGAAATGTGCCTATAGTTTCATTTTATAATGCAGTGAAGTAATACTTGCTCTTCCAGGTTGCAGGCCCACTTTTTCTACTACCGACTTGGCACTCATCAGCAGTACTTGGCCTGTACTGTTCTCCACTGCTTCAGCTGCATATGTAATGTCCACACCTTGGAATATCTTCCTTCTTACACCAGTTCCAGAGAAAACCTTCATCAACAGGCCCAGCACTCCGGCCATTGGGTTTCAGCACTAGTGAATTGGGGCAGGACAAGTGTACTGCAGAGGGGCAGAGTTTAGTTTAGTATTTTGAATCACTAAAGTAAAAGGTTACCAATGAGGGGGCTGGATTTTAATTCGTTACCCGTTAAAGGGTACCTATAGTGTCTATAGAGATACTTTGGTGCAGGGCTAACTGATATCACTGCAGCACACAAGCAGGGTGCACAGGCAATTGGCAGCTGACAGGATTTCTGGCAGAATCAAGAGTTATTGTTTGCACTTATGTAACAGATATACCAAAACGCTTTCAATGGTGGATTTAAAAAATCAAATAGAAGTATATTGCTAGGGGTTACATACGTTTTAAGGGCTCTTGCACAGGACCCCAAGCCCATTTAGCATCCTGCCCAGTGTATTTCCTCCATCCCAAGCCACTCAGATGCAGCATGCATCTTGTCATTAATTAATCAAAAGTATTTAATAGTAGCCAATATGGCTCGGTGTGGACTTGGCCCCCTTGTTCGGTTCAATGTTTCTAATACACTTCCTCATCCATTGAGAAACCTTCCTGCATCCTCCTTAACAGGGGGTCTTTTAAATTGCAGGTCGGCAGTGGCTAATGCAGCTAATATCGCGGCCCTTATGGATGAGGATCTGGATTTTCTGTGTCTCACCGAGACTTGGCTTCAAGATTTTAAAGCCCCTATCTTGGACGAGCTGGTCCCTCCCCAATATAAAATATTTCAATGTAACCGCCCAACTGGCAGGGGGGTGGGGTAGCCATGATTTGTTAAACATTTTTTAGTATCCGTTTCATCGAATTTTAACATTATTTGCAAATCTTTTGAAAATTTTGTCTCTTCTTTCAAGTAGCTAGCAAGCTCACTTACGGGTTTGCTCTGACTTATCGCCCCCCTGCGTTAAAACTTGATTTTGTTTTTGAATTTCTCAGTCTAGCCTCACAGATGTCCATCGTGTTTAAAGGCTACTGCATCTTGGGCGATCTGAACTTCTGGGCGGAGGATCTAAGTGATTCCCCCACACAATCCCTTATCCAAGAACTGTTGCTTTTGGGGTATAGGCAACATGTGACAGCGGCTACCACATTGCTGGTCATGTGCTGGATTGGCTCCTGTTCAGTGGATTGTCGGCAACCTGTGCGCTGCCTAGGGAGTTGACCTGGTCGGATCACAGGTTTATTTCCTTTAGCCTGGCCCTACTGGAGGGGAAACCTCCACATATCCCAGATCGCTCTGGCCCCAAGGTTTTCTCAAGAAATCTATCAAAAGTCTGCCCAACCGGTTACGGTTATACAGGTGGTTGAGTTAATTTCCTCTTTGAAACCATCTTCCTCTCCATTAGATGTATGTCCTGCCGGGCTGGTTAAAAAATCTGCTGCCCTTTTGGCCCCGTTTATTGGGGAGATAATCAACTGCTGCTTCAGGACAGGTATTGTCCCAGGCGCTCTGAAGTGGGGCGTGGTCTTGGCCCTGCTGAAGAAACCGACCTTGGACCCTGACATATTGGGCAACTACAGGCCGATTTCCATCTTGCCTTTTGTGGCAAAGGTGATGGAGTGCCTGGCGGTTATCCAGCTACAGGCTTATTACCTTGAGTCTTTCCATCTTTTGGACGAATTCCAGTCTGGATTTTAACCTGGACATGGAACAGAGACAAGCCTCATCTGTGTTTATGATGATGTCCTTCAGAGCTTGGACAGGGGTGACTCAGTAGCTCTGGTTCTCTTGGATCTGTCGGCCGCGTTTGATACCATAAATCATGGAATCTTACTGGAGCGGATAAGATCTGTTTTGGGTATGAGCGGGTCGGCTTTGGCATGGGTGGCCTCTTTTTTAGAGGGTAGAGTTCAGGGAGTCAAGACTGGCCCCTTTTACTCTAAGTACACCGCCCTGGACTGCGGAGTGCCACAGGGCTCTGCCTTGTCACCCCTGTTGTTTAATATCTATATGAGGCCCCTTGCCGACCTGCTAAAGTCCCACGCCGTCCAGTACCATGTTTATGCGGACGACACCCAGGTCTACCTGAAGATTCCTAGGAACCAGACTGCTGATGCCACCCTTGCCAGATGTTTGGAAGCCATCAACACATGGATGTCTGCCAACTTCCTGAAACTGTAAAAAAAAAAAAAAAATCAGGTTGTGTTTATTGAGCAGACATGTATACATGAACATAAAAACAGATCTCGGCCAACATTGCCGAGGACATAACAGTACAACTAGTGACATATGACTCATTACATACCGCAGGTATCAATACAGTAAGGAGCAACACTGCTGGGGGGGGGGGGCCCTCACGAACCCAGATACAAATCCAAATCAGGGCCCGACGTTTAACTGTCAGAAAAAGGAGGGGGGGAAAGGTAGCGGGTACTCTCTAACCATCACCAGACACTCCCAAATCCCCACAGACCATCCCAGGACACCCCCCAGAGGCCACAGGGCCCTGACCAAGGGCAAGGAGAGGACGTGTGGAGTGATCAGGGAGATATCCACGGCAGCCACACCTTGTCGAATTTCCAAGGGCAACCTCTGCTAATATACGTTAACCTGTACATTGGAATAGCAGCATCCACCATGGCCAGCCAGGAGGACACAGTCGGAGGGCTGGGGGATATCCACCTGCAAACAAATAAATAACAAAATAACAAATACGCAATCAACAGGTTTCTATGGCGGGGCCTCTGCTCATCATCCGGGACCCCCAACAGGGCCAGCTCCGGCATCACGGGAAGCGCCAAGTCCAGCCTCAGATTAATTAATTCAAATACCTCCCTCCAGAACGCCTGTATCTTAGGGCAGTCCCATAAGAGATGTATAAGGGTACCAGGGTGGACCCGACATCTAGCGCAGCTGGGGTCCCTGTCTGGGTATATCCTGTGGAGCCTGACTGGAGTAAAATAAACCCTATGAAGCAGTTTGATCTGTGTCAGTTTGTCTCGGGAGGAAATCACTAGCTTAGGGCAGTCCTCCAACGCATCCTCCCACTCTTCTCTACTCAGGGATGGAATATCCATCTTCCACCTATCCCACAGTCTTTCCAGTCTCGGGGTATCTAACTTAAGCAGTATCCCATACAATTCCGAGAGTGGCTTCTTGAGGTTCTCCTGGGCCAAGAGCGATTCCACTGGGTCTAGTTCCAGCAGGGGCCGGGTGGGAAATTGCGCCCTATAAGCATGGCGCAACTGAAGGTATCGGAAAAGCATCCAGCCCGGCAGCCGAAACTGACCGCTGAGCTGAGTAAAGGTTAATAGCACCCCATTTGGCATGATATCTCTCAGTGTTTTAACTCCAAATCTGGCCCATACCTGTGGGTCGGGAAGCGATTTAAAGTGTGACAATGCAGGATTGCCCCACAGGGGCTGAACCGGGGCCCACCTGCCGGGCAGGGAAAAGCGTTTCTTAGCAACCGCCCAAACCTTAAGTGTAGTTTTAGTAGGGACCGGGACCTTAGGATACGCCTCCGCCCCTCCTATAGACCAAGTTTCGCAGGTCCGCCAGGGATCCCAGACAAGCAGCCTCGAGGCACACTGCTGCATTAGATCTATCCCCCGCTATCCACCAGTGTGCAGTCACCAGGACGGCAGCCCAGAAGTACACCATGAGATCCGGTAACGCAAGTCCCCCCAGTCGCGTAGGAAATTGAAGGGTAGATCTAGCTAGCCTGGGGCTGCCCCATTCCACAGGAAGGAGGTAATACACCCGTTAACCGCTCTGAAAAAGGAAGCCGGGATCCAGACCGGGCTGTTCCGGAAGATATAGTTAAATTTCGGTAGCAGAACCATTTTCAGAATATTGATGCGGCCTATTAGGTTCAAGGGGAGACCAGACCAGGCCAAACACTTGTCCTTTAAGGTAGTCAGCAGGGGGGAAACATTACGGGTATAGTATTGGGCAGCCTCCCTTGTCACCACTACGCCCAAGTATTTAAAGTCAGTGACCCACTGTAAGGGGGATGGGCTTGCCAGAGCGGGGGCCTGAGCGTCCAACGGAAAGAGCACCGACTTGGACCAGTTTATTCTAATTCCAGAGAATCTCCCAAAAACTTCGAACGTCTCCAGGGCGGCCAACAGCGAGGGACCAGCGTCATTTAAGTATAGGAGGGTATCGTCCGCATAGAGAGATATTCTCTCCTCTAACCTGCCGACTGAAAGCCCAGCAATCGCTCGGGACTCCCGGACCGCAATCGCCAGGGGTTCCAATGCAAGAGCAAAAAGACCTGGGGAAAGAGGGCACCCCTGACGAGTACCCCTGAAAAGTGGAAAGGGCTCAGAGACCCAGCCATTCGTACGCACCCTCGCCACCGGCCCCCCATACAGCATCCGAATCCAGAGGATAAAACGGGGACCAAAGCCAAATCTACCCAGGACCTCCCACAAAAACCCCCACTCGACCGAGTCGAAGGCCTTTTCGGCATCCAGAGAGGCCACTACACGGGTTCCGATATTGTCATGTGTCATAGATAGATTTAAGAAAAGTCTACGAATATTAATGTCAGTGCCCTTACCCGGCATAAACCCAGTCTGGTCTATGTGGACCAGCTCAGCAATCACTCCCGACAGACGGTTCGCAATGATTTTAGCAAGGACTTTAGCGTCCACATTCAATAAGGAGATGGGCCTGTAGGAGGCATAATCTAAAGGGTCCTTACCGGGCTTGGGCACCAACACAATAACCGCCTCCGCCATAGAGTCCGGCAGAGCACCCTGGTCGCTAAATTCTGAAAAGAGAGTTGTCAGTCTTGGGGCAAGGGTCTCCATATTCTACGAATAAAATTCAGTCGGAAGTCCATCAATCCCAGGAGTCTTACCACCCTACAAGCTTCCCATGGCCCCCTGAACCTCCTCTAGGGCGATGTCTTTCTCAAGTTCAGCTCTCATGTTCTCATCCAGAGTAGGGAAAGGGACAGAGTCCAAAAAGACCCGCAAATCAGAGGGCGAGTACTGAGCCTTCGAGGAGTAGACTCCCTGAAAGAATTGGGAGAATCTAGCATTGATACTTCCCGGGGGAAGTAAGCACCGTACCACCCTCATCCCTCACACCCGCTATATGCGTGGACATGGTCAATCCCCTGGAGAGCCATGCTAACAACCGGCCATTCTTATTACCATGTTCAAAAACCCGTTGGGCAGAGTGCAACATAGATTTCTTGGTCTGGTCAATTCGACACAGGGAAAGCTTCCTAAGGGCAAGTCGCCATGCAGAGTAGGCAGCATCTGTAGGGGCAGCAACATAGGACCTCTCACATTCCCAAACCTCCTCCTCCCCGTGCAGCAATTCCTTTGCTCCCTCCCTCTGCAGTAGAGATATCCTGGAGATATATTCCCCCCTGACCCAGGCCTTAAATGCATCCCACCGCACACCAGAGCTGGCCGAGTCCCCGTTAGCAGACCAGTATTTGCAAATAGACTCTGCCATATCCTCCTGTATCCTGTCATCCATTGCCCAGTATCTGGAGAGGCGCCACAGCCTCGACCCCCCCGGACTCCACAGGCGACAGATCTAGGCAGACGGGCGCATGATCCGATATGCCTCTAGATAGATGACTAGCATCCCGAACCCAATTGAGGGCCGCAGTGGAGGCATATACTAGATCAATGCGGGACAAGGTTTTATACGTAGCCGAATGGCACGTGTACTCCTTGGTATGCGGGTGAAAGTGTCTCCACACGTCCGTCAGCCCATATGCATCCACCCAGCGGGGGAGGTCCGAAGAGGGCCGAGCCACAGGATGTAGCCTGTCCATGCCCTGTGAGGGCACCATGTTAAAGTCCCCAAATACATAAAGCACCGGTGCATCAAATTCAAGAATTATCCCCATTAGTTCGTGTAGTACTGGTGTTGAAGCCGGGGGGGGGGGTAAATACACCCCAGCCAAGACCAGTCGCTTGTCAAAAATACGAGCATGGAGGACCACATATCTACCCCCGGGGTCTGTGCGGACATCAATGATCTGGAATGGTAGAGACTTCCTAATCAGGATACTCACTCCCTGGGCATAGCAGGAGTAGGTGGAGTGATGAGCCGCTCCAACCCAGGCCCTGCGCAGAGCCAGGATTCGTGAGCCCGTTAAGGGAGTCTCCAGGAGTATACAGATAATGAGGGTTGACCGTCTGCAGATATTTGAACACTCGAGACCTCTTGACCGCAGAGTTGAGGCCCCTAGTATTCCAGGAAACAACTCTAACCTGGGTCATCAGGGCGGATAGTAAATAAAAACAGCCTCACCCCCCTCATACAAAAGATCCATAAGACCCAACTGCGACTCAAGGACCCCCCCCCCCACCCCCACCCCCAGCAAAACGACCTCCATAAACCTGCAAACGAAAATGATTAGACATGTCACATCATACAAAAATAGAGCTAGAACCATTCTTTCCCACTGCAACAGCAGTATAACAGCAGGGTCCCAACGAATCCCCACCCCGCCACCCCATCCCAATCATGGAGAGCATATACCCCAAACTCCCAGACAACAGGTCTGTTTAAAACAAGGTCCTAATGTGGAGGGCAGTGGACCTGAGGAGTCCACACACTAGTCCAGGTGCTAGATCAGCACCAGAGCCGCTGGCCACCATATCAAAGAAAAAACGCATCTCAACAGGTAGCATAGGCATGTCTCCCAGACGATTCAGGATCCAAAACGGGAGCAATCGAGGAAGCCACCATCAGTCCTATGATTCCTTAAGGATAGCTGGTGGTAAGTCAGATAAGAACATCTCCTGCAAGCAGGGGCACAACACTTGTGAGGACAGTACTTGAGGCAATAATAGAGCATCATGCACACCTCAACCCAACATGGGATTCCCCAAAACATGGGGGGAATCAACAGAACTCGGTGGGTTCAGCAAACAAAATGAGGTCGGCAAGGCTGGCACCGTAGCAATCAAGGGGCAGCAGCGTGCCCGGTAAACATACCATCTCATCCGCAGAAGGAGGGCTGCCGCCAGCTCAGCGTTTGGGTTGCAGGGTGTCAATCCAGGAGAAGGCTTCCCGCGGTGATGTGAAGATGCGGACAGTTTCTCCATCTTGTACCCGGAGGCGCGCAGGGAACATCATGTTGTACCTGATATCTCGGGCGCGGAGTTGGGCCTTGACCTGGTCAAATGACTTCCGCATCTTCTGGGTTTCCATCGAGTAATCCGGGAAAATTAGAACTTTGGTGTTCTCAAATCGAAGCTCCCCCTTACTCCTCGCGGCCCTCAGGACCTCATCCCTATCCCGGAAATTGAGGAATCGGAGGATAAACGTGCGGGGGGGACCTCCGGCAGGATTCGGCCGCGGAGGGATCCGGTGCGCCCGCTCCACCGCATAGAAGGGCGAGAAATTCGCTTCAGGCAAGAGAGTACGCATCAGGCCCTCCACAAACTCGGTAGGGGACTGACCCTCCGCACCCTCTGGAAGACCAACAATCCGGTGGTTGTTCCTCCTGTTGCGGTTTTCGGCATCGTCGGCCTTGTATTCCAGCGCTTTAAGTCTATTATGCATGGCCCGGAGGTCAGAGGAATGTCCTGTCACTGTGTCCTCCACATCACCAACCCGCCGCTCGGCCTCTGAGACCCTGGACCTTATCTTGTCCACATCCTGCCTCATAATTCCCATCTTTATTTGCACAGCCTCAATCTTGGAGGTGAGTGTTGCTTGGCAATTCGCTATGGCTGCCATAATATCCGCCACATAGCTGGGTTGTGGCGGGGCCTCCTCCGCCGTCTGGGACGCCATCTTAGAATGTCGCTCCCCACGAGGCCGCACACAGGCCGGAGGGGAATCCTCGGAGATCTCTGGCAGCGGAGGGAACCGAAGCGTCTTACCTCCACCAGATCCTCCCCTACGTGTGCGGCGTCTCATCTGCTATGGGCAAAGGAGCCACGATCGGAGCGTCTACCCGTCCGGATAGGATAAATTACCAGGTAGCCAGCGGAGCTCCGTTATGTGCGTCTGTTCAGGTCTCCATCTTGGCCACGCCCCCCATTCCCCAACTTCCTGAAACTTAATGGGGGAAAAACTGAGGTGATCATCTTCAGCGATCTGGCCACCCCTCCAGATATCCCACCTTGGCCTCCCTCATTTGGTCCTGCTCCGGAGGTGGCCCCCCACGTCCGTGATCGGGTATTCGTCCTAGATTCAGGTTTAACCCTGGCTCCTCAGGTAAAAAAGGTCGTCAGTGCATGTCACTGGCAGCTAAAACTACTGAGGGGGCTGTCTAAATATTTGGATATCTCGGACAGAAAAACTGTCATCTGTGCCACTATAGGTAGCTGCCTAGACTACTGCAACTATCTTTATCTGGGATTGCCAAAGATGTTAGCTTCAACTTATTCAAAATGCTGCGGCAAGGTTACTCATGGATGTCCCTTTGAGGGATCATATCACCCCTGTCCTCTGCACCTTGCATTGGCTGCCGGTCCATTATTACACCTTATTTAAGGCAGGATGTATCATGTTTAAAATGAGAGGCCTGGCCCCAAGCTATCTCTGCTCTCGTTTTCATAAACAAGCTCTTGTCAGATCACTCAGATCTACCGGCAGAAATCTCCTCTACATCTCGGTGCCCAAGAAGATCCGGCGTGGTGGTCGGGCCTTCTCCCACCAGGCTGCCGTATTGTGGAATAGCCTCCCTGCCGAGCTCCAGGAGGCCGGTACTATCCAGTTCTTCCACAAATTTCTGCAGATTTGGATTTTCACGCAAGCCTTTCCTGCGTAGCCTCTCTTCCACCCTTTCTGCCGCTCTGTGCTGCTTTTGGTTCCTGGGTCCTCTTTTCCCTGGAACTCTGCTATGTGCGTCGGGACCCTTCGGGGTAAGACCGCGCTATATTAAGATACCTCTCAACTCATTAACATGAATGGCTGTGCGCTGCAGTACTACTGTGCTATCATAAACATGAGTACAGCATACAAGTATTTACAAATAATATTCTTTCTTTCTCGTACATCACGGGACACAGAGCGACATAGTCATTACTAATGGGTTATATAGTTACCGTCAGGTGCTGGCACTGGCAACTTCCAAAACCGGAAGTACCCTCCCCTATATAAGCCCCTCCCATCCGGGAGCACCTCAGTTTTTTGCCAGTGTCTAAGGTGTTGGCCAAGAAGAAACATGTGTTTTTCACTGAGCTTGCGTACAGGTTCTTTTGGGCCTCAGTAAGCTATTCCGGATCCGACCAAAAAAGCTTCATAGCTAAACGGTCGGTACCCGGGCCTTGCAGAGAAGAGCAAGGTTCTGCCTGTAATGCTTCTCTTAGGAGAGCTGGACCCTGGGATCCAGAGCTCTGGTCATACCCACGACCAAGATGTTTTCTGTGCAGGGTGCTATACAGGTCCAGGGGAGTGGAATCCTTGGGAACCCGGTCCCTGAAGGTTTGATTACAATGCCTGCCGTGATAGGTGAAGTTTGGGCTTTTGTGGATCAAACAAAGTCCTGCGGCGGGGAACAGGTAAGTGGGGGCCCCCAGGAACTTGGTTCTATTGGGGGACCCCCAAGCCTAATTTGTCTTTCTGTCTGTTACCTAACGGTATTCCCGCTAATATCTGTGCATGCCTGTAACTACTAAAAAAAATGTAATAATTTTTAATGGTGGTCAAGAAAAAAAAAAAAAAGAATGTTTTTTTATATATGTTTAGTATATTAAACTGCGGTACCTGTGTTTGTCCACTAGAGGCCGCTGTGGAATGTTTTTCTTGTCATATGGACTAGTTTCTTCTCAGAGAGCAAAGTCCAGGCAGCTGGTGAGTTCTCCTACAGGAAACTGTTTCCTCTGCCATGTTGCAGTGTTCGTCTATCCCCCGGCCTGCGGCAAAGGGGGCCCTGGCTCCTGTCCCTGGTTTCCATGTTTGAAAATTAGCGCCAAGGCGCACGTGGCCGCGCGCGTGCACGCGCCTCTATATATAGAGGTGGCCGGAAAAAGGGGCGGGGCCTGGGGGATGACGCTCTGTGCGCGCCGCAGCGCTTCTGCGCATGTGCGGGCGTCCCAGCAGGTTTTTAAAAAGCCACATTATTGCAGTAAGCTGGCTATGAAGTACAGAGACAGAGCTGGCAACATTTAAAGGCATACAGCAAGCGGTTGATACAGGCATCCCCTAGAAAGGCACATTAGTAGACACCAACTGTTTATTATAGCAGCATTTATGCTAGACTATTATCAGTAACTGGTGTATTTTCGGCTGGAATACCTCAGCTTTGTGGCTTAGGAATATGCCGTCTAAAAACTCCGGGACTAGAAATTCCAGGAGGAATAGGGGGTCTCCATCGGGCTCTGAGGATCTTGGGCATGCTTTGGCTGCACCAGTCTCCCCTGAAGAATCAGAGGTTAGTGACCGTAGGGCACCCCCAGGAGTACCTGGTACTGTGGCTGTCCCCAGTTCACCTGCTCCTGTGTATGTAACAGAGGAGGTTTTTTCCTCAGCTCTGGGAGGGCTGGAAGAGAGATTGTCAGCACTAATTGCTGCTTCCCTGTCACAGGAGAAAAGCGCTCGATCTCCGTCTCCTCCCTCAGAGTGCCTGTTAACAGAGCAACAGTCCCATACAGAGAACGACCTACCTGAGGGGGATCAGGATGAGGTTGATTCAGTTGTAGAGGAATCAACAGTGGAGGAGCCGTTCTCAGCATCACATGCTGAGAGGTTATGGGTGCAGTCCCTGACTAATATGGTCCGATCAGCATTTAAAATGCCACTTGCGGAGCCATCCTCCTCTTCTGTCTCCTCGTTGGGGTCGCTAAAAGCTCCCCAGACTGTTTGTTCTTTTCCGATCCATCCTTTACTGGAGGGGCTCATTTACCAGGATTGGGAGCATCCTGACAAAATATTTACTCCCCCCAAGAGATTTCCGGTGGTCTATCCTATGGAGGATAAGTTCGTCAGAAAATGGAAGGTCCCTACAGTGGACGCAGCCATCTCTTGTGTGAATAAATCACTGACATGTCCGGTGGAAAATGTCCAAATGTTCAAGGACCCAATAGATAAAAAATTGGAGTCCTTATTGAAATCTGCTTTTTCTACAGCAGGATTGGTGACACAACCAGCAGTGGCAGCTATAGGGGTCTGCCAAGCAGTGAAGGATCAGTTGAAACAGGTCTTAAGGGACGTGCCAGATCAGCAGGCTCTTGCTCTAGCTGATCTACCTAGAGCCTTATGCTTTGCGGTGGACGCTATAAAGGATTCAATCCATCAGGCCTCCAGCCTTACGCTGTCTGTAGTACATATGCGCAGGCTTCTATGGCTCAAAAACTGGTCTGCTGAAGCTCCCTGTAAAAAATTGCTGGTCAGCTTCCCATTTCATGGGGAGCGCTTATTCGGGGAAGACCTGGACAAGTATATCCAGAGAATTTCCAGCGGTAAAAGTACACTCTTGCCGGTCAAAAATAGAGTTAGAGGTCCCTCTTTTAAGAGGCCGGCTTCTCCAGTCCCTAGGACATCGGCTGTGAAACAGTTCCGACGGCCTCCCCGGTCAAATCCCGGAGGTAAAAATCAGGGACAGTTGCAGGGTAACAAGAAGCCCTGGAGCAGGAGAGGTACAAAACCTCCCCCAAAGTCAAATGCATGAAGGGTTGCCCCCACCCAATCGGGTGGGGGGAAGACTTCAGTTGTTCACAGAAACCTGGCGGGACACGATCCGAGACAGATGGGTGCTCTCCGCAGTAAATCTGGGATACAAATTGGAGTTAAAAAACTCCCCTCCTTCCCGCTTTATAAGGTCGAACGTGCCAAGGGATCCCCAGAAGAGAGGATCCCTCCTGTTGGCACTGGAACAATTATTGCTTCAAGCAGTAATTATAGAGGTCCCCCTGGAAGAATGGGGGTTCGGGTTTTACTCAAACCTCTTTACAGTTCCGAAGCCAAACGGGGACGTGAGGCCCATATTAAATCTAAAAGGGCTAAACAAATTCCTACATAACAGGACTTTCCGGATGGAGTCGATCCGATCGGTAGCCACTGCCCTACAAGGGGAGGAATGGTTAGCCTCGATCGACATCAAAGATGCGTATTTGCACATCCCCATCTTTCCAGCCCACCAAAAATTTCTACGCTTTGCGATAGAAGGGCGCCATTTTCAGTTCAGAGCCTTACCCTTCGGTCTGGCCACAGCACCAAGAGTGTTCACAAAAATTCTGGCCCCATTATTGGCCAATCTAAGAACGCGAGGTGTAACGATAATGGCATATCTAGACGACTTGTTGCTGATAGACCACTCAGTGGAAAAACTAGAAGTGGTTGTTCACGAGACAATCAAGTATCTGGAATATCACGGTTGGATTATCAACCGAGACAAGTCAGCCCTAAAACCAGTCAAAAGTCTGGAATACTTGGGGCTAAGGCTGGATTCAGACCAGAGAAAAATTTTCTTGCCTCGAGAAAAGGGGTCGTCTTTGAGAGATTTGATCCACTTAGTGGGTTCAAAAAGACAGCCATCCATACGCCTGTGCATGAGGCTGCTGGGAAAAATGGTGGCATCATTCGAAGCAGTACCCTACGGTCAATTCCATTCAAGGAAGTTGCAAAGGGCCATACTGTCAGCCTGGAACAAAAAAGTTCAGGCTCTGGACGTACCAATGTCCTTGTCCCCTTCCGTTCGCAGAAGCCTCCGTTGGTGGTTGGTTCCCCGGAATCTGGAAAGAGGGAAATCCTTCAGTCCGATTTCTTGGAAGGTGGTCACTACAGATGCCAGCCTTTTAGGCTGGGGAGCAGTACTGGAGCAATGGTCTCTCCAGGGCAGATGGTCGGATGCGGAAAAGGCCCTGCCCATCAATCTCTTAGAGATACGAGCAGCCCGGTATGCCCTAGTAGCATGGACATCCAAACTCCAAGGGTCCCCTGTCAGAGTTCAGTCAGACAATGCCACAGCAGTGGCATATATCAATCGTCAGGGGGGCACCAGGAGTCGTGCAGCCCAAAGGGAAGTAAATTACATCCTGAGATGGGCAGAAAGATATGTCCCAGCCATATCTGCGGTATTCATTCCAGGGGTGGAGAATTGGAAGGCGGACTTTCTAAGTCGCCAACAATTATGCCCAGGGGAATGGTCCCTTCATCCCGAGGTTTTCCGGACAATATGTCAGCGGTGGGGAACACCGGATGTAGATCTGCTAGCATCCAGGTTCAACACGAAAGTGGACAGGTTTGTCTCTTGGACAAGGGATCCCCTAGCGTGCGGCTCGGATGCCCTAGTGTTCCCTTGGGATCAGTTCAAGCTGATATATGCATTCCCACCGCCACAATTGTTACCTCGATTACTCCGCAGAATCAGGGTAGAAAAGAAACCAGTGATTCTGGTGGCCCCGAAGAGCATGGTACGCGGAGATTGTAAAAATGTCTGTGGGGAGTCCTTGGACCCTCCCACATCGTCTGGACCTGCTTTCGCAGGGACCGATATACCACCCTTCCTTACCAGCCCTAGGTTTGACGGCCTGGCTATTGAAGCCCACATTCTAAAAAGGAGAGGGCTCTCTAATGCTGTGGTGTCTACCATGATCAATGCCAGGAAACCGGTATCCAGGCAGATCTACTATAGAATCTGGAAGGCGTACATCGCCTGGTGTGAGGCCAGGAAATGGCATCCACGTAAATACGTAATAGGTAGAATTCTGGACTTCCTACAATGGGCTGTAGATAGGAAGCTTGCCTTGAGTACTATCAAAGGTCAGATTTCGGCCTTGTCAATATTTTTTCAAAGGCCCTTGGCTTCGCATTCACTAGTCAAAGCCTTTATACAAGGAGTGATGCGTATTAGTCCTCCGGTTAATATTCCCATATGTCCATGGGATCTAAACTTGGTTCTGTCGGTTCTACAGAAACAACCATTTGAACCATTACAGCATATTTCCTTAGTGCTTCTCACCAGGAAATTGATTTTTCTAGTAGCCATTTGTTCGGCTAAAAGAGTATCGGAATTAGCAGCTATGTCCTGTAAGGAGCCATATCTGGTTATCCATAAGGACAGAGTAGTGTTACGTCCTCATCCAGCCTTTCTTCCTAAGGTGGTATCGAGTTTTCATTTGAACCAAGATGTGGTTCTTCCTTCTTTTTTCCCCAAGCCTACTTCGGTAGAGGAAAAGTTATTGCATTCTTTGGATGTAGTAAGAGCAGTTAAAGCTTATCTAAAAGCCACTGCTCAGATTCGCAGAACGGATACTTTGTTTATTCTGCCGGAAGGCCCCAGAAAGGGTCAGGCAGCGTCAAAATCTACTTTAGCCAAGTGGATTCGACAGGTCATAATACAAGCCTATAGCTTGAGAAGTAGACCGCCTCCGTTCAAAGTTAGGGCGCACTCCACGAGAGCAGTTGGAACTTCATGGGCAGTGCATCACCAGGCCTCCCTGGCTCAAGTCTGTAAGGCCGCAACATGGTCTTCAGTACACACGTTTACTAGGTTCTACCAGGTGGACGTTAGAAGTCAGGAGGATGTCGCCTTTGGGCGCAGTGTGTTGCAGGCCGCAAAAGATCCTCATGTCTGATAGCGCTCAGCTTATATATGGTGTATCCCCCCCCCCTCATTTGGCATTGCTTTAGGACATCCCATTAGTAATGACTATGTCGCTCTGTGTCCCGTGATGTACGAGAAAGAAAATAGGATTTTTATAACAGCTTACCTGTAAAATCCTTTTCTTGGAGTACATCACGGGACACAGAGCTCCCGCCCCTCTTTGGGGACACTTATTGCTTTGCTACAAAACTGAGGTGCTCCCGGATGGGAGGGGCTTATATAGGGGAGGGTACTTCCGGTTTTGGAAGTTGCCAGTGCCAGCACCTGACGGTAACTATATAACCCATTAGTAATGACTATGTCGCTCTGTGTCCCGTGATGTACTCCAAGAAAAGGATTTTACAGGTAAGCTGTTATAAAAATCCTATTATTCTTTGCAGACGCTCATTTGCTGTACTCATGTTTATGATAACACTGGCGTATACACGAGTACAGCAATGCACAGCCATTCATGTTGATGACCAATTGTTCATTGCATTAGGGCTGTCTGGGTGGAGGAAATACACCAGGCATTGCACTGAATAGGCTCAGACAACCCGTGTGCAAGAGCCCTTGGTGTAAAAGGGGAGGTTGTCAGTTTTAGTGCTTTTTTTTTTTCAAGAGTTATGTACATTTTCCATAAGATGATTATGCAGACTGCTATTGCTAACCTCACCTTTTGAGAATGTCATTTCACTGGCTATCATGATGAATCTTTGGCTTGAGTTATTATTAAGTCCCTGACTTGAGTAATTAATGACACAAGTAATTTTCATTTACAAGCTGCTTGGTCAAAGTTTATAACTAAACTGTGTTAAAGCCAGAAAGTCATGCAACTAAAACTTTTAGAAGGTAACCAGCTATGGCAGCCATTCTACTTTCCTTGTTTGTTCGATTAACCCAAAGCCTCATGCTGTGACATATGCTGAATACGAATGTGCTGCATCATTCTGTGTCAAGCCACCCATACTGCCCTTCTCTGTGGTCAGCCTCCACCCTGCGTACCTGAGAGCAAACACCGCTCCCAAGAATAAAAGTTGGTCTCAATGGCTCTTTACAAAGAAAATACCTTGTCCAACCTCTTCCCTATACATCATACTGGTTCTTTGTGTAAGCCACACTGATTCACACTTTAGATAAATTTGCCATTCAGAGATACGTTTATTGTTTGTTTAGGTCATGTGGGTTTCCTTAAACGTTTGATCACGATAGAGGGGCTGATGTACTAAAACTGGAAAGTGCAAAATCTAGTGCAGCTCTGCTTGGAAACCAATCGGCTTCCAGGCTTTTTGTTTTGTCAAAGCTTAATTGAACAAGCTGAAGTTAGAAGCTGATTGGCTTCAATGCACAGCTGCACTGGATTTTGCACGCTCCAGTTTTAGTAAGGGCCAGTTCACACCACATGCAGTCTAGTGCGTTTTTTTTTCTGCATCAAAAACGCATTTATAGTAGGTTATATGGTTTTCAATGGCATAGTTCACACCAGTGCTTGCAGTTCCAGTGCGTTCCAGTTCCAGAAAAAAAAGTAGAACATGCTGCATTTTACCTGCACTGGACTGTACTGGAACACTGTAAAATGCATCAAAAACGCACTGCAACACACTTGTCCTTATCCAAAGTTAATAAAAAAGAGGAGTGAAAAAAAACACTGGACTGCATTAAAACATACCAAACACGCGCTGGAACGCATCAAAAACGTGCATGCAAAAAAGCACCTGAATCCGGATTGCATTTCTATGGTGTGAACTGGCCCTTTATCAACCCCAGTGTACCCTGTATAACTTCCACATTTGTTTGGTGTGTGATATTTCCTACAGTGGCTTAAAGGATAACCCAACCCAAAAACAAAAATGTAATATATTGTAGCTAACAGTCCTTTGATGTGGTGACCTGCATTCATTTTTTTTTTGTTTGTTTATTTTCAAAATATTTTATTTTCATAGTACATTAAAACAGTATTTAATTGTATTCTAAGTCCCATAAATAATAAATCCTGGACAATGACAAGATTAAACGAATGAGTACTGAATAGCTAAATAAGTAGAAATAAAAAATTAGAAGGGTAATATAACCCTATTGGGTCCAACTAAGAAAGCAACTAACATAGGGAGAGACATCAAAAGAATAGAAGTATTCTCAATCCCCCGGCACTCCTAAAGGGAACACGCTGTGCCGGCGGAGAGAACCCTCCCCACCCCTCCGATGACCTCAACCCCCGTTTCAGAGGTCCTTATGTCGAAAATAGTTAGCCCAATAAAATGAAACATAAGGAAATCCCATCTATAACTTGTATGATGATGATAAAAAAAAACACGAGAGTAAAGTTTCTCTTGTGTCATTTCCAGGCACCCTCAAAACAGAGAATAATAAAGGAGAAATTAGGACAGGAGAAGGGGGCAGACGGATCCCATGCCATCTTAATGTTGAGAAAGGGAGAGATCCGTAGAGACACCCTTAGAAATAGAGATCCCTACATATTTAGCCCAGGGATCCCAAAGATACTTTCAAATACTTTCAGTGTCATTCTCACTTACTGTGATCTGTACAGAATATCTTCCTTCCTGGCTATCTTCTGTACACTACCAATTGCCCTACTCCCCATGTAATCCAAATGAAGAGATATGAATATGTTTGTAGTCCATATTAGTAGAGCTGCCTAGAGTGACCACCATGACTCTTTCTATAAATACAGTAGAGGAGGGACATAGCCACTCGTGGATGAAAGGTGTGTTATTTGCAGGATTACCAGGTAATAATAAAGCAATGGAAAAATCAAATAGCTGGATACCCGCACTCCAAATATTCACCTTTATTGAAAAATGTAAAACCAAGGCATCAAAAATGGGTACATACTAACTGCACAGCCGCTGACATGTTTCACACCAGGTGCTTAGTCATAGCATAAAAATAAAGCAAAAGGAGCATTAAAAAACGAATGTAGCCGTCACAACAAGCACTAGTAAGCTGCAGTATACTAACTACATTTTTGGGTTTAGATACTTTTAACAACCAGTGATAGGGCTGGTTTACCTCTTAAGTTGTCATTGGCTGCTTCACCTCTCATATTATGTTTCTAAAATGTTACTGGTTCATGTTACATCAGCTGACTGCATGTGTACAGCATAAGAAGTGCTTTATGTTTACAGAATAGTGGCTTCCTTTGTGAATTACTATAACTTTTTGTACCCCCATCTGTTTTTTAGGAACCAGATGTGCTACAGATTTTGCTGAAGTACCTTCTATACTTATGGAGTACTTTGCTAGTGATTATCGGGTGGTAAACCAGTTTGCACGACATTACCAGACTGGACAGGTAATAATAGACTAGGAATATTGACTGGAAAAGAAAGACGATTGTTTTACCCATTGACAATCTAATATAATTGCCCTAACCAGCTTTAGGTGGATTAGTTGTGGTTTTCACATATAATCCTCAATGTCTCAATGAATTCCCTTCCCCGCCTTTTGGCTCCATAAAAAAAAAACAGCTGTATTTGGATTTAAAGCAGCCCTTGGCACCCATTAATAATGTATCGTTTCATACACCTCTTTGTATTTATAATTAAATAAAACAGAATTGTACTATTTTAAAGGAGATGTGTGGGAATACAAAAAAATAAACATTCATACTTGCGTGCCTGCTGCAGCTTTCCCCTGCTGACTCTAACTAAGCCTGAAAACTTATTGATGATCAATCACATGACCACGGATCGCTCAGTTCTCGGTCTTCCTGGATCAGAGAGCCTTGACTGTCAGTCACTGGCTCTCTGCTCTGCCCCTCAAGCACTCACTGGAGCGCTGGGCTAGGGAGGGGGCGGGAGCAGCTGGCTCAATCTTGCAGCGGATGCGCAGCACTGTGACATCAGCCGACTGTGAGCTTTAACCCACTGTTTGCTGATTCTGGGTCACAGAAAAGCACAAGTGCACTCCTGTGAACCACAAGAGAAGTATTACCAAAAAAATCATTTACCATACTTTTAAGTCAGGATATTGTTCACTTTATGCACAAAAGTCCTACATTTTAAAGTCTGATAAGGAAGTCTGGGTGGCCACATGCCTCATGCTATATACTTCCCATCTCCTGCTGTATGATTATTGTCCAGAGTTGGCAGGGAAGAAAAAAAATGTAAATACTAAAAATGTTTACCCTATTTTGGTAGTGTCCCTCCTATTCTCAAAACTCACTGCACCAGGCATAGGGCCATTTTGTCCCTGCTAGTGAGATTTCTAGTGTATTTTTTGATAGAGCCGTTGTGGTAAATTCAGCTGTTTCCCTTAGGAAGTTTGTGTCTGGCAAATCAGTTATGTTGAGTACTTACAAAAAATTAAGCCACTCCGAAGACCTCTTCAATCTTGATTTGCAGCTCCCAAGTGCTCTCACCTCTTGGGTCTGTTTTTCCCCATACACTATTTAGCAAAGTCTTGGAGCCACTCGCTGTAATACCAGATTTCGCAAGCAGGGTACTGTGCATGTAATATGAGAGCTACCATTCCCCATAGATAAACCACAGTTTGGAAAGTTTAAATGTCTTCGTGGTAGTTGTCTGGTTGTAACTGAAGATACATTTTTGTACATTCTTGGAGTTGCAACTTTACCTTTAATAAAGTAGTCATATATTTTTTTTTTTTTATGTTGTAGCCATTATCCAAACCAATGGTATCTCGTCTATGCGAATCTAAAAAGGTTGGTGCCGCTTCGGACATGCAGCTTCAGGTATGGATAATCAGTTCATTTAACCGTTTAAAACCAGTGAACATTTCACACTGTAGTTAAAGCTGACCAGAGGGGAACTACAGCTACCTATCCATCCTGTAACAAAAAATTAAATGCGTTGCAAAGCGCTAAAAATATGCTTTGACCTTAAGGAGGCTGCAGACGTCAGCGGAGGTTAAATATGCTAACACAATATGATTGCCCTAAGACATCTTATTTTTTCAGCCTTTACCCACAAACGCATCAGGCTTTACTCTACATGTTTCGACATGTGGAAATTGGTGGGGATGTGTGCTGCAGAAACCTCCATAACCTCCAGGCTAGCTGGCTGTCACGAGAGTTTGTATTAGCTGAGTCAGCCAGAGCAAGCATGCAGCCAGTGACATCAAAACTTCTGATCTGTTTGCTTGTTAGGCCTCATTCACACTGGCAATGACATACAGGCAGTCCCAGGGTAGTCATACTTAGGTGCTGCATCTGTCCCCCGCCACCTCTTCACTGAGAGCCGAGCCACCGAACATGGCTGATGGCTCAGTTCTCTCACCTTCCCGAGCAGAGAGATGCTGCTGGTCAGTCAGCATCTCTCCTGCTCTGCTCCTCCACGCTCATTGGAGCGCTGAGCTGTGGAGGGGCGGGGAGCGGCCGTCTCAGTGTCTCGCTGAGACGGCCATCAGTCCAGGCACCTGGCGGATCCAGACTTCCTAAGTTGGGATGACACAGTGTTTGGACTGATTCCAGTGATGTCAGCGGAGAGCGGATTTCAGACGGCTCTCCGCTGAAAACGGGTCACGGGAGTGCAAATCTAATTGCACTCCTGTGACCCATAGGAGAAGCCCAGCCTAAAAAGCTCAAGCTCAGCTTCCCTTGTAAGGTTTTTTTTTTGCCCCATTGGGAAGGTTTACCTGCGCTTCCTGTCCCATAGCCAAAACAGGAAGTGACAGGAAATCCCTACAAATGCAAGGAATTTTTTGGGGGACCAAGGTCATCAGAACTAGTTTCCCCATTGGAAAAATTCCCCTCTATTACTTTTCTGGGGACAACCCAAATATTGGAATTTTCTTTTACTTACTTTCACTTTCAATGGTAATGGTAAACAGGACAAATAGAGAGGGTGAATCTCCCTAACAGGGGCACAGACATTAATAATAACAACTGACAGGTGTTCTAATTCCTCTCCTCTCTATTTAAAACGGAAAAAAAAAAGTGTCGCCTTTAGTTATATTTTAACCACTTAAGCCCCGGACCATTTGGTAGCTAAAGGACCAGAGGTGAATTCAGAATTTTGCACTGCGCTGCTTTAACTGTAAATTGTGCGGACATGCAATGTTGTACCCAAACGAAATTTGCGTCCTTTTCTTCCCACAAATAGAGCTTTCTTTTAAAGGTATTTGATTGCCTCTGCGATTTTTATTTTTTGCGATATAAACGGAAAAAGACAGAAAATTTTGAAAAAAAATGATATTTTCTACTTTTTGTTATAAGAAAAATCAAATAAACTCAATTTTAGTCATACATTTAGGCCAAAATGTATTCAGCCACATGTCTTTAGTAAAAAAAATGTCAATAGGCGTATATTTATCGGTTTGCGCAAAAGTTATAGCATTTACAAACTAGGGTACATTTTCTGGAATTTACACAGCTTTTAATTTATGACTGCCTATCTCATTTCGTGAGGTGCTAAAATGACAGGGCAGTACAAAACCCCCCCAAATGACCCCATTTTAGAAAGTAGACACCCCAAGGAAATTTGTGAGAGGCCTGTTGAGCCCATTGAATATTTTTTTTTTGTCCCAAGTGATTGAATAATGACAAAAAAAAAAAATTACAAAAAGTTGTCACTAAATGTTATATTGCTCACACATACCATGGTTATATGTCGAATTGCACCCCAAAATACATTCTGCTGCTTCTCCTGAGTACGGGGATACCACATGTGTGGGACTTTTTAGGAGCCTAGCTACGTACGGGACCCCGGAAACCAAGCACCGCCTCCAGGATTTCTAAGGGCGCAAATTTTTGATTTCACTCCTCACTACCTATCACAGTTTTGAAGGCCATAAAATGCCAAAATAGAACAAAACCCCCCCCCAAATGACCCCATTTTGGAAAGTAGACACCCCAAGCTGTTTGCTGAGAGGCATGGTGAGTATTTTACAGCTCTCATTTGTTTTTGAAAATGAAGAAAGAACGTTTTTTTTTTTTTTTCTTTTTTTTTTCAATTTTCAAAACTTTGTGACAAAAAGCGAGATCTGCAAAATACTCACAATACCTCTCAGCAAATAGCTTGGGGTGTCTACTTTCCAAAATGGGGTCATTTGGGGGGGTTTTGTGCCATCTGGGCATTCCATGGCCTCCGAAACTGTGATAGGCAGTGAGAAGTGAAATCAAAAATTGACACCCTTAGAAAGCCTGAAGGCGGTGCTTGGTTTTTGGGGTCCCGTACGCGGCTAGGCTCCCAAAAAGTCTCACACATGTGGTATCCCCGTACTCAGGAGAAGCAACAGAATGTATTTTGGGGTGTAATTCCACATATGCCCATGGCATGTTTGAGCAATATATCATTTAGTGACAACTTTGTGCAAAAAAAAAAAGAAAAAATTTTTTTTTATTTTTTCCGCAACTTGTGTCAACATATAAAATATTCCATGGACTCGACATGCCTCTCAGTATATAGCTTGGGGTGTCTACTATCCAAAATGGGGTCATTTGGGGGGGTTTTGAACTGTTCTGGCATTTTATACACAACATTAGGAAGCTTACATCCACTCTTCTAACCACTTGAAGACAAAGCCCTTTTTGACACTTTTTGTTTACATGAAAACATATTTTTTTTTGCAAGAAAATTATGTTGAACCCCCAAACATTATATATATTTTTAAAGCAAAGGCCCTACAGAATAAAATGGTGGGTGTTGCATTTTTTTTTTCTACACAGTATTTGCGCAGCGATTTTTCAAACGCATTTTTTTGGGACAAAATACACTTTTTTTAATTTTAATGCACTAAAACACACTATATTGCCCAAATGTTTGATGAAATAAAAAAGATGATCTTAGGCTGAGTACATAGATACCAAACACGACATGCTTTAAAATTTCGCACAAACGCGCATTGGCGACAAACTACATACATTTTTAAAAGCCTTTAAAAGCATTTACAGGTTACCCCGTTAGATTTACAGAGGAGGTCTACTGCTAAAATTACTGCCCTCGATCTGACCTTTGCGGTGATACCTCACATGCATGGTGCAATTGCTGTTTACATATGACGCCAGACCGACGCTTGCATTCGCCATTGGGCAAGAGCAGGGCAGGACAGGGGTGCTTTTTTTTTTTTTTTATTAATTTTGCTTTTTTATTTTATTTTTAAACTGTTGCTTCCATATTTATTTATTTTTATCACTTTTATTGTTATCTCAGGGAATGTAAATATCCCCTATGATAGCAATAGGTAATGACAGGTACTCTTTTTTGAAAAAACTGGGGTCTATTGGACCCTAGATCTTTCCTCTGCCCTCAAAGCATCTGACCACACCAAGATCGGTGTGATAAAATGCTTTCCCAATTTCCCAATGGCGCTTTTTATATCCGGGGGGGGGGGACATTCCCTCCCACTGCTTGTAAAAGCAGTCCAGAGGCTAATTAGCCACTAGGATTGCTTTTACATGAAAGCCGGCCGCTGGCTGAAAAGAATGATACCAAGATGATACCTAAACCCGCAGGCATCATTCTGGTATAAACATTCAAAGTCCAGCAACATACCAGTACGTTGCTGGTCCTTGTTGGACATGTATTGTAATCTTTTTTTTCATGCAGCCTGTTGGCTGAACGAAAAAAAAAGATTGATCGGTGGGTATGCCCACCATTAGAATACTGCCTTTCATCCACCCACTTCTAATGATGGGCATACATGCACCATTTATATATGCCGAAGCATGGGGGCATCTTCTCGCAAAAGTTATGCCGCGTACATATGGTCAGACTTTTCCACGGGCAAGCCTCCGTCGGAATTTCGACCATATATACGCGGCATTAGGAGCAAAATCGCTCCTCCGCTCCTGCTGCCCCAATGCTTCGGCATATATGCTTTTTTTTTTTAACTGTGGTGGTGAAATTACCTCCTACAGCACTGGAGTCGCAGGGATCAGGCCTGTCTCTGCGAACGCTGCAGTTATGTGTGTTGTGTTTTGCAAGTGACAGTGATCGATCGATACTGCACTTCGGTGGCCTGGGCTGGACGGAGGGGCAAAACGCAGGTGCTAGCAGGTATCTGGGCTGATCCCGCTAACACTGCGTTTTTGGGAACCCTAAACTGCTGGGGACGCTAGTATAGATCTGATCAGATCAGATATTGAGCTGATCAGATACTATACCACTAAGGGGGGTGTATGCTTCACGTGTGGGTGTTAGCGCTACTGGCACTAACCTGACGCTGCCTGGGGTGTGACGCAGACCCTCTCTGACGCTAAAACCTAACTGATATCACCCGCCGGGCGATCAGGGGGTTAAACCTTTATTGGGTTATATACGGCGGGTGCCCTGACACTATAAAAAGCAAACTAACTAACCAGCGTCACCCGTAACACTTATATGATGATCACTGGTGAAAGGGTTAACTAGGGGCAATTAGGGGGTTAAAACCTTTATTAGGTAATATATGGGGGTACCTGACGCTATATAAAAACCTGACGGCGAACCTAAAAAAAAATTACTGGCTACCTATCGGCATCACCGACACTAAGACAACGATCATAAAAACGATTACTTAGCGACAGTGGTGATAGGGGGTGAAAGGGTTACCTGGGGGGCGATCAGGGGGTTAAACCTTTATTAGATAATATATGGGGGTACCTGACGCTATAAAAACCTGCGGCGAACCTAAAAAAAATTACTGGCTACCGATCAGCATCGCCGACGCTAAGACATCGATCAGAAAAATGATCGCATAGTGACGGCGGTGCTAGGGGGTGAAAGGGTTACCTGGGGGGTGATCAAGGGGGTTACACCTTTATTAGGTAATATATGGGGGTACCCGACGCTATAAAAACCTGCGGCGAACCTAAAAAAAATTACTGGCTACCGATCAGCATCACCGACGCTAAGACATCGATCAGAAAAATGATCGCATAGTGACGGCGGTGCTAGGGGGTGAAAGGGTTACCTGGGGGGTGATCAAGGGGGTTACACCTTTATTAGGTAATATATGGGGGTACCCGACGCTATAAAAACCTGCGGCGAACCTAAAAAAAATTACTGGCTACCGATCAGCATCGCCGACGCTAAGACATCGATCAGAAAAATTATAACTTAGTGACAGTGGTGATAGGGGGTGAAAGGGTTACCTGGGGGGCGATCAAGGGGGTTAAACCTTCATTAGGTAATATATGGGGGTACCCGACGCTATAAAAACCTGCGGCGAACCTAAAAAAAATTACTGGCTACCGATCAGCATCACCGACGCTAAGACATCGATCAGAAAAATGATTGCTTAGTGACAGTGGTGATAGGGGGTGAAAGGGTTATCTGGGGGGTGATCAGGGGGTTAAACCTTTATTAGGGGGGGTTAGGGGGCTACACTGGCCCTAAAACTAAATGTACTGACACTTTTACAGTCACAAATGTCACTGATTGCAGTGATCACTAAATAAATGGTCACTGCAATCAGTGACACTGTGACTGGGGACTGGGGGGTGATCTGGGGGGGCGATTTATGTGCCTATGTGTCCTGGTGTCAGTGTGCTGTTTTGTGTACTAACCTGGCATCTTCTCCTGTACGGCGCTCGGTATATGTGAGCGCCCCAGGAGAGATGACATCACTTCCTCCTTCCTGGCAGGCAGGGGAAGCTCTCTCATTCGCCGGGAGCGATCGAGAGGGGGTGGCCGGAATCGAATGGCCGTCCCCTCATGCCGGATCGCTCCCGAAGGTAAAACGACCGCTCACTGTAAAGAAGGGGGTCCGATCGGACCCCCCAACTATACAAAGGCAATCACGTACATATACGTGATTCTGCCTGTCGGTGCCATTCTGCTGACGTATATTTACAGTGGGCGGTCGTTAAGTGGTTAAGCTGACCATACACAGCTCAAACTTGGTCAAGTCAACTGTAAGTGGCCCTTTTGGCTCTACCTGGCTTCATAAAAGTTGATGGAAAAATAGGAGCCAAGGGAAATATTCACACCCGAACAGTGACTTCAATCCATTAGATGCAGTCATTGTTCAGATTTTGAGATTTTCACCATAGCTGGCTGGGAGGCTTCCTCAATCGATGCGTGGATGGGGAAATTTATTGATTTACTCTCCTTTTAGCTCCATGTTTATGGCTTGCTTTAGACCTATGTTGTCATTCAGCTCAGAATAAACGGTAGAATCGGTGAAAAAAACAGGGCTGCTCTCATGTACGTGTATTTATAATTTTTTTGTTATAATTTTTTTTCTCTATTTTCTGTAAGATTTGGAGCTAGATTTGGTAAGATCTACTGTGCTGTTTATTCTTCTGCTGGAGAGAAAGCTGTACCTGGAGAGGCCGGCAGTGCAAGGATCTCCCTGCTCCCACTTCATTCATTCTGTAGATTATTGCTCCAACTCCCCTTCTGCTGCTTGGGTATTGATCCACCAATCATCAGGGAGGCAGATATCATATACTGAAACAAAGTCCTACTCCTCTACCCCTCCAAGATGGCCACATCCTTTGACAGACACAGTGTGATATGTTGGTACAAGTCAGTAATGGGGGAAAAAAACAGCAGCAGCAGGAAGCCAACAGACTATACCAATGATTAGTGTTTTACCCTTCACTTGCTTATGCGGTATAAGTCCTCTTTAATTGGAGTCATAATAGTGGATGGTCCACACAGTAATTTTCACACAGTGGGAAGGTTGTGAAAATTTTAATAAAATATGGGAAGCATTTCTTTTAAAGTAAAATTTCTTCTCTAGGTTTTTTATTCCATGTTGGATCAAATGTATCACGGAGAGCACCCCCTGAAAAGCTCAACAACAGACATTTTAAGGGAAACCCAGGAGAAGTTCTATGGATTACCATATATACCTCATACAGTGAGTACATTGTTTTGCAAATAAATGTTCCTGTTGCACCTTCCTTCAGTATTACATCCTTCACATCATGTGTCTGCTCTGATACCTACAGTATTTTCTGTTTAACAAGTCATGGCTAACATTAAAATAGAACTGTTATTACTAAAGAGAGAAATGTTGATTTGATGTCTTGTGTCGCGGCATTCGGCATTGATTGGCAGCTGTTACCCTGGCCCAATTTAGTGTCTTGTGTATCCTTGCCTTGTTCTGTACTGTACTGCACTGCGTAGCAGAGAGTAGTCCAGGGAGGATCTATAGTAGTCATAGGCGTGCGCACAGGGTGTGCCAGGTGTGCCCAGGCACACCCTATTCACCCTGTGCAGCACAAATCCCCCCTACTTCCCTAGCTCCTCCCCTTCTCCGTACAGCACTTCTGGCTTTTCTCTTCTCTCCCACCAGCTGTTGCTGTGGGGATGTTTTAGAATGAGTGGGGGAAGGGGCCTGGTAAGTAAGTACCGTATATACTCGAGTATAAGCTGAATTTTCAGCACATCTTTTTGTGCTGAAAATGCCCCCCTCGGCTTATACTTGAGTCGCCTTTTTGCGCCTGATCTCCCGGACTTTGGGGACCCGGTACCGGCCTTGACCCCAAACTTGGCACACATGTAACCCCCCCCCCCCTTCTTCTACAAGTGTGCAAAGTTTGTTGTCCGGGGGACCTACGGCCGGGGAGCACCGATTTTTCAAACCCAAGCACCCCTTCTATAGACTCCCATGTTAAACGGTAATCTCTCCGGTGATTTTGGGGACCCGGTACCGGCAGGTCGTAGGTCCCTTGGACCCGGAACTTGGCACACATGTAGCCCCATTTCTCCTATACAACCGGGAAGCACCAATTTTTCAAATCCAAGCACCCCTTCTATAGACTGCCATGTTAAACGTCAGTCTAGTCATGGGCACAGTGAGGCATGGACACAGTGAGGCATGCACATGGACACAGTGAGGCATGCAGATGGACACCCTAGGCTTATACTCGAGTCAATAAGTTTTCCCGTTTTTTGTGGTAAAATTAGGTGCCTCGGCTTATATTCGGGTCGGCTTATACTCGAGTATATACGGTATGTAATTTACTGGCCCCTTCCCTTTCTGAATGAAGATCGTGAGTGTGTTTGAGCTTTGGGGTGCACACCCTAATGCTATAGGCTGCGCACACCTATGGTCACAGTATATTTTCGGATGTGGGTCACTGTATATTTTTGAATAGGGGGTCACAATATATTTTCAGATGGGGTCACAGTATATTTTCAGATGGGGTCACAGTATATTTTCAGATGGGGTCACAGTATATTTTCAGATGGGGTCAAAAGTCATATTCTTATGATGATCCGTTTTGGTCACAGTATCTTTTCAGATGGGGTCACCGTATATTTTCGGATGTGGGTCACTGTATATTTTCGGATAGGGGGTCACAGTATATTTTCAGATGGGGTCACAGTATATTTTCAGATGGGGTCACAGTATATTTTCAGATGGGGTCACAGTATATTTTCAGATGGGGTCACAGTATATTTTCAGATGGGGTCACAGTATATTTTCGGATAGGGGGTCACTGTATATTTTCGGATAGGGGGTCACTGTATATTTTCAGATGGGGTCACAGTATATTTTGATGGGGTCACAGTATATTTTCAGATGGGGTCACAGTATATTTTCGGATGGGGTCACAGTATATTTTCAGATGGGGTCACAGTATATTTTCAGATGTGGGTCACTGTATATTTTTGGATGGGGTCAAAAGTCATATTCTTATGATGATCCGTGTTGGTCACAGTATCTTTTCGGATGTTGGTCACAGTATCTTTTCGGATGTTGGTCACAGTATCTTTTCGGATAGGGGGTCACAGTATATTTTCAGATGGGGTCACAGTATATTTTCAGATGGGGTCACAGTATATTTTCAGATGGGGTCACAGTATATTTTCAGATGGGGTCACAGTATATTTTCAGATGGGGTCAAAAGTCATATTCTTATGATGATCCATCTGAAAATATACTGTGACCCCATCTGAAAATATACTGTGACCCCATCTGAAAATATACTGTGACCCCATCTGAAAATATACTGTGACACCTTATCCAAAAATATACAGTGACCCACATCCGAAAATATACAGTGACCCACATCCGAAAATATACTGTGACCAACACGGATCATCATAAGAATATGACTTTTGACCCCATCTGAAAATTTACTGTGACCCCCTATCTGAAAATATACTGTGACCCCCTATCTGAAAATATACTGTGACCCCATCTGAAAATATACAGTGACCCCATCTGAAAATATACAGTGACCCCCTATTCAAAAATATACTGTGACCCCCATCTGAAAATATACTGTGACCCCCATCTGAAAATATACTGTGACCCCCTATCCGAAAATATACAGTGAACCACATCCGAAAATATACTGTGACCCCATCTGAAAAGATACTGTGACCAACACGGATCATCATAAGAATATGACTTTTGACCCCATCTGAAAATATACTGTGACCCCCTATTCAAAAATATACAGTGACCCCCATCTGAAAATATACTGTGACCCAATCTGAAAATATACTGTGACCCCCTATTCAAAAATATACAGTGACCCACATCCGGAAATATACTGTGACCCCATCTGAAAAGATACTGTGACCAACACGTATTTTCAGATGGGGTCACAGTATATTTTCAGATGGGGTCACTGTATATTTTCAGATGGGGTCAAAAGTCATATTCTTATGATGATCCGTGTTGGTCACAGTATCTTTTCAGATGGGGTCACAGTATATTTTCAGATGGGGTCACAGTATATTTTCGGATGGGGTCACAGTATATTTTCGGATGGGGTCACAGTATATTTTCAGATGGGGTCACAGTATATTTTCAGATGGGGTCACAGTATATTTTCAGATGGGGTCACAGTATATTTTCGGATGGGGTCACAGTATATTTTCAGATGGGGGTCACAGTATATTTTCAGATGGGGTCACTGTATATTTTCAGATGGGGTCAAAAGTCATATTCTTATGATGATCCGTGTTGGTCACAGTATCTTTTCAGATGGGGGTCACAGTATGTTTTCAGATGGGGGTCACAGTATGTTTTCAGATGGGGGTCACAGTATGTTTTCAGATGGGGGTCACAGTATATTTTCAGATGGGGGTCACAGTATATTTTCAGATGGGGGTCACAGTATATTTTCAGATGGGGGTCACAGTATATTTTCAGATGGGGGTCACAGTATATTTTCAGATGGGGGTCACAGTATATTTTCAGATGGGGGTCACAGTATATTTTCAGATGGGGGTCACAGTATATTTTCAGATGGGGGTCACAGTATATTTTCAGATGGGGGTCACAGTATATTTTCAGATGGGGGTCACAGTATATTTTCAGATGGGGGTCACAGTATATTTTCAGATGGGGTCACTGTATATTTTTGAATAGGGGGTCACAGTATATTTTCAGATGGGGTCAAAAGTCATATTCTTATGATGGGGTCACAGTATATTTTCAGATGGGGGTCACTGTATATTTTCAGATGGGGGTCACTGTATATTTTCAGATGGGGGTCACTGTATATTTTCAGATGGGGGTCACTGTATATTTTCAGATGGGGGTCACTGTATATTTTCAGATGGGGGTCACTGTATATTTTCAGATGGGGGTCACTGTATATTTTCAGATGGGGGTCACTGTATATTTTCGGATGGGGGTCACTGTATATTTTCAGATGGGGGTCACTGTATATTTTCGGATGGGGGTCACTGTATATTTTCGGATGGGGGTCACTGTATATTTTCGGATGGGGGTCACTGTATATTTCGGATGTGGGTCACTGTATATTTTTGGATAGGGGGTCACAATATATTTTCAGATGGGGTCAAAAGTCATATTCTTATGATGATCCGTGTTGGTCACAGTATATTTTTGAATAGGGGGTCACTGTATATTTTTGAAGATGGGGTCACAGTATATTTTCAGATGGGGTCACAGTATATTTTCAGATGGGGTCACAGTATATTTTCAGATGGGGTCACAGTATATTTTCAGATGGGGTCACAGTATCTTTTCAGATGGGGTCACAGTATCTTTTCAGATAGGGGGCCACAGTATCTTTTCAGATAGGGGGCCACAGTATCTTTTCAGATAGGGGGCCACAGTATCTTTTCAGATAGGGGGCCACAGTATCTTTTCAGATAGGGGGCCACAGTATCTTTTCAGATAGGGGGCCACAGTATCTTTTCAGATAGGGGGCCACAGTATCTTTTCAGATAGGGGGCCACAGTATCTTTTCAGATAGGGGGCCACAGTATCTTTTCAGATGGGGTCAAAAGTCATATTCTTATGATGATCCGTGTTGGTCACAGTATCTTTTCAGATGGGATCACAGTATATTTTCGGATGTGGATCACTGTATGTTTTCAGATAGGGGGTCACAGTATATTTTCAGATAGGGGGTCACAGTATATTTTCAGATAGGGGGTCACAGTATATTTTTGAATAGGGGGTCACGGTATATTTTCAGATGGGGGGGGGTCACAGTATATTTTCGGATAGGGGCAGTGCCAGGCCAAGACATTGTGCTGCCTGGGCCCAGGATTAAAATGTTCCCCCCCCCCCCCCCAAATAAATATAATCACCAAAAGGCCTACACATTTAATATTTTAGATCATGAGAATTAAAACCAAAATTAAATTTATTAGGAAGTCAGATTTACACGCAACAGTGGTGGTGGGGTTCAGACAGAGGCGGTTGGGGGGAGGGGGGTTAGACGCAGGCTTGGGTGGTAGGGAGGGTTTAGACACAAAAAAAAAAGACTGGCCCACCTCTCTTGGCCATGCTTTTGTAGCAGCCTCATGGGGATTTGATCCTATGGTCATTCAGCACAGCACTGGAAGTCTGGCTTCTTAACCATTAGGCCATGAGACGCTGCCCAATTTCAGTTGAGAAATTGACAGTTAAAAGATCATTTACTCTGTCAGATTGCTGCTACTGCGTCTCTTTTTTTCTATAGCGGATATACCCAATCAGTATAACTTGTTGCTGTCAAAAGTCATATTCTTATGATGATCCGTGTTGGTCACAGTATCTTTTCAGATGGGGTCACAGTCATAGGCGTGCGCACAGGGTGTGCCAGGTGTGCCCAGGCACACCCTATTCACCCTGTGCAGCACAAATCCCTCCTACTTCCCTAGCTCCTCCCCTTCTCCGTACAGCACTTCTGGCTTTTCTCTTCTCCTCTCCTCTCCCGCCGGCTGTTGCTGTGGGGATGTTTTAGAATGAGTGGGGGAAGGGGCCTGGTAAGTAAGTACCGTATATACTCGAGTATAAGCTGAATTTTCAGCACATTTTTTTGTGCTGAAAATGCCCCCCTCGGCTTATACTCGAGTCGCCTTTTTGCGCCTGATCTCCCGGACTTTGGGGACCCGGTACCGGCCTTGACCCCAAACTTGGCATACATATAGCACCACTATTCTTCTACAAGTGTGCAAAGTTTGTTGTCCGGGGGACCTACGGCCGGGGAGCACCGATTTTTCAAAACCGAACACCCCTTCCATAGACTCCCATGTTAAACGGTGATCTCTCCGGTGATTTTGGGGACCCAGTACCGGCAGGTCGTAGGTCCCTTGGACCCGGAACTTGGCACACATGTAGCCCCATTTCTCCTCTACAACCGGGAAGCACCAATTTTTCAAATCCAACCCCCCCCCCTTCTATAGTCTCCCATGTTAAACGTCAGTCTAGTCATGGGCACAGTGAGGCATGGACACAGTGAGGCATGCACATGGACACAGTGAGGCACAGTGAGGCATGCAGATGGACACCCTAGGCTTATACTCGAGTCAATACGTTTTCCCAGTTTTTTATGGTAAAATTAGGTACCTCGGCTTATATTCGGGTCTGCTTATACTCGAGTATATACGGTATGTAATTTACTGGCCCCTTCCCTTTCTGAATGAAGATCGTGAGTGTGTTTGAGCTTTGGGGTGCACACCCTAATGCTATAGGCTGCGCACACCTATGATAGTAGTGGATGTATGATGGTTGCATTCACTGACCGATACAGTCATCATATGACCAGCCATCTTTGTACTATGCATGGGACTGGATTGTTTGCAGATAAAACAACTTTCTGATTCAATAATCTACTCGGGCATCATTGAGGTAAAATGGAAGGTTTGATCATTGGAGAGTTCGTCAGCATGTGTGTGCAGCTCATAATGGGACACTTTGTTGTCCCTTGTAGGATACAGGTACTGGCATTTGCTTGGACCACTTATATCTGTCAGTATCAGCAAGAGGTAAACCTGTTGAAATTTAGGCAATTAGGATTTTCTTCAAAATAAAAATGATTGAGATGAGAGTTTCCACCTCATGGTAGGCCATTTTTTTCAGTCAATGTTGACGTCCAATAACCCCAGCAAAGTTTATCAAGGGGGCTTCTTTAGATGCTTTGCTCCTGTTGCCTAACATTTGGATACTTTAGAAAATGCTGCCCCCTTAATATGGATAATATGAACGTTTTGCTTGGATATAATTACCATATTTACTCGAGTATAAGCCGAGTTTTTCACCACATTTTTTTGTGCTGAAAATGCCCCCCTCGGCTTATACTCGAGTCACCTTTTTGCGCCTGATCTCCCGGAATTTGGGGACCCGGTACTGGCCGGCCGTAGGTCCCCTGGACCCTAAACTTGGCACACATGTAGCCCCATTCTTCCTCTATAAGTGTGCAAAGTTTGTTGACCGGGAGACCTACGGCCGGGGAGCAACGATTTTTCAAATCTGGGCACCCCTTCCATAGACTCCCATGTTAAATGGTAATGTCTCTGGTGACTTTGGGGACCAGCTACCAGCCAGTTGTAGGTCCCCTGGACACCAGTCTTGGCACACATATAGCCCCACTCTTTCTCTACAAGTGTGCAAAGTTTTTTGTCTGGGGGACCTACGGCCGGGGAGCACCGATTTTTCAAAGCTGGGCCCCCCTTCCATAGACTCCCATGTTTAAATGTCAGTTTAGTCATGGACACAGTGAGGCATGGGCACAGTGAGGCACAGTGAGGCATGCAGATGGACACCCTAGGCTTATACTCAAGTCAATAAGTTTTCCCATTTTTTTGTGGTCAAATTAGGTGCCTCGGCTTATATTCGGGTCGGCTTATACTCGAGTATATACGGTATATAGTTTATGTGCTACTTTTACAAAATTATTCTATTTGTTTTTTTACACCCTTTTAATCCATTCTGTTGATTCCTTTTAGGCAAGCTTTTGTACAATCAGATTTTCGCGTGTATAGTTAGGTTAGGAGCTGGAGAGTGTGCACTGTAAGCAAGTCACTGGGATTTGTAGGATGAAGTAAGAAGTGTGGGGGGTGTTCTACTTGCAGTCACCATAGACTTTGCTGCTATCTCTCTGCAGTGCAACATCTGTTCGAAAATAGGAAATCAGACATCCTATTCTTTCTAACCACCTGAAATGATGAGTAATGTAGGAAATGCACAGCCAAGACTGTCAGGTAACCACTGGTATGTCTGAAGTGTCATCTGTAGTGGTTGTCATTTAGAAGAAATTCACTGAAAGACGGATCAATCGGGCAAAATATGCAGAGAAGACAAGTGAGGTTGTCAAATGGGTTTGTCACTATGGTTATTTAATCTTACACTTTTCTGTGAATTGGATGCTGAAGCTGCAAATTAACAGTGGTCATCATAGCAAGTGTACTAATGTTGGCTGGCTAAAGGATTTTTTTTTCTGCATTGACCCATCTCTGCAATAGTAAAAATAGCTGTGCCAACTAGATGTGCACCGAAAATTCTCGGCCGAAAACTGTTTTTGACACCGAAAGTGGGTGTGATGTGCCCCGGGTGACCCCCCCTCCCCTCCTCCCCTCCTCTTCTCCTCGCAGCGATCTCCGTGTTTCCACGGAGCTGAATTGCCCGGCTGCAGTAAGTTTCCCGCCACCTGTGATAGACGGCACACTGATCGAATGGTGGGACATTGAATCAGCGTGAGTTGATTACAGGAGGCGGGGCATTGTTACTGTGGCCCGGGCAATTCAAATCCAGCTCAGTGACACACCGAGATCTCCGCTGATGCTGACCCTGGTAAAGCTGCATATGACGGGCACTGGTGGGGCTGCATATGACGGGCACTGGTGGGGCTGCATATGACGGGCACTGGTGGGGCTGCATATGACGGGCACTGGTGGGGCTGCATATGACGGGCACTGGTGGGGCTGCATATGACGGGCACTGGTGGGGCTGCATATGACGGGCACTGGTGGGGCTGCATATGACGGGCACTGGTGGGGCTGCATATGACGGGCACTGGTGGGGCTGCATATGACGGGCACTGGTGGGGCTGCATATGACGGGCACTGGTGGGGCTGCATATGACGGGCACTGGTGGGGCTGCATATGACGGGCACTGGTGGGGCTGCATATGACGGGCACTGGTGGGGCTGCATAAGACGGGCACTGGTGGGGCTGTATAAGACAGTCACTGGTGGGGCTGCACTGATCTCCTGTATCATGTCTGCAGTCTCTGACCATCTCCTGTACTAATTCTGCAGTCTCTGATCATCTCCTGTACTAATTCTGCAGTCTGTGATCATCTCCTGTACTAATTCTGCAGTCTCTGATCATCTCCTGTACTAATTCTGCAGTCTGTGATCATCTCCTGTACTAATTCTGCAGTCTGTGATCATCTCCTGTACTAATTCTGCAGTCTGTGATCATCTCCTGTACTAATTCTGCAGTCTGTGATCATCTCCTGTACTAATTCTGCAGTCTGTGATCATCTCCTGTACTAATTCTGCAGTCTGTGATCATCTCCTGTACTAATTCTGCAGTCTGTGATCATCTCCTGTACTAATTCTGCAGTCTCTGATCATCTCCTGTACTATGTCTGCTAGAGGTGCACCGAATGATATGTCGCTAATACCATTAGCAGTGTGTTTAAGTTTATTCAAGAGATTGCAGACATGATACAGGAGATGGTTAGAGACTGAGGACATGATACAAGAGATGGTTAGAGATTGGGGACTGCATTTTTCTTGACCCTTCTTGCACTAAAGGTGCCAATAATGGCCAACAATAAATTCATATTAATTAAAATTGATGATATTAATTAAAACGTTGAATATAATACAAATATATATTTTTTTTAAAACTGTCATTTTCGGTTTTCGACCTAGTGCATCCTTCATTTTCGGTTTCGGCACCAAAATTTCCATTCGGTGCACCCCTCGTGCTAACCCTTTAAGTGAAAAAAAAAAAAATTGTGTAAAATTACCATCAAATTCAAAGCAATTCGTAAACAAACAGAATATAAAGTGGATAAAAAGAAATAGATGCAAGTTCCCTTTAAATGTGATTTAAAATGTTGCAGAAATCCGAAGATAGAGATATATATATATCTCTATGTGTGTATATATATATATATATATATATATATATATATATATATATATATATATATATATATTCTTATAAACGTGGCTTATCCAAAACGCACTGCACACGTGTTAACTGTGGTGTACCACTCCAAAGTAGTGCCCAAACTCTCTTACCAGATCCCAATGATCTCTAGAGTATAAGAGATTTGCAGCGCATGTGTGTAACCAAATCCACAACATAATGGGAAAGAAATGGCAAACTTCATAGTATGAGACTGTATATGATACTTAATTTATTAAAGAGTGGGTGTTAAGCTGGCCATACATGGATTGAAATACGACCAGTTCAGCAGGGACTGGCTGAGATTCATGTCAATCCTTTCAGTTCGCGTCAATCCTTCAATCGACTTGAGTACAACCAGCCTGTTTTTTTTATTTTTATTTTTTCGATTAATGCCAGTGTATAGCCGCTATCTGTAATCATTGCGTTCTCCAGCAGGGAAGGCTCTCCACAGCAGGAGGTTTTCTCCCATCAACATGGACTGTGTTAATGGGGGAATTTAGTGACTTTCTTTCCTTTTTTTACCAATTGTGGAAGGAAAGAAAATCAAATCCTCTACGGGCTGCTTTATTCAGTATTCATATATTTAGTGTGCTGCTGTTCTGTGTTGGATGTACCAAGCACAGGTTCTTTCCTGTTTTACATCTCTGCAATACATGCTTATTTCCCCATGTTTTATTCCTTTAAAGACCCTACAAGTTTAGAAAAAAATATTACTCTTTCGTTCATGGACCGACACAGCTTTCTATTGACATAGTGGGTATTATCCATTATTTAGGAGTGACTAGGCAGAAAAACTTGTAAAAAGTGTTGCATCACACCTTCTACAGCACCGCCCAGGGGGAGGACCCTCTGGGTATAATCCCTCTCTCTGCACCTTGCAGATCATTTTTTTTTCTGTCTAGCAAGGAGTAGGACATGGCTCCCTTCGGGCCCATAGATCCGGGGAAAAATTAAATTTTTTTGGTTCCTGCGATCTTCGATCAACTGCTGACTGGGTGACAGGCTGGGTCCTCGATTCTTGTAGTCCCCCCAGTTTCGGCCATCGAGCGTGTGCCGACCCTAGCTATGCGCTGGGTTTTCCACGACATGCCCGTCGCTCTACGGGTGGCCGGTGAGCTTACGCTCCAGGGCCTGCATCAGCCCGCTCAGCTTCGGCTGACCTTCTGGCCGAGTTGCAGTAGCCTGTCCGGTGAGCTTACGCTCCGAAGCCTTGCATCGGACCGCTCAGCTTCGGCTGACCTTGCGGCCGAGTCGCAGTAGCCTGTCTGGTGAGCTAGCGCTCCAGGGCATGCAAACGATCGTTCCCTAGGGTTCAATCCCAGCATATCTGTCCGGAATGTCTTCCAGCATGATCCACGCAGGAAAGGTAAGTAGCTCCCCTGCTTCGGCAGGGTGACTTGGCTGGACATTCCTGGAGAGATCAAGTAAGTGGTTGTGGCCCCTTTCTTTCCTCTCTCCCTGCCTTCCCTCCTCCCTGAGCTCTGAGCTAAGGTGGCTGGGTGCTGGGGGTCACCTGGGGGGCTCCATCTGGATAGGGGCTGCGCTGTGTTGTCATTTTAAAAGATGTCATTTTGCTTGCCTGTAAGTGTGCCTCTCTCCCTCCATGCTGTCGGCGGCCATTTTGCTGTGGTCCATGCCTGTTTTGACCTCTAGTGAATGTCCGGCGGCCATTTTCTTGTGGTTCGCGCCAATATGTATATATCGCCGCTCGGCAGCTATTTTCTTGTGGTTCGCACCCGCTTCGGCCTCTAGCGACTACTCGGCGGCCATGTTTCTTAGGATTCACGCCTGTATGTATATACCGCCGCTCGGCGGCCATCTTTTTGTGGTCCTTGGCCGCTTTTGCCTCTGACGGCTCGGCGGCCATTTTCTTGGAGCCCACATTGTTCAATACAACCGCTTGGCGGCCATTTTGCGGTAGTCTCCGACCTCTAGGGTGCATTTCACTGGCGCGAATTCACACAGGGAACGCTGATGAGAATCAGACTGACACAGGCAGCGGTGGGATAGCATCACAGGCGGAGCACGCGGCAGCATAGCGGTATCGTTCCAAGGGTGGTGAGTCCTCTGGGAGAACCTGCATCTCTGAAGCAGCTTGGAGGGTGGCCTATTGATGCCTTGCCTGCAGCCCTGTGGGTGTCAGCGCGTGGGTCAGCATGGCGTCTGAGGCAGATGTTTTTTTCCCCTGAAACACCTGACTGATAGCTGGTGCCCCTGATGTATCTGTGGACGCTTTGTCTGTTGCCAGGGTGGAAGCGGCACACAGGAACACGGGACATAGTAAACGACCCTGTTCCCTGCAATCTTCCGGGGATAATTCTGATGCAGAACCAAGCCCAGCTATGGCTCATGGCCCGGATTCTGATGCATCAGAGACTGCAGACCGCGACCGATCGGACGGTAAGAATGCTCCAAGTCCAGGTCAGCACGCAAAAAGGCCTTGGTATCTGACCTGTTTACTGCAGTGTGGAATACGGAAGGCTGCAGAAGCAGCAGAAACACCGGTCCCCTTTGGGTTCCGTAAGCCGGCCCGCACTGCTAAGGTGTTTCCTTGTGTGTCTTGTACAAGGAGTGGGAAAACCCACTGAAGGTGTTTTTTTTTTTTTTTGCAGCCCCAAATTTTTTTTTTTTTTTGGGGCAGTCCGGTACCCCTCGAGGAGAGTTCCTGAAAGGATGGACCTCTCCCCCGATAGTGGACCCCCCCCCCCCGTGTCCAGACTTAACAAGTTACCACGATTCCAGTGGAAGGGGCTCCTGTCTTCAGGGACACTCGCTATCTATACACAGTGGGGGGCTCAGCGGTATGTCCAACATTGGCTGGGTTTTTTTTTTCTGATGCCTCAGACACTACTGAGTAGGCAAGATGCTACTCCAGGTGCTAAAAGCACGTGAGGCTCCTCTGTACGAGGTAGCTCTGGCCGACCAGTTGGTACAGGGCCTTGAGTCTGTCTGCAAGTCACACGGATACTACCCCCTTGCTGCCTTGAGCCTCAGTTTATGCGGTGGCGCTACGCCACCTGATCTGACTAAGGTGCTGGTCTGCTGACCAATCTCCCAAGAAGTCCCTGTTAGGTATGCCCTTTTAGGGTGACAGACTTTTGTGGGGCCTCTCTGGATGACATCATTTAAGAGGCTACAGGAGGTAAGAGCACATTGCTTCTGCAAGCCAAAAAACGGTAAGGAGCCACGTCATAGGCTAGGGCCCTCCTTCACCGTGCACAAGTGGTCCCTTCATCCGCCTAGTGCGGCAAGTAAACGACCCCAGGCTGATAAAGCGCCTGCTGAGGGACAGAAGTGTCCCTGAGTTTGCAAGCACAACCTTGCTTGCCTACCGAACAGATTTTTTTTCCCCTCTTAACCGCCAGCTTCAGCCGACTTGTCGGGAAGCCCTACATGGTGCGGTCCAGGACCTGCTGATACGCAGGGTAGGCCTTCCTGTCTTAGTACAGGAACGGGTTCAGGGGTTCTACTCAAATCTGTTCGTAGTGCTGGAGGGGGTTCGTCCAATCTGGATCTCAGGACCCTCCACTGCTTTGTGCAAGTACAAAGATTCCGGAAAGGAGTTGGCTCGCACTGTTGTCGCTGCCCTCCATCCGGGGGATTTTCCGGCATCCTTGATCATCAAGGACGCATGCTTGACTGTCCCCATATGCACCAGGCATCAGAGATGTCTGCGTTGGCTGCCGGGGAAGACCACTACCAATTGTGGCTCTCCCCTTTGGCCTGGCATCGGCACCAAGGGTGTTCACCAAGGTGCCTGCCCCGATTCTGGCCCTACTAAGACAGCGTAGCATCGCTATCATTGGCAACTTGGACGAGCTTCTTCTGAGGGTCACTTCAAACTTAAATTTAGAAGTGAGCGTGTCTTTAACCTTTCAGACCCTACGATATTTGATGGGGTGCAGAACACTCAGAAGTCAGTATTGGAACCATCCCAACTCCTAGTGTGTCTAGGGTTGATTCAGGACTCCTCAGAGGCGTACGTTTTTTTTCTCCCTAGGGGAAAGTTGCAGACCCTTCGGGCTGCGGTGCGGCAGTTGACATCCCAAGGATGGGTTGTCACGCCACTTTTGCAGGCGAGTCCTGGGCCTCATGGTAGCCTCCTTTTGAGGCGGTACTATAGGCGCTATTTCACACACGAGTGTTACAGAAGGTAACTCTGTCCTGAAGGGTCAAGTGCCCTTCATCCCTGTATTATCAAGATCTGGGTGAGCCACCTAATCAGGACCTCCCTAGTTGGTGACCGTCAGCACCGGCATTTCTGTCTGGGAAATTGTTCCTTCTTGTTTACTGGATGGTGGTCACGGCAGACGCCTGTCTTCCCGGTTGCAGAGGAGAGCTCAGTCAACCTGGGTCGCTGGACTCCGGAGGATTCCCATTCGTTGGTCTGAAATCCGGACAAGCTAACCTTGCCTCCCCACATGGTCTCAGAAGCTACAAGGGCGTCCAGTCAGAATCCAGTCGGTCAAACACCACAGTGGTGGCGTATGTCAATCAAGGAGGAAAAAGCAGCTCTGCTGCAGCATCGGAGGTCGCTTGCATCCTGAGGTGGGCAGAAAGGAGCGTACCGGCACTGTGGAGTCAGTACCGACTAATCTATGCCTTTCCTCCTCGGAAGCTCCGTCCTCATCTGCCTCGCAGACTGGAGGCAGGGAGGATTACAATGGTCACAATTGCTCTGAATTGGCCTCGACGTCCTTGGTACGCCGATCTAGTGCATCTGGTAGCAGACGCCTTTTGGCATCTACTGCTAAGGAAGGACCTGCTGTCGCAAGGTCCCATACGCCATCCTGTTTTTTACAGTCACTGGCTTAACAGCATGGCTCGAGAGCCAGGTGCTAAGAGACTGGGGCCTGTCAGACTCTGTGATCTCTACCATGAGGAGTGCTCGGAAATCATCCCCTAGGAAGATTACCATCGCACTTGTAAGACCTGCATATCCTATTGTGAGGAAATGAGGTGGCATCCACATACTTATTTGGTTCCAGAGTCCTGCTGCTTTTCAGCAGGGAACGGACCAAAAATTCTACTGTAAGTACAATTAGGGGGCAGGTATCTGTCCTGGCTGTCTTTTCAACGACCCCTGGTGGCTCACTCTCTAGTGAGAACATTTGTACAGTGGATTCGGCAGGTGGCCCCTCCGGGCCACCCTCCACTACCTCCGTGGGGCTTGTGTAGCAGACGTCCATTTGGCGTCTACCACTACGAGAGGACCTGCTGTCGCAGGTTCCCATATGCCATCCTGCCTGCAGTCGATGGCTTCAACGGCATGGCCTCTAAGTTTCTCAGAAACCACCGTTTGAGAACATCAGGGAGATCCCTTGTTGACACTTTCTTAGAAAGTGGTCTTTTTGGTGGCTTTTATGCCAGTTAAGACGGGTTTCTGAGCGGGCAGCCTTGTCATACAAGCCTCCCTATCTGATCTTCCACAAGGATAAGGTGGTGCTGCGTCCGCAGCCTTCGTTTCTTCCTAAGGTTGTGTTCGACCTTCCATCTCAAGGAAGACATTGTACTGCCATCCTTGTGTCCTCATCCGCCGAATCCTAAGGAGACGACGTTGCATTCCTTGGACTTGTCAAAACTCTGAGAGAATGCTTGTCTGGTATTGCTACGTTCCAGAGTCCAGGCTCACTGTTTGTTTCAGTGACTGGTCCCTAATAGCGGTTTCGGCAACCATCTCCTAGGTGGATCCGACAGATTGTGATCAGGCTTACGCCATGAAGGGTCAGGCACCTCCCTTTCCCGGCGCATTCGACCAGGGCAAGAGATGCCTCTTGGTTTACGTCAGTTAGACGGTTTTCTGAGCCAGCAGCCTTGTCATGCAAGGCTCCTTATCTGATCTTCCACAAGGATAGGTGGTGCTGTGTCCGCAGCCTTCTTTTCTTCCTAGGGTCTTTAGACCTTCCATCAAGGAAGACATTGTTCTGCCATCCTTGTGTCCTCATCCGTCGAATCCTAAGGAAACTATGTAATTTTTGGACGCTGTCCGAGCTCTGAGAGCATCAAGCGTCTGTTTTCACCAGGTGTGTAAGGTAGCGACCTGCTCGTCCGTTCACACTTTCACTAAACTTTACAAGTTGATGTGTGTGCATCTTCGGATGCTTCTTTCGGCCGCAAGCTATTGCAGGCGGCTGTTTAGAGTTGCAACTCCTCCATGGAGGAGCTCTGTTTTGTTTTGGGGTGAAGTTGTTTTAATGCTGTTCCCACCCCTCGTTTTTGGCACGTCCCACTATGTCAATAGGAAGCTGTGTCGGCCCATGAACGAAAGAGTAAATAGGATTTTTTACTCACCTTAAAATCCTTTTCTCTGACTTCATGGACCTACACAGCATCCACCCCTCGTTTTAAGTTTGTACTGCTTTTGACAAACTGATCTGTGAGGTGCAGAGAGAGGGGTTATACCCAGAGGGTCCTCACCCTGGGCGGTGCTGTAGAGGGTGTGTTGCAACACTTTTTACAAGTTTTTCTGCCTAGTCACTCTTAAATAACGGTTGATATCCACTATGTCAATAGGAAGCTGTGTCGGTCCATGAACTCAGAGAAAATGATTTTACGGTGAGTAAAAAAAATCCTATTTTTTTGATCTGCAAGATTAGCTTTCCTATTAGTAGTGGGCTTAACAACACATGGCATTTTTTGTGAACTAAATGGTGTCAGCCCTGCCCAGTTTCTTGTGGCTGAAGAACTCGGCCACTCCCAATTACTTCATCTCCAAAAAAGGCACTAACTGACTTGTAGGCCTAAAATAAGAACTAGGGGGGCTAAATGGTCTCTTTGAAATCACGCAGAGAGCACAGGCCAGAATTTCTAAAAAGATCAACAGGGTCTTTTTTTTTTTTCAATTATAATACAGTGGAACTTTGGATTACGAGCATAAATCCGTTCCAGGAGAATGCTCGTAATCCAAAGTACTCTCATATCAAAGCGAGTTTCCCCATTGAAGTCAATGGAAATTAAAATAATTTGTTCCGCATTGACTTCAATTGCATGCAATACCGCATGTAGCCAGAGGTGGGGGTCACGGAGAGCATCAGAGACACTCGGAAAGGCCAGAGGACACCTCGGCTGAACTCGGAAAGGCTCGGGAACTGAGTTTTTCAGAGATTTTCCAAGCAGAGCCGTTCAGCTCTGCTCGGCTCCGGTGCCCCGCTCATTTTGCGAGGCAACACTCGCAAACAGAGTCAGGATTTAAAAAAATACAGTGCTCGTATTGCGAAACGCTCGTTAACCGCGTTACTCGCAATCCGAGGTTCAAACACAGCATAACGTGAAAACAAAATAGTTGGTCGTATTTCCCCACCCAGGACCAATAGGTGTTGTCATACAGCTCCTTATAGAAATCAATGACTGTATATTGGAAATTCACTGGTAAACACACATGCATAGTGGCCCCAACCACTCTCATTTTTCATTATACCCTATTAGTATTCTAATATGATGGGTAGCAAAGAAAGAGATACAGTTGTGGGTGAAACTTGGCTTGAACTTTATAGGAAAAGTTAATATTTCATAGGATTCAAGTTGCATATACCCATGGTTTTGACACGTGCATTGCACTTATGGTTTTCTCCACTCATAAATTTTTTTTAATGGTCTACTCGATTTGAATTGTCTAGGTTTGTGACATAAGTTACCTGAATTTGGGCTCTTTTATATTTTGTTATCCAGGCTCCTTTTCTAACTTGGGGAGATGTTTTAGGCCGCTTACAAAAAGGGTTGGCACGCTTACCCCTAACCCAGATGGTCAGACACTATAGCTGGCTACTGTGCTTTTCACCTATCGCAGCCCCCTTTCCCATAAGACAAGCAGGCCTACTGGTACTCGGTTACCCCGAGGACTTATACAAAATGGCTACCACATCAGGGCAGGCGCGAACTGAGAAGAGCAAACAGGTATTTGTAGTTGGCAGACAGGCAGAGTGGTTCAGTAACAGTTCAGGTAAAGGGCAGGCAGAGGTCAGAGAATAGTTGATATCCAATCTGAGGTCATACACAGGGAAATCCAATCTAGCAGAGTAGGGCAGACAAACCGACCGCTTGATCAGGTATTACACACGTTATCACAAGCATGAGACTGCAGGCTTGGCTGGCCTAAATCAGGTTTGGTGTCCACCCTGACACTGGCTACAATCAATGACCTTGCAGGTGGACAATCCGACAAGGAGAATGCCAAAGCCAGGATGCTGGAACCAGCAGCTATAACAGAGTAGGAGCTCACTCGCTCCTGACAAGGGCGGAATAAAAGGAGCCTGTCATCAGTGTGTTGATTAGGGATGAGCTTCGAGTTCGAGTCGAACTCATGTTCGACTCGAACATTGCCTGTTCGCCGAACAGCGAACAATTTGAGGTGTTCGCGGCAAATTCGAAAAGTTTATGGGAGAAATCTAAAGTGCTAATTTTAAAGGTTTATATGCAAGTTATTGTCATAAAAAGTGTTTGGGGACCCGGGTCCTGCCCCAGGGGACATGTATCAATGCAAAAAAAGTTTTAAAAACTGCAGTTTTTTCGGGAGCAGTGATTTTAATAATGCTTAAAATGAAACAATAGAAGTGAAATATTCCTTTAAATTTCGTACCTAGGGTGTGTGTATGATATGCATGTAAAGTCGCGCTTGTTTCCTGTGCTTAGAACTGTCCCTGCACAAAGTGTAATTTCTGAAGGAAAAAAAGTCATTTAAAACTCACTCACGGCTATAATGAATTGTCGGCTCCCGGCAATACATAGAAAAGTCATTGATAAAAAAATAAAATAAAACGTGGGGGTCCCCCCAAATTCAATTACCAGGCCCTTCAGGTCTGGTATGGATATTAAGGGGAACCCTGCCACAAATTTAAAAAAAAAATGCGTGGAGTTCCCCCAAATATCCATGCCAGGCCCTTCAGGTCTGGTATGGATTTTAAGGGGAACTCCACCCCAAATTTAAAAAAAATGGCGTGGAGTTCCCCCAAAAATCCATACCAGACCCTTTATCCGAGCACGCAACCTGGCAGGCCGCAGGAAAAGAGGGGGGGCGAGAGAGCGCCCCCCCTCCTGAACCGTACCAGGCCACATGCCCTCAACGTGGGGAGGATGTCCCCACGTTGATGGGGACAAGGGCCTCATCCCCACAACTAGGGTTGTCCCGATACCACTTTTTTAAGACCGAGTACAAGTACCGATACTTTTTTTCAAGTACTCGCCGATACCGATTACCGATACTTTTTTTCAATGTCATGTGACAGTTTGAAAGATGGGGACTGATAGGTGGCACTTATGGGCACGGATCGATGGCACTTTTGGGCACTGATAGGTGGCACTTGTGGGCAGTGATAGGTGGCACTGATAGGTGGCACTTGGGGGCACTGATAGGTGGCATTTATGGGCACTGATAGATGGCACTTGTGGGCAGTGATAGGTGGCACTTGTGGGCAGTGATAGGTGGCACTGATAGGTGGCACTTGGGGGCACTGATAGGTGGCACTTGGGGGCACTGATAGGTGGCATTTATGGGCAGTGATAGGTGGCACTTGTGGGCAGTGATAGGTGGCACTGATTGCACAGAAAGGTGGCACTGATTGCACAGAAAGGTGGCACTGATTGCACAGAAAGGTGGCACTGATTGCACAGAAAGGTGGCACTGATTGCACAGAAAGGTGGCACTTGTGGGCACTGATAGGTGGCACTAATTGCACTATCAGTGCAATCAGTGCCATCTATCAGTGCCCATAAGTGCCACCTATCAGTGCAATCAGTGGCATCTACCAGTGCCACCTGATAGGTGGCACTGGTAGATGGCACTGATTCCACTGATAGGTAGCACTTGTGGGTACTGATAGGTGGCTGGCACTGAAATGCTGCGGGGGGTGAGGGGAAATGACACAGGATTTAAGAAAAAAAAAAACTGCTGCAACGCCCATCTTGGTACACCCTGCACTCGGCTGCAGTAAGCAACAGCAGACATCTTGTTACACCCAGCCCATATAGCTCGGGCTGGGTGTAACAAGATGTCTGCTGCTGCTTACTGCAGCCGAGTGCAGAGTGTACCAAGATGGGCGCGGGGACGTTCAGCCGCTGACGGCGACCGAATGTGACAGCACCGGTCACCGATCCTGATGCGGCTGCGCCCTGAACCCCTGCCAGCTTACCAGGTTCAACTGCAGGTGAGGGACTCGCTCTCCGCCCGCGGACTCCGTCCACCGACTGTGCCCGCCCTCTTCAGCCAGACTCCGCCCGCACTTTCCTCTCCCCGCCCTCCCCAGCCACTGACTCCTCCCGCCCTCTCCGGCCAGACTCCGCCCGCACTCCCCCGCCCTCTCTCCTGCCCTCCCTAGCCACTGACTCCTCCCGCCCTCTCCGGCCACAAAAAAAAAAAAAAAAAGTATCGGGTGAAGCATCGGGAGCATTTGCGCGAGTACAAGTACTCGCGCAAATGCTTGGTATCGGTCCCGATACCGATACTAGTATCGGTATCGGGACAACCCTACCCACAACCCCCCAGATCCCGCCCCCCCCCCCCCTCTAGTGTGAATTGGTAAAGGGGTACATTGTACCCCTACTATTTCACAAAGAAAGTGTAAAAAAAAACACAGACACCTTGGAAAAGTCCTTTATTAAAAATAAAAAAAAACATTCCAGCAATGAAATCCAGTGTCCCGCGGCGATCCGATGTCCAGCGCTGTCCACAGGAAATGTCATTGGCTGAGCCTGAGCGGACCTGATGGGGAACTTCCTCCGCAGTGTATTAAATGAATAGACCCGCCCCTTCTAAAGTTCCCCATCAGGTCCGCTCAGCCAATGACGTAGGTGTAAGGCTAAGCGGACCAGATGCGGAACGTATGGGGACATCCTCCCCATGTTGAGGGCATGTGGCCTGGTACGGTTCAGGAGGGGGGGGCGCTCTCTCGTCCCCCCTCTTTTCCTGCAGCATGCCAGGTTGCGTGCTCAGATAAAGGGTCTGGTATGGATTTTTGGGGGAACTCCATGCCATTTTTTTTTTTTTTTTACATTTGGGGTGGAGTTCCCCTTAAAATCCATACCAGACCTGAAGGGCCTGGTAATTGAATTTGGGGGGACCCCCACACTTTTTTTTTTTTTTATCAATTACTTTTCTATGTATTGTCGGGAGCCGACAATTCATTATAGCCACGAGTGAGTTTTAAATGACTTTTTTTCCTTCAGAAATGACACTTTGTGCAGGGACAGTTCTAAGCATGGGAAACAAGCGCGACTTTACATGCATACTATACACACACCCCAGATACAAAATTAAAGGAATATTTCACTTTTATTGTTTCACTTTAAGCATTATTAAAATCACTGCTACCGAAAAAACGTCCGTTTTTAAAACTTTTTTTTGCATTGATACATGTCCCCTGGGGCAGGACCCGGGTCCCCAAACACTTTTTAGGACAATGACTTGCATATTAGCCTTTATAATTAGCACTTTTGATTTTGAACGTTCAAGTCCATTGTATTTAATAGGGTTCTAAAGTTCACGCGAACATTCTGGCTGTTCGCAGGTTCTGGTGTGAACCGAACAGAGGGGTGTTCGGCTCATCCCTAGTGTTGTAAAAAAGAAGTGGATCTAAACGGTATAATAAAATATGAATAAAATCAACCCAGATAGCGCTAGTGCATATATAACATTCATGCACCAACAATAATAATTGAAGTCCACATAAGAGTTCACAGTAGTAAAATGCTAAAGGAAATAATAAAACGTCCAATAATCCAGTTAAATTAAGAGCTGCTGCTGTCACCAGAAGAATAGAGGGAAAAAAACACCTTCACTCGTGTGCTGCAATCAAATAGAGGGGGGTGTGTGTATAGGACCCCCTCCTAGATGGACTCTTACCACAAAATAAATCGGATAACAGCCTGTATGCAATCAAAGTGCTTCCCAGCAGAGAATTCCACACTCCTGGTCCGTGGTTACAGCTCTCATCAATCACCATAGGGAAAACAAAGGTGCAGACATAGTGTAACTCCTTTTTAAATCCTTTATTTGAACTATATGAAACTCCCATACAAATTTGCACTCGCATGTACAAAATAAAATTAGGCTTATGTTCTCATTTTAACAGCGCCAGAACCAGGCTCTAATAGGTATGGTGAGCCGAGGTACACAGAGATAGGTCAGCTGATGTGGTGCGTCCAATCGGAGCATAGCAGCAGATGAGAGGAAATGAGCATAAAAATTAGCACAGCGTGTCTTGTCTCTACCCTCGGATGAAGTTATACAGACGAAACTAGTCAGGGTGAGAACAAGACACGCAGGGGGAGACGCCAGCCAGCTGTGAACTATGCTACTTCCATCCCCGCAGCACGGACAGCGGCGAGTGTGGTAGGAAGCAGAAGTGTACCTATTCGAGCCTGGTTCTGGCGCTGTTAAAATGAGAACATAAGCCTAATTTTATTTTGTACATGTGAGTGCAAATTTGTATGGGAGTTTTATATACCGTATATACTCGAGTATAAGCCGAGGTATCTAATGTTACCACAAAAACCTGGGAAAACTTACTGACTCGCGTATAAGCCGAGGGTCAACAATGCCCATTTGCACGCCTCACTGTGCCCATTGCAACTTCACTAAGCCCATTGCCACCTTACTGTCCCCGTCCTCACTGTCCCCGTCCTCACTGTCCCCGTCCTCACTGTCCCCGTCCTCACTGTCCCCGTCCTCACTGTCCCCGTCCTCACTGTCCCCGTCCTCACTGTCCCCGTCCTCACTGTCCCCGTCCTCACTGTCCCCGTCCTCACTGTCCCCGTCCTCACTGTCCCCGTCCTCACTGTCCCCATCCTCACTGTCCCCATCCTCACTGTCCCCATCCTCACATGTGCCCATCCTCACTGTGCCCCTAGAATTAAAATTGAACATTGTAAATTGTACCTGAAGGCTGCGGCGTCCATCGTTTAAAACTCGCGGTCTCTTCCGTGATAGGCGGAACTGTGTCTGCTGAGAATCGTCTATCACGAACGTTCTCTCATCCTCACCCATCCCAGCAGACACTGTGTTCAGTTTCCGCCAATCACGGACGTCTGCTGGGAAACTGAGGATGGGAGAACGTTTGTGATAGGTGATTCTCAGCAGACACAGTTCCGCCTATCACGGAAGAGACCAGGAAGAGACCGCAAGTTTTAAACGATGGATGCCGCAGCCTTCAGGTACAATGTTCAATTTCGCTGACTCGAGTATAAGCCGAGGGGGGGACTTTCAGCCCCAAAAAAAGGGCTGAAAATCTCGGCTTATACTCGAGTATATACGGTAGTTCAAATAAAGGATTTAAAACAGAGTTACACTATGGGGTTGATTTACTAAAGGAAAATCCACTTTGCACTTGAAAGTGCACATGGAAGTGCAGTCGCTGTAGATCGCTGTAAATATGAGGGGAAGCTCTGCTGATTTTATCATCCAATCATGTGCAAGCTAAAATGCTGTTTTTTATTTTCCTTGCATGTCCCCCTCGGATGTACAGCATCTGCACTTCCATGTGCACTTTCAGTGCACTTTCAAGTGCAAAGTGGATTTTCCTTTAGTAAATCAACCCCTATGTCTGCACCTTTGTTTTCCCTATGGTGATTGATGAGAGCTGTAACCACGGACCAGGAGTGTGGAATTCTCTGCTGGGAAGCACTTTGTTTGATTGCATACAGGCTGTTATCCGATTATTTTGTGGTAAGAGTCCATCTAGGAGGGGGTCCTATACACACACCCCCCTCTATTTGATTGCAGCACACGAGTGAAGGTGTTTTTTTTCCCTCTATTCTTCTGGTGACAGCGCATCTCTTCATTTAACTGGATTATTGGACGTTTTATTATTTTCTTTAGCATTTTACTACTGTGAACTCTTATGTGGACTTCAATTATTATTGTTGGTGCATGAATGTTATATATGCACTAGCGCTATCTGGGTTGATTTTATTCATATTTTATTATATCGTTTAGATCCACCTCTTTTTTACAGTTTCAAGTTTAAAGTATTTTATTACTTTTAAGATGGCAGCTTTTTCCCACGATCTTCATATATATATGTTTATGTGTGTATAGATCTTCATATAGACATATACATCTATATCTCGTTTGTATTATTTATTTTCCAGGAGCGCTTGTTTTTGTTTTATGAGGGTAGGCCTACCTCAAGTACAATTTTTGATTGATATCATCCCTAGTGTTGATGCGCCTTCATAGACCTGTAACACAAGAGAGGCTGCCACAATAAATAGTTTTGAATTGGGATGTTACCCTGATTTGCCTATGGTAATGTGTTACAAGTTCGGCAGCAAGGGGAGCCCGGGGCAACGATTTCAACAGCAAGGTATTTTAGCACTAATTTTCTAATTTATATTCATTTAGAGCCGATGTCTAGCCAAAAATAACAGGATAAAAATGAATATCCCATCAAAAGATAAAATAAAAAAAGCAGCTTTTATTGCAGTTTTAAATTTAAAGTCAAAGCTCTTCCCTGCTGTACTTTTTCCACCACAATATTCTCTGTCTGATGGCCAGCATCATTCAAACCACTTCTACTGATCTCAGACTCTCCTTCATATGTCCCTAACAGTGAAAGCAGCACTGAGCTCATCTCTCTGTTGCTCTACCTTCCTCTATCGCAGTGTTTCTCAACTCCAGTCCTCAAGGCGCACCAACAGGTCATGTTTTCAGGATTTCCCTCAGATGAAACAGCTGTGGTAATTACTAAGGCAGTGAAACTGATTACATCCCCTGTGCAAAATAATGGAAAGCCTGAAAACATGACCTGTTGGGGCGCCTTGAGGACTGGAGTTGAGAAACCCTGCTCTATCAGCATGCGCTCTGATTTCACATGAACAGATGTGTTCTTTGTGCTACTTTGTCCCTTCACACTCCAGCCCTGCTGTGCAGGGACAGTCAGAGCTTAATATCTGGTAAAATTTAGGCACCGACACTTCTTAAATACGAACTCCACTTTTGTTGAGAAAAATCATTCCCCTCTGGGCGACAAACTTTGTTGCAGATTTCTACCTTTTCTCCAATCGTCTTCCAGGGCAGCATCCGAGAGATGGGCTCCTCCTTCCTGCAACAGGAAACACATCAGTCCACCATTATAAATTTGTTAGTCTCACCTGTGTGCCTCAATTGTTTTGCGTTTCCTCCGGACCCACAGGAGCTGCAAACATTTGTTATTTTATCCAGTCTCTGCTTTCTGCAGGGAACTCCCTGACCAGCATCCCATTTAGCCCGGGGGGCCCAGGGAGGGCTAAGCAGGTGCAGCAATCTGAGCCTAGGGTTCTGCCTGAAGCTTCGCCCCTACAGAGGAGTATGAAACTACCCACCCCCCCAGCTGCACTTAATGCAACCAGCATTTTTCCCCACAGCTACCGCTCCTCGCTGGTGAAGGGCCATCCGGCCAAACCCCGTACTTCAGGTAATTTAGAGGTTCCCTCGCTGGGCAGGCGACCCAGCCACCGACCATCCTGCAGACATCTCCGGCGGTCCTGGGAGGTGTAGCAAGATGATGCCGGACACGTCATTTACGGTCACACGGTTCCAGTCGGTGGCCATCTTGGTGGAGGCTGGAACCTCCAGGGAAAGCACTAGAGAGTCACTTCCGGTGACGTCACTTCCGGTCGGCTGCGGTGCGGATTTAAAAAAAGGCCTTTAAATGCTCTACTCCCTAATGGAATCCCAGGAAGGACGACGTGGCAGGTGCAGGTGTGTCCACCAACCCGCACGGAATCAGCTGGGGGCAGGGGCTGGAGCAGGAAGCAGATAAAAGGGCCCTCTAAGCAGAGGATCCCAGTGGCTGGCCATGTCGGACGCTTCTCCACCCTGCCCTGAAGATCCTGCATGTCAGGATAGCTCCAAGGTAAGCCAGCGCACTCTGGAGTCACCTCTGTCTTTACCTCACTACAAATCGTTCAATTGCTTTGGTGCATTGTACACCACAGAGCTCACTCAGGTCCTTTGTTCTTACCAGCGGGGGGTATTTATGGCCACAATAGACTTGCAAGACGCATACCTACATATACCCATAAAGAAAATTCATCAAAGATACCCAAAGTTCGCGATTCAGGGGCCGGCGGCCACCCTGCATCTTCATTACACATCTTTGCCTTTCGACATCTCTTCTGCGCCCAGAATCTTCTCAAAGATTATGGCAGAAGCTCTAAAGCGTGTGAGATAGCAAGGCATAAGCATGGTACCATACTTAGACCATCTTTACAGATACAGAGAAGAACCTAGAAAACAACCTCTGCACAAGTATTTCCTATCTACAAAACCTGGGGTGGATAGTAAATACAGAAAAATTGCAGCTGGCCCCAAGCCAGAGGTGGAATGAGATTCCTGATCTTGTAAAATGGAGCCAAAAGATAGAGCCGTGAAAGTCAGCAGAACTCTGACATGGCACCTGTCCACGGTGCTCAGAGGATTCCTCTCTCCCCCATCGAACCACTGGAGGAGTCACACCGGTAAGACTAACAAATTTATAATGGTGGACTAATGTGTTTCCTGTTGCAGGAAGGAGGAGCCTATCTCTCCGATGCTGCCCTGGAAGACTTCTTAGAAAAATAGTTACTAGGTACCGAACTGTTTTTGTTCTTAAAAAAATAAATTATTGAAGGGACAGTGTAAAAAAATAAATAAAGCAGCCCTATCCCTCCGCGCCCAAGCTCAGAAGCAAGCACATATATAAACGGTGTTCGCACCACACATGTGAGGTATCACCGCGAACATTGGAGCAAGAGCAATGATTCTAGCACTAGACTTCATCTGTAACTCTAAACAGGTAACCTGTAAAGGCATTTAAAACTTTGCCTATGGAGGTTTAAGTACCATAGTTTGTCACCATTCCACAAGCGTGTACAATTTGAAAGCGTGACATGTTGGGTATCTATTTACTTGTTATAACATTATCTTTCATAGAATAAAAGAAATATAGTGTGTTTGTTTATGTGTGTGTTTTTTTTTTTTTTAACTCATTAAAAAAAAAAAAACGCTGCAAAAATGGCGTGTGACATAAAAAATTGCAATGTAATGTTTGGCGGTTCCAAGTAATTTTCTAGCAAAAAATGCTGATTTAAATCTGTAAACAAGGCCTGGTCTTCAAGTGGTTAAAGGGGGGGATTGCTCGGTATAGGTCCACTTTAAACTCCATCTTCTGTACATACATTGTATTGTACATGGAAGCTATTATATTTATTTTTCTGGAGTGCACCATTCCAAAATACATTATCCTACTAGTTTGCTTTTCTCCGCAGTCACTTTCTATTTGTTATGATATGTTGATCTCTTTGTAACAAGCCTGATTAACCGCTTGGGTTTGGTAGATCCCTCGAGAAAGTCACAATAGTAGTAAGCCACAAATAACTGCCCAACCACCTGGCTTATGTCTGGAACCACGTAAGTGGTTAATTGGATGTTAAATTCCGATCCTCTTCCCCCTGAGTAAATAGGTTCTAAATATTTACCTTTCCTGCCATCCTATATGTATTGATGACAGTTTTGCACAAACAGTGAAGTGTCGCAAACTAGACCTTTTAATCTTCTGTTATATTCCGCAAGCACAATGAAAACAGTCTCTCAGCTGGTTTATTTTAATCTTCCAAATCAAACACATTTCTAGCTCCAGACAAATTATTTGGCAATAGGGCCCTGACGTTTGTACTTTTTTTTTTTTTTTTTTCCCAAAATCTGCTGAACTCCGTAACCAAGTTTAAAAGCTGAAACATAGATATTCTCTTATCTAAAATGTTCTTTCCAGCTTTGGATAGAAAGGAAAGACTTTGAATTCTGTTGGGTTTCTAGTGTTGCCTCTATTACCTGCAGGGAAATTTATCACCACTTTCTGCTCTGGTGACACAACCGGAAAGTGAGGAGCAATCTCTCCTGTTAAGATGCATATAACAAAAACCTGAAAGAGGTTCCAACCTTCCCCCTACTCTATGAATAAAAAGATCCTTAACCAGTGAGGGCCACCCTATAGCAGATTTACTGCTACATGGTGGCCCCCCAGCACAGAATTACGTGTGTGTGTGTGTGTGTGTGTGTGTGTGTGTGTGTGTGTGTGATTCTGCCAAGGGGGTGTGCAGCTTCTGCTGTCATTTCTCACAGCAGAAGCTGAACTGTGGTTGCTGGGCACCAGATGTCAGCCGGCACAGCCGATCGTTGAGCAGGGACACAGAGTGGAGCTCTGCCTATGTAAACAAGGCAGATCTCTGTCTTGATTGGGGAAGGGAATACAATCCATCCCTTCCCTAAGTAAAAGCAGCACGCATAGTACAGTAAAACACAGGCTAGGCACACAGTTAATCCTTTGAGCGCCCTGGATGTTTAACCCCTTCCCAGCCAGTGTCTTTAGTACAGTAATAGTGCATATTTTTAGCACTGATCAATGTATTAGTGTCACTGGTTCCCACTAAGTGTCAGCCGCAATAAATGTTATTTGGGTACAGTGTTGTCAAAGTAACGCAGTGCCATATCGCAAAAAATTACCTGGTCATGAAGGCTGTAAATCTTCTGGAGGTCAAGTGGTTAATTGCTGTTTATGTACCTATTCTCTTAATTTTCTGTCCCAGTGAGACAGCAATAAGTGAAAGATGAATCTATCCAAGAAGGTCACACATAGCAACAAAAGCCAGAGAGAAGTTTGAACCCTAGCCATGCTAGTCCAAAATAACACAAGTGTTGACTGCAGTTTTTACTTTAAAGCGGAAATTTACGCATAACAACTTCATACAAAATAATGTTATTTAGCAAGGAACATGCATTCAACAATAATAATTCTGCTACCAAAATGAGTGTGTGCTGTAAATTGCCTCCAGCATTGCTCCTGTTTCTTCTTGCTGGAGGCGGCTTATTTTTCTGAAGCCCAGAGCCCCTGAACAGCAGTAAATAATAAGGCGCAACTAAACACATTGATTTAACTGTTTCAAAAAACGGTTATCAATCCCAGCATTTAAGGAATGTAACTGTCACATTTGCTTGTGTCTTCAACCAAACTGTCAAACCGTCAAATGCCTGGTGTCATAACTGATCACATGTGGAGCACCATGGCAGTTGCAGATCAAACAGAAGCAGCTTCCTTGGCTGTAAAAGATAGAAGGGTTTAATATTGCATTAAGGCTGTCAGCAGATCGGCCTCTACAAACTTGGCTGTGCCTAAAAATGGAGAGCAACTGAACATGTGCAGAGCAGGGTGAGACCATGTATTACTGGATTTTATTTTTATGCCTCTACACTCACCCAGGGATTTCTTTTTAGTGGTGATGCTCCAACTCGAACTGGACACATACAGGTGCATCTCAAAAAATTTGAATGTCATCAAAAAGTTTATTTCAGTAATTTAATTCAAAAAGTGAAACTCATATATTATATAGATTCATTACACACAGAGTGATATATTTCAAGCATTTTTCTTTTAATTTTTATGAACATTACTTACTGCTAGTGAATACCCAAAATTCAGTATTTCAGAAAATGTGAATATTGCATAAGACCAATAAAAAAGGATTTTTGGAAAGTATGTCCATGTACAGTATAGTATGCACTCAATACTTTGTTGAAGCTCCTATTGCATGAATTACTGCATCAATACAGTGTGGCATGGAGGCGATTAGCCTGTTGCACGGCTAAGGTGTTATGGAAGCCCAGGTTGCTTTAATAGCAGCCTTCAGTTTGTCTACTGATTGGTCTGATGTCACTCATCTTCCTCTTGACAATACCCCACAGATTCTCTATGGGATTTAGGTCAGGCATGTTTGCTGGTTAATCAAGCACAGTGATACCATGATCATTACACCAGCTATTGGTATTTTTGGCAATGTGGACAGGTACCAAGTCCTGCTGGAAAATGAAATCGGCATCTCCATAAAGCCGGTCAGCAGAGGGAAGCATAAAGTACTCTAGAATTTCCTGGTAGATGAATGCGCTGACTTTGGATTTGATAAAACACAGTGGACCAGCAGATGACATGGCTCCCCAAGAATTATGCCCCCTGTGATAGTGTCAGTAGGGGGAATAGTGCCCCAAGGGCAAGATAAAGGCAAGCAAAGGGCCACAGTTTGGAGACCACTGTGCTACACTGTGGTAAATTATGTCTAATATAACTTTTTTATACATTTTATTAATTTTTATGTTATCTGTGATTTAGATTTTACTGTATGAAATGGGTTATGTACTGTATATACTCGAGTATAAGCCGAGGCACCCAATTTTACCACAAAAAAATGGGAAAACGTATTGACTCGAGTATAAGCCTAGGGTGTCCATCTGCATGCCTCACTGTGCCTCACTGTGTCCATGTCCATGCCTCACGGTGCATCACTGTGCCCATGCCTCACTGTGTCCATGACTAGACTGACGTTTAACATAGGAGTCTATGGAAGGGGTGCCCGGCTTTGAAAAATCGGTGCTCCTCGGCCGTAGGTCCCCCAGACACAAAACTTTGTACACTTATAGAGGAACAGTGGGGCTACATGTGTGCCAAGTTTGGGGTCCATGGGACCTAAGGCCGGCTAGTACCGGGTCCCCAAAGTCTGGGAGATCAGGCACAAAAAGGTGACTCGAGTATAAGGGGGGCATTTTCAGCACCAAAAAATGTGCTGAAAAACTCGGCTTTTACTCGAGTATATACGGTACTTTAAATAAAATAAAAAATGCCAGGTTTCCCTTCTAATGATATGTTCTATATTCTAATTTGGATTTGGTACCTCGTATTGAATCAGCCCATTACTTAGTATTACATACTGTATATAGAAGACTTTTTTCCTGCCAAAGCATTTTTAGTTCATTGATGTACTTAGCGGTTTGCTCATAGTGCAACTTTAAAGAAGCCCACTCGATTTAAGAGGATCAGTGTGATCACAGCAGCTCCTGTCCTATATGAGGAGGGCACCCAGACAACGAACTGCCCCAGGGATAAAGGGCTTTGTTTGTTTTAAGTAAAGTGGATAACTCTGATTTAAGTAGGCGGTATTCTACTTTTGTGGTTGGCTCTATAAATTTCAGCTTTCACTATTACAGGAATTACCATTACTTTTCACGCTTAATTCCCATTTATGAAAAAGTGTGTTGGGTCCCAGCCTAGTATTACAATGATTGACGTGCCACTGTTTTCTCATGTAATTACACTGTCAGGAAAACCTGGGATGTCACATAAACCCGACTGTACCGTCCTCGCCTTCATAATGTAATGGAATAGGGTGTCACCTTTCTGGCTGCTTCTGGGGATTTATTTTTTCTGCATGTATTGAAGCTTTGTTACATGATGTAACCCGTATTTCAGGTCTAATTTTATTCATTTATGAGGCATATAAAAATGGAATCTCCGGATGAAAATCATTCAAGGAATGATGTTATGGTAACAATGAACCATATGATGTGGCAATTAGTGTGTAATGTGTGATAGTTAATATTTCCCGCCCCCTCCATAAAAATTAAGTTTTGTAGCTTAACCACTTCAATACCAGGCACTTTGCCATCTTCCTGCCCAGGCCAATTTTCAGCTTTCAGTGCTGTCACTTTTTAAATGACAATTGCACGGTCATGCTACACTGTACCCAAACTAAATTTTTATCATATTGTTCCCACAAATAGAGCTTTCTTTTGGTGGTATTTGATCACCCCAGCGGTTTTTATTTTTTTGCTAAATGAATAAAAACTTGACCCAAAATTTTGTAAATAAGTATGTTTTTCTCCTTCACTGATGGGCACTGATAAGCTGCACCGATGAGGTGGCGCCAATGAAATGGCACTGATGGGCGGCACTGATGGGTACTTATGGGTGGCACTGATAGATTTCACTAATAGGCATCACTGGTGGCACTGGCAGGCATTTTTCGTTGGCACAGATTGGCAGTTGCCTGGGCACTGATTGGCATATCCCTGGTGGTCTAGGGTGGCCTACCTGATGGTCCATTGTGGTGGCCATCCCTGGTGGTCCTGGCGGCATCCTCTGGTTTAAATCAATGTGCTTCCTTGTATGAATGCAGCATACACAGAATATTCTCATTCCTGTGCCAGCTGGTATCGATATTTATTTTAGACATTTAATTCTGCTGTCTACCACCCAGAGTATATGCATACACCAGTACTGGTTCACTTCCCACAGTGTGAGTAATACAATGTGAATAACCAATTCTGGATATTACAATGTTAAAAAAAAAAACGACTTAGGCTTACAAAACATACATGTGGCTGTATAGAGTAGGAGAGCAGAGCAGTGGCGTTAACAATCACATCCTAGTCGCCGCTGCACCAGAGACGCTCAGCTGTCAGGCCCTGTTCATATCTCACTTGCCTGCTACCCATGCTTGGAATGCCAGGAACACGTGTGCGTTTAGTGAGGTCAGCTGGTGAACTACTTCCTTGTAACAGTTTTTCCATTTTAAATACCGAATTTCAGAACAAAGCAAGAAGTAATGGAGCAGTTTTCTGTTGAACACACTGGAGGCTGAAGTAAGGCCTGTCCTAAAATACAGAGAAAGAGCTTTTTTCTTTTCTGCAACAATGGTACATTAATGATATTGGTTCATAGAGAAGCTGGAATTTAGAAAAAAAAAAGGATGAACTTGGCCTTTTAAGGCAGAAAAAACTAATTATCAGGGCTAGAAATAGACTGTGCCAGGTTCATTTTACCTGCTTACTTATAGAAACAGCCTAGGGACATGTAATAAACATAATTATGCTGTAGATTGGAAGTGAAATTCTTCACATGAAGGTTTAGCGGGGAGCTGACAGAGGCTTCTGCAGCCAAGAGCTGTATTCGTTCTCCGTTTCAGAACATTTTGTATTCCTGTAGTATCAGAACACAAACATAGCATAGTAGTGACTATAGGCAACAATTGTGCTATTTCATATGAACTTTACATTATATTTACAAGTCCCTTTATGAAAAGGATACCTTTTTGGTCATGAAAACATATGTAATCTTCCACAAAACCTATACAGTGCCTTGCAAAAGTATTCACCCCCTTGGCATTTTTCGTCTTTTGTTGCCTCACAACCTGGAATTAACATGGATTGTTTGAGGATTTGCATCATTTAATTTACAGAACATGCCCACAACTTTGAAGATTTTTTTTTTATTATTGTGAAGCAAACAACAAATTGGAAAAAATAACAGAAAAATAGGATTTTTGTACTCACCGTAAAATCCATTTCTCTGACATCCATGGACCGACACGGCGGCTCTTATCACTGAACGTATGGGTATATGTCCCTGCTTGTAGGAGAAGACCTAGGCAGAATGTTAAATGTTAAAACATTCTAGAACAAACCAGAGCTGAACAGCCCCGCCCAGGGGGGCGGTCTCTCCGGACATTACCCTCCCACCTGCAGCTAGCAGACCTCAGTTCGTAACAAAGCAGCACAAACTTTAAAAGGAAGGGTGGGTGCCGTGTCGGTCCATGGATGTCAGAGAAATGGATTTTACGGTGAGTACAAAAATCCTATTTTCTCTGATCATCCATGGACCGACACGGCGGCTCTTATCACTGAACGTATGGGACGTCCCAAAGCAGTGTCAAGAGTGATGGGAGCAGTATAAATGGAAAAAAACAAAAAACTTCACTCCAAACAAGGCAGAGCTCCTCAACGGAGGAGTTGCCACTTTAAACAGCGGCCTGCAACACCTTGCGGCCGAAGGAAGCATCCGGAGATGCAGCCACATCAACCCTATAAAACTTAGAAAAGGTATGAACAGACGACCAGTTCGCCGCCTTGCACACTTGTGCAACCGACGCTTGATGTCGGAAAAACCAGGAAGCACCAATTGCCCTGGTGGAATGCGCCGTAACCGGGAAGGGAGGTGCCCGCCCCATGAGAGCATAGGCTTGAAAGACGGTTTGTCCGATCCACCTAGAAAATGGTGGCAGACGAAGCCGCTTGGCCCTGTTTCTGACCAGAGACAGTCAAACAGAGTCAGACTTCCGAATAGAAGCAACAGACAGGCACACCCGCAAGGCTCGTACCACATTCAAAGTGTGGCGCGCACACTCTCTGGGATGCGATGGTCGAGGACACTAGGACGGGAGGACAATGTCCTCATTTTAGGTGAAAGGTCGAGATCACCCTTGACAAAAGAGATAGTCGCGGATGCAACACCGCCTTATCCATATGGATGACTAAATATGGCGACTTGCAGTACAAGGTCGCCAACTCAGACACTCGTCTAACAGAAGTGATTGCCACTAAAAGGGCCACCCTCTGAGACAAAGTGAAGAGGGGAATATCCCTGATATTCTCCAAAAAGGAGGTTCCTACAGAACCAAGAGTACCAATTCCGATCCCACGGGGGGAGAGGAGACTTGACAGGAGGGAGCCCATGGCGAACCCCCTGCACAAGGGTGCCAACCAAGGAATGACCCGCTAGTGGTCGCTGAAAGAAGACGGCCAAGGCCGAAATCTGACCCTTAATGATACTCAAAGCGAGCCTTTGGGCCACTCCATGCTGTAGGAAACGCAGGATTCTAGGGACGGAATACGTCCGAGGATGTCAGTCCAGCTCTTCGCACATGGCGATGTAAGCTTTCCAGGTACAGAGATAGTTCTGGAGGAAGACTTCCGTGTTCTTAATATGGACGAAATGACCGAGTCCGAGAGACCTCGGTCTCTCAACACCTGGCTTTAAACAGCCATGCCGTTAAGGCCAGAGACTGTAAAGGCAGGATGAAATATGACTTTGAGACAGAAAGTCCTCCCTTATTGGCAACCATCAGGGAACGGCCACGACGAGACGTACCAGATCGGCGTACCAGTGAAGCCGAGGTCAATCCGGAGCAATGAGGATCACCGGAATTCCCTCGGTCGCCACCCTGCGCAACAGGCAAGGGAGCAACTGCAGCGGAGGATAAACGTATATCAGGTGATAATGACCCCATGGGCCACTGACGCCTCTGAAGCATCCGCCCAAGGATCCCTGGATCTGGCCACAAATCTTGACAACTTGCGATTGAGTCGAGAGGCCATCGGGTCCACCTCCGGCGTGCCCCACCGTTTGTGTGGCAAAGGAGTTGAAATACCTCCGGGTGCAAGGACCACTCTCCCTGGTCCAACGTCTGGCGACTCAAATAGTCCGCCAGTTCTATGCCCGGAATGTAAATGGCCGACAGAGCCGGCACGCTTCTTTTAGCCCACTTCAGGGTATGGGGGACCTCGGAAGCCGCAGCTGAGCTCCAAGTCCCCCCTTGATGGTCGACATACGCCACCACCGTGACTTTGTCCGACTGGATCCTAATGGAGCGATCCTGCAATCTCTCAGACCACGAGGAGAGGCACAGTCTGATGGCCCGTATTTCCAGAACATTGATCGGCAAACGGGCTTCGTCCGGAGTCCAAGCCCTTGGGCCAACAGGACTCCCCAGACTACACCCCAGCCCTTCAGGCTGGCGTCCGTAGTGAACACCGTCCATTGGACGGGGAGGAACGACTTCCCGGACCGAAGAGCCGGGGACCCAAACCACCATGTCAGGGACGCCCTGACCAGGTAGCTCACCTGGATCGGAAAATCCAAAGACAACGGGGAGTTGTCCCAAGGCAACAAGATCTCCTTCTGCAATTCCCTGGTGTGTGATTGGGCATTCGGAACGGCCTCGAAGAGGTCACCATGAGTCCCAGGACTCCCATGCAAAAACGGATTGACGACCATTTTTTGGGATGTCAGCATCCGCACTGCAGACTGAAGTGTCAGTAGCTTCCCCGGAGGTAGGAATACCTTTGCCTCCAAGGAGTCCAGAATCAGACCGAGATACTCCAGATCTCGAGTCTGGACCCGGACTGACTCCTGAATGTTTAGGAGCCACCCAAAGTCCCTGAGGGTCTGACTGACGATAGTCACACTGTCTCCTAATTCTGAGCCATTTCCTGCTCTGAGAAGAAGATCGTCCAGATAGCCCATGACAACAATGCCGTGCTGTCTCAGCAAGCTAGAACCAGCACAAGCACCTTGGTGAACACCCTCGGTGCAGAGGCTAGGCCAAAAGGAAGAGCCACAAATTGATAGTGGACTTCACCGATCGCAAGCGCAGATCGGAACATGCAAGTAGGCGTGCTTGATGTCCAAGGTCGCCAGAAAATCCCCTTGACGGAGTGTACTGACCACCGTGCGAATGGATTCCATTCGGAACTTTCGCACCTTCACGGAGGCATTCAGGACCTGGAGGTCCAAGATAGGCCGAACCTCGTCCCCTTTTTGGGACGACAAACGAATTTGAGTAGAATCCCTGAAACCTCTCCTGTGACTGAACCGGCACAATCACTCCGGACCTCAAACCTGAATAGGCCCCATAGGGCCGCCCGACGGGCAGGAAGGAGAGGAAGATTCGAGGGAAGAATCTGTCTGGTATTAGGAACGGAACCTATCCTGTAACCTGAGGTGATCACCTCGCACACCCACCGGTAGGAGATCCGGGAGGTCCATTGATCCGTGGACCTGCAAAGTCGTCCCCCCTACCCCAGAGTCGGGTGGGGGCAAGACTTCACGCGGAGGCGGGCTAGGGAGCCGGCTTGTTCGGCATACGCACCCAGGGGCACTCGTGTCCACCAGCTGTACCGTTGTCAGTCTGGGAGGGCCTCCCCGTTGACTGACGAAAAAAAAAACCTTTTTGCTGGAAAGGAAGGACCCTGCTCACGGCGGCCTCCTTACCCTTGCTAGCCTGAGGAAGAACAGTGCTTTTACCTCCCGTGACATCCTTGATGATGTCATCCAGCGCAGCACCGAAGAGCCTACCACCTTTAAATGGTAAATCCTTCAGAGGATTTTCAGAAGCTAGGTCAGCAGACCAGCATTTCAACCAGATCAGAAAACGCAATACCACCGCCAAGACAGAGGCCCTGAGTTATAAGGGGCCACGTCAAACGTGGCGTCGCCACATAAACCAGGCCCTGCATCATTTGTGGGCCAGAGCAATAGTGTCTGGAGGAAGATTATGCTCCTGTACAGTTTTGGTGCAAAAATTTTTTTGCCCATCACGTAAGTGTTGGAGACACAAGGGTCGCCGCTACCACAAGCCGTAGGGCGGACCCCAACAAGGCAAACATGGCTCTACTCACCACTTCTGACCTCCTGTGAGTGGGGTCCTTAAATGCAGGAGTCCCCTCCACCGGGAGAATGGTGGCCTTGTTCAACCGGGCGACTGGAGGGTCGACCACTGGGGGAGAAGCCCACGTTTTAAGTAGGGCATCTTCAAGGGGTATCTGATAGACAAACGCCACGGGACCATAAAAGTCTTCTGTGGCTTTTTCCCCAGACCTTACCAATGAGCTGGTCAAAGAAAGGTACATATGGAAAAAAAACTTTTTTAGAAGGCCCGGCCCTAAGGAACCAGAGGAGACTGTCCACCTGAGGTTCTACATCCGCAGCATTTAGCTTTTTAGTGTCCCTCACTGCATCAATGAGTTCACAAAACAAGCGCCCTGTCATTTACTGACACAGAACTGGAGTCTTCCTTGCAAGGAATGTCCTGTTCATAACCATCAAATATATTCAGAGCTAGGGTCCTGAGCGGTAGTGGCTAGGCCCATATCTGAATCAGCGCACACCCCTTTTTTTTTATTTTTTTGTGGAAAAAAAGTGGGGAGAGGGGCTTTTTTTTTGCTCCCTTGCGCTCACACACTGCTTCCTCTTGGTCAGATTAATTATTCCAGGACTGCCGACAACTGGTCCCTAAGGACCGCAGGTGCAGGAGCACTGCCAGTTGTCTCTAACAATGTGAAGAAACAGGTGAACCAGACTCCAATATTGCCACCCTCTGAGACCTTATTCACCATTACAGTGAATAATACAGCCCACCCACAGGCCGTGCTGGGGCTGAGGAGGGGACACCTGGAGTACTCACCACCCCTAGGGACCGCTCGGTACCGCTGTATGAGTCGCGCTGTAGTGCGGGTGCAGCCTGAGGTGAAGAATCTGTGAGGATGTGTGTAATTTGCGCCGTTCAGCAGCGCTGCTAGAGGCCGAAAATTAAACTGAAGCGCCGCGGCTACAAGAAAATGGCCGCCGGGCACCAGTATAACTGTGTATTGAGCCCCAGCAAAATGGCCGCCAATGGCGCACTTTTCAAAAATAAAACACTGCGCCAATGGCGCACAGAAAAAAACACAGCAAGTCCCCCAGAACACTTCCCAAGCAAAATAACAGTCATGGAGCGGCCCCCCCCAGGGCAGAGTGACCCCCCAAGCATCCCCACACAGCACAGCAGCACAACAGGGTGCAGAGAGCAGCATAACAGGGGGGAGACAGGGAGAACCCCCCACACACAGAAACACAGCCAGCATGTACTCACCTTGCAGCAGGAGAGACTACTTACCCGTCCCGCAAGCACCTTGGAGAACACCCCCGGTGCCAATAGAGGGACTCACTGGCTTGTTTCAGACAGACCTATCACAGAGTCGTACTGCGTAGCTGTCGGCCCGGTCCACTGCGAAAGATACAGTAGGTACTGTTCGATCTTGAGAGGACCGCGGGAGCATGAAAGCAACCCGGCCACCCCTGGAGCCATGGGGTATGTCGTGAACTGAGTCTCACGCACACAAGGCGAGGATCAGCACGCTGGATGGTCGGACAGGGAAGACTACGAGGATACCAGTGTACCCAACCTGTTGCCCAGCCGACAGTTGATTGAAGGTCTCAAAAATAAAATAATAAAATTCCCAAAGGAATAAAATTTAAAAGTAAAATCTTCCAGGAGACTGGCTCCTGAGAGAGCCACGTCTTCTCCTTCTGCTAGGCAGAAAAAAACTGAGGTCTGCTAGCTGCAGGTGGGAGGGTAATGTCCGGAGGGACCGCCCCCCTGGGCGGGGCTGTTCAGCTCTGGTTTGTTCTAGAATGTTTTAACATTTAACATTCTGCCTAGGTCTTCTCCTGCAAGCAGGGACATATACCCATACGTTCAGTGATAAGAGCCGCCGTGTCGGTTCATGGATGATAAGAGAAAGGTAAATTTGCATAACTATTCACCCCCCTAAAGTCAATACTTTGTAGAGCCACCTTTTGCGGCTATCACAGCTCCAAGTCACTTTGGATAAGTCTCTGAGCTTGCCACATCTTACCACTGTGATTTTTGCCCATTCCTCCTTGCAAAACTGCTTCAGCTCCCTCAAGTTTTATGGTTTGCGCTTGTGAACAGCAATCTTTAAGTCTGACCACAGATTTTCTATTGGATTGAGGTCTGGGCTTTGAATAGGCCATTCCAACACATTTACATGTTTCCCCTTAAACCACTCAAGTGTTGCTTTAGCAGTGTGTTTGGGGTCATTGTCCTGTTGGAAGGTGAACCTCCGTCCTCGCCTCAAATCACACACAGTGGTACAGGTTTTGCTCAAGAACTCCTGTATTTAGCACCATCCATCTTTCCCTCAACTCTAACCAGTTTCCCAGTCCTGACTGCTGAAAAACATCCCCACAGCATGATGCTGCCACCACCATGTTTCACTGTGGGGATGGTGTTCTTTGGGTGATGTGGTGTGATGTGTTGGGTTTGCGCCAGACATAGCGTTTTCATTGATGGCCAAAAAGTTCAATTTTAGTCTCGTCAGACCAGAGCACCTTCCTCCATGCATTTTGGGAGTCTCCCACATGCCTTATCGCATACTCAAAACGTACCATTTTGTTTTTTTGCTGAAAGTAATGGCTTCCTTCTGGCCACTCTGCCATAAAGCCCAACTCTATGGAGCGTACAGCTTATTGTTGTCCTATGTACAGATACTCCAGTCTCTGCTGTGGAACTCTGCAGCTCCTCCAGGGTTACCTTGGGTTTCTGTGCTGCCTCTCTGATTAATGCCCTCCTTGCCCGTGAGTTTTGGTGTACGGCCGTCTCTTGGCAGGTATGCTGTTGTGCCATGTTCATTTTATTTGGTTGTGATAGATTTGATGGTGCTCCTAAGGATCATCAAAGATTTGGATATTTTTTTTATAACCTAACCCTGACTTGTACTTCTCAACCGAAAAAGAAAAAAGGGAGGGCGCACCGACCTAGTGCATTACCGCATATAAAAAGGCTCTGAAGAAAGGGGTGCGCCCCAGAAACGCATCAGCCGTTTGAGGTACCATCTGATCCTCGTGTCATCGGGTCCTGTTTGCAGGTGCCAAGAGATCCAGCCTGATTGTCTGAAAAGCTTATACCTAAGCTCTTTTGTGAGTAGGACCATTGCTTTTAACCTATTTTAAACAATAAACATTTTTATATGCAGTAATGCACTAGGTCGGTGCACCCTCCCTTTTTTCTTTTTCTCTTTAGCCATATGAACACCCATTGTTCTGAGGAGGGCTGCATGACTATAGACCTTGCCTTAAGATTGGACTACACTACCCGTGTCTAGCAAAATACCAGAGCGCAGGAGAGATTTTTGTTCTGTTGTACTTCTCAACAACATTGTCCCTTACTTGTTTGGAGAGTTCCTTGGTCTTCATGGCAGTGTTTGGTTAGTGGTGTCTCTTGCTTTTAGGTGTTGCAGCCTCTGGGGCCTTTCAAAAAGGTGTGTATATGTAATGACAGATCATGTGACACTTAGATTGCACACAGGTGTGGACATCATTTCACGAATTATGTGACTTCTGACGGTAATTGGTTGCACCAGAGCTTTTTATGGGCTTCATAACAAAGGGGGTGAATACATATGCACATGCCAATTATCAGTTTTTTATTTATGAAAAATTGTTTTATGTATATATTTTTCTAATTTTACTTCACCAACTTAGACTATTGTGTTCTGATCCATCACATATAATTCAGTTTTAAACAAAATTGAACTAAAGTCTGTAATGTAACAAAATAGGAAAAAAGCCAAGGGGGGTGAATACTTTTTCAAGGCACTGTAAGCTTCTTGTGGTGTACCTTTTGTTAATACTCAGTTTTCTATGCGACTTACAGGTTTACTTTAATAGTCATTTTTGTTGTGGCTGCTTGCAAGTTGGCTTGTCAGAGTTTCTAGTTGTGATATGCCGAGCAGTCATTACAAAGCCAAATGGTGGTGCACTGTCTCCAAAGAATTTTCAATACTGTAAAATAAATCGTAATTGTGGAATTCAGCTGTAAGTGTGACACCATTGCTATGGCTTATTGGGGAGATACTGGCTATCGTAGAAAATATTGGCACTAGTATCAACAAAAGATACAGTATAAGAAGCTGAAGGTTAATTATGCCCATCATTGATGACCGAAAAAACAACTTGGATAGGGCTAAGGTTGTGGGGAAAGGGGGCTACAGGTTATTTTTTATTTTTATTAAGTTTTCTAAACCGGTATTCTTTTGGTTTGTATTTAGCTGGCAGCAGGGAATACTGTAGACAGCTGATGAGTGATTGGTTGTTAGGGACTCTGCAGCCGCCCGCATCTTAACCGGCTATTCACAGTTCAGGTTTTGGTGTGGGTCCATTGAAGTCTATTACACGCAAAGCGCAATCTGCTGCAGGGTCAAAAAGTCCCTGACACTTTCCAAAAATGCAGCGGTAGAGAAATGCATAGATGTGAGCATAAGCCATAGGAAACCAAGTTAACCACTTCAGCCCCGGACCATTTTGCAGCTAAAGGACCAGGCCCCTTTTTGCGATTTTGTACTGCGGCTCTGTAACTGACAATTGCGCTGTCGTGCGACGTGGCTCCCAAACAAAATTGGCGTTTTTTTCCCACAAATAGAGCTTTCTTTTGGTGGTATTTGATCACCTTTGCGGTTTTTATTTTTTGCGCTATAAACAAAAATAGAGCGACAATTTCGAAAATGCAATATTTTTTACTTTTTGCTATAATAAATATCCCCAAAATATATATAAAAATTTTTTTTTTCCCTCAGTTTAGGCCGATACGTATTCTTCTACATAATTTTTGTAAAAAAAATCGCATTAAGCGCTTATTGATTGGTTTGCGCAAAAGTTATAGCATCTATAAAATAGGGGATAGTTTTATGGCATTTTTATAATTTTTTTTTTTTTTTTTACTAGTAATGGTGGCGATCAGCGATTTTTATCGTGACTGTGACATTATGGCGGACACTTTTGACACATTTTTGGGACCATTGTCATTTTTACAGCGATCAGTGCTCTAAAAATGCACTGATTACTGTGAAAATGACACTGGCAGTGAAGGGGTTAACCACTAGATGGCGCTGTAGGGGGTTAAGTGTTCCCTATTGAGTGTTTCTTACTGTAGGGGGAATGGGCTATGTGTCACATGACACTGATCTTCGCTCCGAGTACACGGAGCGGAGATCCGTGTCATTGTCACTAGGCAAAGTGGGGAGATGCTCGTTTACACAAGCATCTCCCGGCTCTATACCTCCGTGAGATGATCGCGGGGATCCCCGTGGCGATCGAGTCCGCGGGACCCGCGGTCCGATTCACGGGGAAGGCAGCAGGGTCGCGAGCGCGACCACACGGCAGGCATTTAAAGGGCAACATACAGGTACGTGATTGTGCCTGTCCGTGCCATTCTGCCAACGTAAATCTACATGGGCCGGTCCTTAAGTGGTTAAATGGACTGTAGTGCGTTTCTAGAAAATGCACAGGTGTGAACCTAGTCTTAGGTAGAACCAAACAATGACCACAGTGTTCGTATTGAAAATACATACAGTACAAGAAAGCCAGCATCCATAAGTATAGTAGGGGAATGGCAGATCATGAGAGGCATTAATGGTCCTGGAAGGAAACTGCCTGACCGATTTCGCTGGTATAAACCCTTTCTATAGGGGTTGGTAGTCACGTTAGTTTTTTTTATTTTTAGAGTGGATTCATACATCAGCTTAAAGTGGAGCTCCACCCTAAATAGCAACTTTTGCTATTTGGAACCCTCCCCCCCCTCCGGTGTCACAATTGACACCTTTCAGGGGGGAGGGGGGTGAAGATACCTGTCTAAGACAGGTATTTTCACCCACATCCGGGAGTCCTCTCTCCGGGAATCTGCGGGAGTTACGTCACTTCCCGCAGACTTCCCTTGGTGTTCTGGGAGACACTCGGCTTCCAGAACACAGGAGCACCAATCAGAACGGCGCAGCGCGACTCGCGCATGCGCCGTAGGGAACCGGGCATGAAGCCGCAGGGCTTCACTTCCTGGTTCCCTCAGCGAGGATGGCGGAGGGAGCAGCAGAGCGACGAGCGGTCGCTCGTCCTCTGCTGCGGACGTCGCTGGACTCCAGGACAGGTAAGTGTCCAAATATTAAAATCCAGCAGCTGCTGTAGCTGCTGGCTTTTAATATTTTTTTTTCCGGCGGAGCTCCGCTTTAACTGCATAGATCTTGCAGTCAGAATTCCCAAGAAACAACATTTTTCGAGTTGAGTGACCTTAATCTATACAGTCATATTAAAATCTTCTTAGTCTTGATGGTATGTATTAAATCAAGATCAATCAACACTGATGGGTAAAGCTCCAGGATTTCTGGTGTTCTCTTTGTTTGCCCTACCCTTTTTGCATCCAGTGCATTTTCTATTTTAAATATAAACTGTACTATATAGGCAAAAACTGACTTGTGCTCTTGCATGATTTAAGATCATGATACCGTACCTTACAACTAATAGCAGCACCAGCACATAACAAACACATTGCATATAAACTGTTCTTTTGTTTTTTTGTTTACAAAGCCCCAGCATACTTTTATAAGTTGTGCATAAATCTACCAGCACCAATTGTTTTTTGCTGTGCCTTCTAAGATATTTGTAGGTGTAAACAGAACCAAAAACTTCTTTCAGGTTTTTATTAATAACAAAAGTTTTTTCCTCATGTACTTTTTAATTAACGTAAAACTCTCACAAGCAAAACTGTGGCATTTCTTTTGACAAGGTAATCATCCTAGATTGATGTCAGGATGAGTCAAAGGAGCCATCTTTGATTGCATATTCTGGTTAGCTTTGAGCTTGTGTGCACTGAAGGCAGGCAGTGACAGGACCTGCAGATGGCACATTATCAGAAGCCTCTGGGCCATTCTGCACAACTCTTCTTATTAAATGGATGGAATGTCTGTGGAAGATTTCCTGAGGTGGTTCCAACTCTGCTGTTACAGATAATAGTTTAGACTTTACTCCATCAATCCAGTCTTACCTGTAATGTAACCTGCAGCCAAGACCAATTTCTTAAAGGGTAACTTCACTTTTGTGGGAGAAAAAAATAGAAAATAAAGAAAAAATATAGCGCATATAATTGCGACACTAATCCTATTGTAATTGAATGTTATTAAAAATGACCTTTCCTTTTCAATCTGCAGCCACTGTAATTTTCTGAGAATGCATTGCAATATGGCTACATGGAGTTGTTCTGTACACGGAGCGTGTACTGACCACTCCCCAGAAACATAATTTCCTGCTTGTGTGATTGGCTCACCAATTTTCCCAGAAGTCTGCCTAAGATACAAGTCAGATTTCAGGCATCCCTTGCAACAAAAATTTCATTTTTTTGGTGAGATACTTTCAATAGGAGCTCGTCTAAAGGTATGCAGGCTCAGCAGATTTCCTCATTAGTGCCCTGCAGCTCCACACCTGACACTTAATTATGAAACCACTCCCATTAGACCCACTCGGTACAGAGGCACAGACACACATGGATTACTTCAGAATAACAAAAGGTACGAATCTGCAACAAAGGTTGTTATATTTCTTGCGATGTACATAGATCGCCCAGAGGGCAATGTTTTTTTTTTTCTCTCGACAATAGTGGAGTTACGCTTTAAGTGTACATGTTTAACCTTTTGTTGTGCTTTTTTATTTTTTTCTGTTCCTTGGAAAACCTGTGTCCTAGTTCATGTGGAATATGTCATGAGCCCGTATGATCCAGAATATTACAGAAAATGACTCGTGTTTATTTTTCACACCACTGTCCTAAATGTTATAATTTTAGTAAATTAGGAAATAATTGTCGTAGGATTTTAACTACTTCAGCCCCGGACCATTTTGGTGGTCAAAGACCAGGCCACTTTTTGCGATTCGGCACTGCGTCGCTTTAACTGACAATTGCGCGGTCGTGCGACGTGGCTCCCAAACAAAATTGACGTCCTTTTTTTCCCACAAATAGAGCTTTCTTTTGGTGGTATTTGATCACCTCTGCGGTTTTTATTTTTTGCGTTATAAACAAAAAGAGCGAAAATGTTGAAAAAAAAAGCAATTTTTTTACTTTTTGGTATAATAAATATCCCCCAAAAATATATATTAAAAAAAAAATTCTTTATCGTACATCACGGGACACAGAGCGGCATAGTAATTACTACGTGGGTTATAGAGCTTACCTTCAGGTGATGGACACTGGCACACCCAAGACAGGAAGTCCCCACCCTATATAACCCCTCCCATATCGGGAGTACCTCAGTTTTGTTGCCAGTGTCTAAAGGTGTTGGTCACGGTTAAGCATGTATTCAAGTTAGCTCTGCGTATGGTCTTTGAGGTCTGAAGGCGAGCTATTCCGGATCCGTCCAAAGTGCTTCAATGCCAAAATGGACGGTACCCGGGCCTCGGGGAAGAAGATGTGGACCATCTACGAGGTTTGGCCTGTAATGCCTCTCTTAGGAGGGCTGGACCCTGGGATCCAGTACTCTGGTCAGACCCAATACCAAGAGGTTTTCTGGCAGGGTGCTGTACAGGTCCAGGGGAGTGGTGTTCCTTTCAGTAGGACCCCGGTCCCTGAAGGTCAAATGACGTTGCCCGCCAAAGGGGCGAAGTTTGGGCTGTCTGTTCCGAACAGGGTCCTGCGGCGGGGACAGGTAAGTGAGGGTCCCTGATGAACTTGGTCCAGCAGGGACCCTTCAAGGCTAATGTGTTTGCCTGTATTTTACCTACATGGTATATTTCCCACTGTACCTGATGTCTAAAATATCTTTTGATAAACCTGAAATGTATTTTCTTATGGTTCTATTGGACATTACGTAGTACCCCTGTTTGGCCACAGGAGGGAGATACTTGAGAATGTCTATATAGCTGGGCATACCTTCTAGAAGTGTAATGCCTAGACAGATGGAGGAGCATTCTTCTATGTACAAGCTCTGCAGTACCCATCTGTAAAAATTTTACCATACCTGCTAGGGGGACCTGGAAACAGCGTTCTTAGACATGGCGCTGTGGTCTCCCACTATAGTGTCAGCTAGGCTCCAATGTAAAACTGCAGCTCCCAGTGGGAAGCCTATGGAGGAAAAGTTCCTCCTGCTCCTCTCCCCATTCCTTCCAGGGAGCGTTTCTGGCGCGTGCGCATTGGCGCACGCTTCTGCGCAGGTGCGGGCGTCCTCTGCTTTAAAAAGACAGCCTCTGCGAGACATGCTGTAAGAGGACGGACATATCAGCAGAGCTCCTTGGTGACATTTATTTTTGATATTATATTGGGCACACTACAGGTGGTGATACAGGCATCCCCAAGGCACATTAGTTTAGTCACCTGACTAGCTCTGATAGCAAGCTTGTACGCTAGACTATAGCTAGTAGTGGGTGCATTTTTGGCTGCAAGTCCTTAGCTTGAGCTAGGACTATGCCTTCCAAGGGCTCTGGAAGTAAAAATCCTAAGAGGCTAAAGTGTTCGCCATCGGGCTCTGAGGATCTGGGGCTTGCTCCTACTAATATATCCTCCCCTGATAAATCAGAGGTAGTTACCCGAGGGGAGCCATCAGGAATGCTAGGTGCTGCGGCTGCCCTCAGTTCACCTGCTCCAGTATATGTGACAGAGGATTTTACCTCTGCTCTGAGAGGATTGGAACAAAGATTGGCAGCATTAATCGCTTCCTCCCTGCCGGGAAAAAAGCGCGCCAGATCTCCATCTCCACCGTTCGAGTATCTAACAGCAGAGCAATTGTCTCAGGATGAAATTGATTTTCCTGCAGGGGATCAGGAGGATGATGCAGCCTCGGAGGAATCTACTTTAGAGGAACCGTTTTCAGCCTCTCAGGCTGAAAGATTGTTAGTTCAGTCTTTAACAGACATGGTTTGGTCAGCTTTCAAGCTGCCCCTGTCTGAACCAGCAACTACATCGGTTTCTTCATTGGGCTCTTTGAAAGCCCCACAGGCTAATGGTTCATTTCCAATGCATCCATTGCTAGAAAATCTCATCTATAAGGATTGGGAACATCCTGATAAACTGTTCCTTCCTCCCAAAAAGTTTTCTGTGGTATATCCTATGGAGGAAAAGTTCACCAAAAAATGGAGCCTTCCTACTGTGGACGCTGCCATCTCCTCTGTGAACAAATCCCTGACATGTCCAGTGGACAATGTACAGATGTTTAAAGATCCAACAGATAAAAAGTTGGAAACCCTATTAAAGACTGCTTTTTCTACAGCTGGTGCTGTAACTCAGCCTGCAGTGGCAGCCATTGGCATCTGTCAGGCCTTGAAAGACCAGATGAAGCTGGCTTTAACCACTTAACGACCGCTCACTGTGTATGTACGTCGGCAGAATGGCACCGACAGGCACAATCACGTACAGTGTACGTGACTGCCTTTGTACAGATGGGGGGGCCAATCGGACCCCCCTCCTATACAGTGAGCGGCCGTTAATCGTTGGGGAGCGATCCGAGATGAGGGGACGGCTGTTCGATTCCGGCCACCCCCTCGCGATCGCTCCCGGCGAATGAAAATGCTTCTTCTGCCCGTGTAATGTAAACACAGGCAGAGGAAGTGATGTCATCTCTCCTCGTGTCGGTCTTTTCGTTCCCGGCGCCGAGGAGAGAAGACATAGGTTAGTGCACCAACAGTCCACTGACACATAGGTACACATAGGGACACATTTCACCCCCCAGTCACCCCCAGATCACCCCCCAGCCCCCAATCACAGTGTCACTGATTGCAGTGATCATTTATTTTACTGATCACTGCATTTAGTGTCATCTGTGACAGTAAAGTTGCAGGGCAGTTAGGTTTAGGCCCCATTAGGTCCAGGGTAGCCCCCTAACCCCCCCTAATAAAGGTTTAACCCCTTGATCGCCCCCCAGGTAACCCTTTCACCCCCTAACTCCAGCATCACTAAGCGATCGTATTTCCGATCGCTATATTTAGTGCCGGTGGTGTCCTAGATAGCAAGTTATTTTTTTAGGGTCGCCGCAGGTTTTTATAGCGTCAGGTACCCCCATATATTATTTTAACCCCCTGATTGCCCCTAGAGTTAACCCTTTCACCAGTGATCACCGTATAAGTTTTACTGGTGACACTGGTTAGCCAGTTAGTTATTTAGGTTACCCGTCAGGTTTTTATATAGCTTCAGGTACCCCCATATATAACCTAATAAAGGTTTTAACCCCCTGATTGCCCCTAGTTAACCCTTTCACCAGTGATCCCCATATAAAGGTTACGGGTGACGCTGGTTGGTAAGTTTGCTTTTTATAGCATCAGGGCACCCGCCGTATATAACCCAATAAAGGTTTAACCCCCTGATCGCCCGGCGGGTGAGATCAATTCGGTTTTAGCGCCAGAGAGGGTCTGCGTCGCCCCAGGCAGCGTTAGGTTAGTGCCAGTAACGCTAACACCCACGCGCAAAGCATACACCTCCCTTAGTGGTATAGTATCTGATCAGATCAATATCTGATCTGATCAGATCTATACTAGCGTCCCCAGCGGTTTAGGGTTCCCAAAAATTCAGTGTTAGCGGGATCAGCCCAGATACCTGCTAGCACCTGCGTTTAGCCCCTCCGCCCAGCCCAGCCCACCCAAGTGCAGTATCGATCGATCACGGTCACTTACCAAACACAAAACACATAACTGCAGAGTTCGCAGAGACAGGCCTGATCCCTGCGATCGCTAACAGTTTTTTTGGAAGCGTTTGAGATATTTGCTGACGACAGTCAGGTGCTTTTTTACCTGTGAATCTTACTAGTGTACCCCTAAATTTAGAGCCCAAAATGGCAAGACGAAGGTACACTAGTAAAGAGGCCTACGAGATTCTGAGCATGACAGATAGTGAAGAGGTCACGCATCTGTCAGATTCATGCTCAGAATATCTTCCCGTAGAAGACAGTGAAGTCAGCGGCCCCACGTCAGATAGCTCTGACGACGAAGTTGAGGTCCCTGCTAAAGTCAGGCGTACCCGATCCCGATCTTCTGAGGTTGTTGAGGAGCAAGAACCGCAGTGCTCTCGTATCATGGAGCAGAGTAGTACTAGCGCCGCTATTCCTTCTGGTGAATTGGCAAGCACCAGCGGCCTAGTACAGCCTGGGTGTACATCCAGCACTGCAGTATCATGTGGTGACGTGGCGAGTCCCATAAGAGCAGTTTAAGCTGGCCAGGTCGCAAGCACATATAGTGTCCCACTGCCACCAATAAGAAGACAAAGGCAGGCCCATCATACCCATAGTGCCCTTCCTGCAAAATTTGCCTATCCTGATTGGGTCCCCACCACTAATGCAGAACCCTTACTTCCCCCATTCACTGCCCAACCCGGTATTCAGGTGGAAACAGCTGATTTTAAGCCAATTGATTATTATTCGCTGTTTTTCACGGAAGATCTCTATAGATCTATTGTGGACCAGAGTAATTTATATGCTGGTCAATTCATCGCCGCTAACCCCCAGTTGCCTTCCTTTGCCAAAGATTGGAAACCAATTACGGTTTCCGAATTTAAGACCTTTCTGGGCCTTTCCCTCAACATGGGCACACATAAATTCCCGTCATTGCGTGCTTATTGGTCCACGCACCCAATTGACCACATGCCCGTGTTCTCTGCCTCCATGCCCAGGACACGATACGAGCAGATTTTGCGGTTCATGCACTTCAACGACAATGAACTTTGTCGTCCACGTGGAGACCCTGAATACGACCGGCTCTATAAAATTTGGCCCCTCATAAACCACTTCAATGAACGTTTTGCAGCCTTGTTTATTCCCGATCAAGTTGTCTGCGTTGATGAGTCCCTGATAAAATTTTCTGGCCGCTTGTCTTTCAAGCAGTACCTTCCCAGCAAGCGTGCCAGATACGGGGTCAAGCTCTATAAGTTCTGTGACAGGGCAACAGGCTATGTATGGAGCTTTATGGTTTATGATGGAAAAGATAGTCAGGTTGAGCCGGTCAACTGCCCGGATTACATAGGGAGCGCTGGCAAGATAGTGTGGAAATTGGTGTCACCCTTATTCGGAAAGGGGTACCACTTGTATGTGGACAATTATTACACGAGCGTGCCACTGTTTAGTCACTTGTTTGATCATCAGATTGGAGCATGTGGCACCGTGCGACCTAATCACTGGGGCTTTCCCCAGCGGCTTCTAGATGCCCGTCTTAGGCTGGGGGAGAGAGCCTGCGTGAAGTGTAATAACTTGCTCGCTATGAAGTGGAGGGATAATAAGAATGTTTTCCTTCTTGCCTCCCTTCATGCAGACACGACAGTCCACATTCCTACGGCGACTGGTGTTGTGGAGAAACCCCTCTGTGTCCACGAATATAACAAAAATATGGGAGGGGTGGACCTCAACGACCAGTTGTTGGCGCCGTATCTAATTGACCGTAAGGCGAGACGCTGGTACAAAAAAGTGTCTCTATCCTTCTTCCAATTGGCTTTGCTGAATGCTCATGTGCTATACAGAGCTTCAGGCGGGACTTTATCTCTTCTAAAATTCCAGAATGAGATAGTCACAGAACTCCTGTATCCAGGCGGTTCTGAACCTCACCATCCCCAACCAAATGCAGTAAGCCGGCTGCATGAGAGGCATTATACGTATGTCCTCGAGAGTACCCCTACCCAACGAGCCCCCCAAAAAAGATGTCGTGTCTGTAGCAAGCGCGGATTTAGGCGTGACACCCGTCATTATTGTCCACGCTGTCCTGACAAACCTGGTCTTTGCCTTGGTGAATGTTATGAACGCTACCACTCAAAAGTGAAGTTTTAGCGTAGGGTACAGCATTTCACAGACTAGGACACACTTACACAGGGTCTCCCAAGATGCCATTACATTTTGAGAGACCCGAACCATTACAGTTGTTAAAGTTACAAAAAAAAGTGCAAAAGGAAAAAACAAAACACAAAAAAAAAAAAAAAAATAGTTGTTTTATTGTTCTCTCTCTCTCTCTCTCTCTCTCTCTCTCTCTCTCTCTCTCTCTATTTTCTCTCTATTGTTCTGCTCTTTTTTACTGTATTCTATTCTGCAATGTTTTATCATGCTTGCTTTTCAGGTATGTAATTTTTTGTTTTCAGGTGCGCCATTCAGCTGCAGCGCGGAATTATTTATCTTGACAGCAACAGCGTTTGCTCCCACGATACATAAAGCCGTGACTCCAGTGCTGTAGGAGGTGATTTCACCACCACAGTTAAAAAAAAAAGAGCATATATGCCGAAGCATGTGGGCAGCAGGGGTGGAGGAGCGATTTTGCTCCTAATGCCGCTTACATACGGTCGAAATTCCGACGGAGGCTTGCCCGTGGAAAAGTCTGACCGTGTGTACGTGGCATAACTTTTTTGCGGGAGGATGCCCCCATGCTTCGGCATATATATATTTTAGGCACAGGTTGCGTTAAAAAAATGTTTTATTTTTTACTAGGTTTTGTTTTGGTATTTGCTTTGCAGGTATGGTATGGTAAGGTCTTACTATTATACTGTAATGTTACTTTGTTTTAATGTTAACCATCATTTGCTTAGCAGGTACGCCATTCAGTTGCAGCGCGGGTCTATTTATCTTGACAGCAACAGCGTTTGCTCCCACGATACATAAAGCCGTGACTCCAACGCTGTAGGAGGTGATTTCACCACCACAGTTAAAAAAAAGATCATATATGCCGAAGCATGGGGGCAGCAGGGGCGGAGGAGCGATTTTGCTCCTAATGCCGCGTACATACGGTCGAAATTCCGACGGAGGCTTGCCCGTGGAAAAGTCCGTCCGTGTGTACGCGGCATAACTTTTTTGCGGGAGGATGCTTCAGCATATATAAATGGTGCATGTATGCCCATCATTAGAAGTGGGTGGATGAAGGGAGGTATTCTAATGGTGGGCATACCCACCGATCAATCTCTTTTTTTCGTTCAGCCAACAGGCTGCATGAAAAAAAAGATTACAATACATGTCCAACAAGGACCAGCAACGTACTGGTATGTTGCTGGACTTTGAATGTTTATACCAGAATGATGCCTGCAGGTTTAGGTATCATCTTGGTATCATTCTTTTCAGCCAGCGGCCGGCTTTCATGTAAAACCAATTCTAGCAGATAATTAGCCTCTAGACTGCTTTTACAAGCAGTGGGAGGGAATGTCCCCCCCCCCCGGATATAAACAGCGCCATTGGGAAATTAAAGCATTTTATCACACCGATCTTGGTGTGGTCAGATGCTTTGAGGGCAGAGGAAAGATCTAGGGTCTAACCCCCCAATTTTTTTCAAAAAAAAGAGTACCTGTCACTACCTATTGCTATCATAGGGGATATTTACATTCCCTGAGATAACAAAAATGGTAAAAAAAATAATATGGAAGGAACAGTTTAAAAATAAAATAAAAAAGCAAAATAAATAATAAAAAAAAAGCACCGCTGTCCCCCCCTGCTCTTGCACAAAGGCGAACGCAAGCGCCGGTCTAGCGTCATATGTAAACAGCAATTGCACCATGCATGTGAGGTATCACCGCGAAGGTCAGATCGAGGGCAGTAATTTTAGCAGTAGACCTCCTCTGTAAATCTTACGTACCTGTAAAGGCTTTTAAAAATGAATGTAGTTTATCGCCGCTGCGCGTTTGTGCGCAATTTTAAAGCATGTCGTGTTTGGTATCCATGTACTCGGCCTAAGATCATCTTTTTTATTTCATCAAACATTTCGGCAATATAGTGTGTTTTAGTGCATTAAAAATAAAAAAAGTAGGATTTTTAAAACAGCTTACCTGTAAAATCCTTTTCTTGGAGTACATCACGGGACACAGAGCGGCATAGTCATTACTATGTGGGTTATATAGAATTACCTTCAGGTGCTGGCACTGGCAACTTCCAAAACAGGAAGTACCCTCCCCTATATAAGCCCCTCCCATCCGGGAGCACCTCAGTTTTGTAGCAAAGCAATACGTGTCCCCAAAAGAGGGGTGGGAGCTCTGTGTCCCGTGATGTACTCCAAGAAAAGGATTTTACAGGTAAGCTGTTTTAAAAATCCTACTTTCTTGTTCATACATCACGGGACACAGAGCGGCATAGTCATTACTATGTGGGACGTCCCAAAGCAATGCCAAATGAGGGGGGGGATACACCATACATAAGCTGGGCGCCATCAGGCATGAGGATCTTTTGCGGCCTGCAACACACTGCGCCCAAAGGCGACATCCTCCTGACTTCTAACGTCCACCTGGTAGAACCTAGTAAACGTGTGTACTGAAGACCATGTTGCGGCCTTACAAATTTGAGCCAGGGAGGCCTGGTGATGCACTGCCCATGAAGTTCCAACTGCTCTCGTGGAGTGCGCCCTAACTTTGAACGGAGGCGGTCTACTTCTCAAGCCATAGGCTTGTATTATGACCTGTCGAATCCACTTGGCTAAAGTAGATTTTGATGCTGCCTGACCCTTTCTGGGGCCTTCCGGCAGAACAAACAAAGAATCCGTTCTACGAATCTGAGCAGTGGCCTTTAGATAAGCTTTAACTGCTCTTACTACATTCAAAGAATGCAATAACTTTTCCTCTACCGAGCTCGGTTTGGGGAGAAAGAAGGAAGAACCACATCCTGGTTCAAGTGAAACCTCGATACCACCTTAGGAAGAAAGGCTGGGTGAGGACGTAATACTACTCTGTCCTCATGAATAACCAGACATGGCTCTTTACAGGACATGGCGGCTAATTCCGACACTCTTCTAGCCGAGCATATGGCTACTAAAAATATCAATTTTCTGGTGAGTAGAACCAAGGAAATGTGCCGCAAAGGTTCAAATGGCTGCTTCTGCAGAACCGACAGAACCAAATTTAGATCCCATGGACATATGGGAGCTTTAATCGGTGGAATAATACGAGTCACCCCTTGCATAAAGGATTTGACAAGTGAATGCATAGCCAGGGGCCTTTGAAATAGTATTGATAAGGCCGAAACCTGACCCTTGATAGTACTTAAGGCAAACTTCCTGTCTACAGCCCACTGTAGGAAGTCCAGAATTCTGCCTATAACGTACTTACGTGGATGCCACTTTCTGGCCTCGCACCAAGTGATGTACGCCTTCCAAACTCTATAGTAGATCTGCCTGGATACAGGCTTCCTGGCATTGATTATAGTTGATACCACAGAGTTAGAGAGACCTCTCTTCTTTAGGATGTGGGATTCAATAGCCAGGCCGTTAAACTTAGAGTTAGTAAGGAAGGGTGGTATATCGGCCCTTGCGAAAGCAGGTCCGGACGACGTGGAAGGGTCCAAGGACTCCCCACAGACATTTTGATGATCTCCGCGTACCAGGCCCTTCGGGGCCACGCTAGAGCCACCAAGATCACCGGCTTCTTTTCCAACCTGACTCTGCGAAGGAGTCGAGGCAACAATTGTAGCGGAGGGAATGCATATATCAGTCTGAACTGATTCCAAGGGAACACCAGAGCATCCGAGCCGCAAGCGAGGGGATCCCTTGTCCGGGAGACAAATCTGTCCACCTTTGCGTTGAATCTGGATGCTAGCAGATCTACATCCGGTGTTCCCCACCGCTGACATATTGCTCGGAAGACCTCGGGATGAAGGGACCATTCCCCTGGGCATAACTGTTGGCGACTAAGAAAGTCCGCCTTCCAATTCTCCACCCCTGGAATGAAGACAGCTGACATACATGGGACATGCTTTTCTGCCCATTCCAGGATGTGACTTACTTCCCTCTGGGCTGCACAACTCCTGGTGCCTCCCTGATGATTGATATATGCCACTGCTGTGGCATCGTCTGATTGAATTCTGACAGGGGACCCTTGGAGTCTGGATGCCCAGGCTACTAGGGCATACCGGGCTGCTCGTATCTCTAAGAGATTGATGGGCAGGGTTTTTACTACATTTGACCATCTGCCCTGGAGAGACCATTGCTCCTGTTCTGCCCCCCAGCCTATAAGGCTGGCATCTGTAGTGACCACCTTCCAGGATATCGGACTGAAGGGTTTTCCCTTCTGGAGATTCTGGGGGATCAACCACCAGCAGAGACTCTTCCGAACGGAAGGGGACAAAGCCATCGGGAAGTCTAGAGCCTGAATTCTTCCGTTCCAGGCTGACAATATGGCCCTCTGTAAATTCCTTGAGTGGAATTGGGCGTATGGCACAGCTTCGAATGATGCTACCATCTTTCCTAGCAGCCTCATGCACAGGCGTATGGACGGCTGTCTTTTTGCACAAAGCAGACGGACCAAGCCCCTCAAAGAGGATACCTTGTCTAGAGGTAAGAAAATCTTCCTCTGGTCTGAATCCAGCCGTAGCCCTAGATATACCAGGTTTTTCACTGGCTGTAGGGCTGACTTGTCCAGGTTGATGACCCAACCGTGAGATTCTAGATACTTGATTGTATCGACAATTACCACTTCTAGCTTGGCAACTGAGTGGTCCATCAACAACAGGTCGTGTAGGTATGCCATTATCGTTACACCTCGTGTTCTTAGATCGGCCAACAGTGGGGCCAGAATTTTTGTGAACACTCGTGGTGCTGTGGCCAGACCGAATGGTAAGGCTCTGAACTGAAAATGGCGCCCTTCTACTGCAAAGCGTAGAAATTTTTGATGACCTGGAAAGATGGGAACATGCAAGTAAGCATCTTTGATGTCGATCGAGGCTAACCATTCCTCCCCCTGTAGGGCAGCGGTGACCGATCGGATCGACTCCATCCGGAAAGACCGGACTTTTAGAAATTTGTTTACTCTTTAGGTCCAATATGGGTCTTTTAACTCCAACTTGTATCCCCGAGTTACTGCGGAGAGCACCCATCTGTCTTTGATCGTCTCCCGCCAGGTCTCTGTGAACAACTGAAGTCTTCCCCCCACCCGTTTGAGTGGGGGCAGCCCTTCATAGGCTTGACTTGGAGGCTGGTTTAGTACCTCTTCGGATCCAGGGCTTTTTATTACCCTGTGACTGTCCCTGATTTTTACCTCCTGAGTTTGACCGAGGAGGCCGTCGGAACTGCTTAGTAGCAGACGTCCCAGGGATAGGAGAGGTAGTCCTCTTAAAAGACGGACCCCTAGACCTCTTTTTAATTGGTAAGAGAGTACTTTTACCACTGGAAATCTTCTGGATATATTTATCCAGGTCTTCGCCAAAAAGGCGTTCTCCATGAAATGGGAAGCTAACTAAGAGCTTCTTACAGGGAGCCTCAGCAGACCAGTTCTTGAGCCACAGAAGCCTACGCATATGTACCAAAGACAGCGTGAGGCGGGAGGCCTGATGGATAGAATCCTTGATGGCGTCAACCGCAAAGCATAATGCTCTAGGCAGATCAGCCAGAGCCTGGGCCTGCTGGTCTGGCAAATCCCTCAGGACCATTTTCATTTGATCCTTTAAAGCTTGGCAGACCCCAATAGCTGCCACTGCTGGCTGTGTAACAGCCCCTGCTGTGGAAAAAGCAGATTTTAATAAAGATTCCAATTTTTTATCTACTGGATCTTTGAACATTTGAACATTATCTACTGGACATGTCAGTGATTTGTTCACAGAAGAAATGGCTGTGTCCACTGTAGGAACATTCCATCTCTGGGTGAATTTTTCCTCCATGGGATAGATCACCTGAAATTTCTTAGGTGGAACAAATAGTTTATCAGGATGTTCCCAGTCCTGGTATATAAGTCCTTCCAATAATGGATGAATTGGAAAGGAGCAATTAATCTGGGGAGCTTTTAGCGACCCCAACGAGGAGACAGCAGTAGTTGATGGTTCAACAAGAGGCATTTTAAATGCAGATCGAACCATGTCAGTTAGGGTCTGGACCCACAATCTTTCAGTCTGTGATGCTGAAAATGGTTCATCTACTGTCGATTCCTCAAAAACAGAGTTAACCTCCTCCTGATCCCCTTCAGGAAGGTCAGTCCCTTCCTGGGACTGTTGCTCTGCCAACAGGCACTCTAATGGAGGGGATGGAGATCTGGCGCGCTTTCTTTCCTGTAGAGAAGAAGCGATCAATGCTGCCAATCTCTGCTCCAATCCCTCCAGAGTTGAGGCAAAAACCTCCTCTGTTATATATGCAGGAGCAGGTGGACTGAGGACAGCCGCAGTACCTGGCACTCCCGGGGGTTCCTTATGGGTATTAACCTCTGATTTCTCAGGGGAGGAAGGTGCAGATGACTGCTCCAGATCCTCAGAGCCCGATGGAGACCCCCTACACTTCCTGAGAGGTATATCTCGGAGTTTTTTAGGCGGCATATTCCTTAGTTCAAAGCTGAGGTATTCCAGCCGCAATACACCCCTTTACTGAAATAGTCTAATGCAATCTGCTGCTATGTACATCAGTGGGTGTCTACTAATGCGTCTTTCTGGGGATGCCTGTATCAACCGCCCGCTGTAAGCCCCTATACCATGCTACCAGCTCCTTTTCATGCTCTGTGTCCATAGCAAGCAGCGTGGACTGAGTCCTTTTATCTTGCTGGGACGCCCGCACATGCGCAGAAGCGCTGGGCGCACAGAGCGCGTCATCCGCCAGGCTCCGCCCCCTTTTTTGAAGCTAAATCTTATAAAAGCGTGTGTGCGCGTGCACGTGTGCGCTCTTGGCGCCATGTAGGGAGAGGAGCCAGGGTCCCTGTTTCACCAGGACTCGGGGATGGAAGGAAACTACTTGGCAGCATGACAGAGGAATGCAGCTTCCCTGATAGAGAGCTCACTCATCTGCCTGGACTTTCACCATGGAAGGAATAGTCCCAAGAAAAAAACGTTCCACAGCGGCCTCTAGTGGACAAACACAGGTACCGCACTTTTGTGTTTTTTTTTTTTTTTTTTTTTTTTAAAACCTCCTTTATGAAAAACATATCTAGGTTTACAGTTTTTAAAACTTCCTTTATGAAAAGACATTTCTAGGATTTCTTAGGCATATACAGCTATTAGCGGGAATACCTTTAGGTAACAGGCAGAAAGACATATTAGGCTTGGGGGTCCCCTCAATAGAACCAAGTTCCTGAGGGGCCCCCACTTACCTTTTCCCCGCCGCAGGACTTTGTTTGGTCCACAGAAGCCCAAACTTCACCTCTCACGGCAGGCATTGTACTAGACCTTCAGGGACCGGGTTCCCAAGGATTCCACTCCCCTGGACCTGTATAGCACCCTGCACAGATAGCCTCTTGGTTTTGGGTATGACCAGAGCTCTGGATCCCAGGGTCCAGCCCTCCTAAGAGAGGCATTACAGGCAAAACCCTGCTCTTCTCTGCAAGGCCCGGGTACCGACCGTTTAGCTATGAAGCTTTTTTGGTCGGATCCGGAATAGCTTGCTAAGGCCCAGAGAACCTGTACACAAGCCCAGATGAATACATGTTAACCTTGGCCAACACCTTAGACACTGGCAAAAAACTGAGGTGCTCCCGGATGGGAGGGGCTTATATAGGGGAGGGTACTTCCTGTTTTGGAAGTTGCCAGTGCCAGCACCTGAAGGTAATTCTATATAACCCACATAGTAATGACTATGCCGCTCTGTGTCCCGTGATGTATGAACAAGAAAGTGTGTTTTTCCCCCCAAAAATGCGTTTGAAAAATCGCTGCGCAAATACTGTGTGGAAAAAAAAAAATGCAACACCCACTATTTTAATCTGTAGGGCCTTTGCTTTAAAAAAATATATAATGTTTGGGGGTTCAACATAATTTTCTTGCAAAAAAAAAAAATGTTTTCATGTAAACAAAAAGTGTCAGAAAGGGCTTTGTCTTCAAGTGGTTAGAAGAGTGGATGATGTGTGACATAAGCTTCCTAATGTTGTGCATAAAATGCCAGGACAGCTCAAAACCCCCCCAAATGACCCCATTTTGGAAAGTAGACACCTCAAGCTATTTCCTGAGAGGCATGTTGAGCCCATTGAATATTTTTTTTTTTTTTTTTTCTGTCCCAAGTGATTGAATAATGACAAAAAGAAAAAAGTAAAAAAATGTACAAAAAATTGTCGCTAAATGATATATTGCTCACACATGCCATGGTTATATGTGGACTTACACCCCAAAATACATTCTGTTGCTTCTCCTGAGTACGGGGATACCACATGTGTGAGACATTTTGGGAGCCTATCCGCGTACAGGACCCCGAAAACCAAGCACCGCCTTCAGGATTTCTAAGGGTGTAAATTTTTGATTTCACTCCTCACTGCCTATCACAGTTTCGGAGGCCATGGAATGCCCAGATGGCACAAACCCCCCCCCCCCCCAAATGACCTCATTTTGGAAAGTAGACACCCCAAGCTATTTGCTGAGAGGTATGTTGAGTATTTTGCAGATCTCGCTTTTTGTCACAAAGAATTGAAAAAGGAAAAAAAAAAATGTCTGTCTTAATTTTCAAAAACAAATGAGAGCTGTAAAATACTCACCATGCCTCTCAGCAAATAGCTTGGGGTGTCTACTTTCCAAAATGGGGTCATTTGTGTGGGTTTTGGGCTATCTTGGTATTTTATGGCCTTCAAAACTGTGATAGGTAGTGAGGAGTGAAATCAAAAATTTGTGCCCTTAGAAATCCTGAAGGCGGTGCTTGGTTTTCGGGGTCCCGTACGCGGCTAGGCTCTCAAAAAGTCCCACACATGTGGTATCCCCGTACTCAGGAGAAGCAGCAAAATTTATTTTGGGGTGTAATTCCACAAATAACCATGGCATGTTTGAGCAATATATCATTTAGTGACAACTTTTTGTACATTTTTTTTTTTTTTGTCATTATTCAATCACTTGGGACAAAAAAAAATATTCAATGAGCTCAACATGCCTCTCAGCAATTTCCTTGGGGTGTCTACTTTCCAAATTGGGGTCATTTGGGGAGGGTTTTGTGCTATTTTGGCATTTTATGGCCTTCAAAACTGTGATAGGTAGTGAGGAGTGAAATCAAAAATTTATGCCCTTAGAAATCTTGAAGGCGGTGCTTGGTTTTTGGGGTCCCGTACGCGGCTAGGCTCCCAAAAAGTCCCACACATGTGGTATCCCCGTACTCAGGAGAAGCAGCAGAATGTATTTTGGGGTGTAATTTCACATATGCCCATGGCATGTGTGAGCAATATATCATTTAGTGACAACTTTGTGCAAAAAAAAAAAAAAGTTTGTCATATTCCCGCAACTTGTGGCAAAATATAAAATATTCAATGGACTCAACATGCCTCTCAGCAAATAGCTTGGGGTGTCTACTTTCCAAAATGGGGTCATTTGGGGGGGGTTTGTGCTATTTTGGCATTTTATGGCCTTCAAAACTGTGATAGGCAGTGAGGAGTGAAATCAAAAATTTATGCCCTTAGAAATCTTGAAGGCGGTGCTTGGTTTCCGGGGTCCCGTAAGCGGCTAGGCTCCTAAAAAGTCCCACACATGTGGTATCCCCGTACTCAGGAGAAGGAGCAGAATGTATTTTGGGGTGCAATTCCACATATAACCATGGCATGTGTGAGCAATATATCATTTAGTGACAACTTTTTGTAATTTTTTATTTTTTGTCATTATTCAATCACTTGGGACAAAAAAAAATGTTCAATGGGCTCAACATGCCTCTCAGCAATTTCCTTGGGGTGTCTACTTTCCAAAATGGGGTCATTTGGGGGGGTTTTGTACTGCCCTGCCATTTTAGCACCTCAAGAAATGAGATAGGCAGTCATAAATTTAAAGCTGTGTAAATTCCAGAAAATGTACCCTAGTTTGTAAACGCTATAACTTTTGCGCAAACCAATAAATATACGCTTATTGACATTTTTTTTACTAAAGACATGTGGCTGAATACATTTTGGCCTAAATGTATGACTAAAATTGAGTTTATTCGATTTTTCTTATAACAAAAAGTAGAAAATATCATTTTTTTCAAAATTTTCGGTCTTTTTCCGTTTATATCGCAAAAAATAAAAATCGCAGAGGCAATCAAATACCATTAAAAAGAAAGCTCTATTTGTGGGAAGAAAAGGACTCAAATTTCGTTTGGGTACAACATTGCATGTCCGGACAATTTACCGTTAAAGCAGCGCAGTGCAAAATTCTGAAAACAGCTCTGGTCCTTTAGCTACAAAATGGTCCTGGGCTTAAGTGGTTAAAAGACATGCCAGTTCAGCAGGCGCAGGATTTAGCATTTCTACCTAGGGCTTTATGTTTTGCAGTTGACGCCATTAAAGATTCAATTCATCAGGCCTCCCGCCTTACGCTGGTGTTGGTACACATGCGTAGATTCCTATGGCTGAAAAAAGGGGATTTTTATAACAGCTTACCTGTAAAATCCTTTTCTTGGAGTACATCACGGGACACAGAGCGACTTAGTCATTACTAATGGGTTATATAGTTTACCTTCAGGTGTTGGCACTGGCCAATTCCAAACCGGAAGTACCCTCCCCTATATAAGCCCCTCCCACCCGGGAGCACCTCAGTTTTGTAGCCAAGCAATAAGTGTCCCAAAAAGAGGGGTGGGAGCTCTGTGTCCCGTGATGTACTCCAAGAAAAGGATTTTACAGGTAAGCTGTTATAAAAATCCCCTTTTCTTTTTCGTACATCACGGGACACAGAGCGACTTAGTCATTACTAATGGGACGTCCCAAAGCAATGCCAAATGAGGGGGGGGTACATAAGCTGGGCGCCATCAGGCATGAGGATCTTTTGCGGCCTGCAACACACTGCGCCCAAAGGCGACATCCTCCTGACTTCTAACGTCTACCTGATAGAATCTAGTAAACGTGTGTACCGAAGACCATGTTGCGGCCTTACATACTTGAGCCAGGGAGGCCTGGTGATGCACTGCCCATGAAGTTCCAACCGCTCTTGTGGAGTGCGCCCTAACTTTGAACGGAGGCGGTCTCTTTCTCAAGCCATAGGCTTGTATTATGACCTGTCGAATCCACTTGGCTAAAGTAGATTTTGATGCTGCCTGACCCCTTCTGGGGCCTTCCGGCAGAACAAACAAAGAATCCGTTCTGCGAATCTGAGCAGTGGCTTTTAGATAAGCTTTAACTGCTCTTACCACATCCAAAGAATGTAATAACTTTTCCTCTACTGAGCTAGGTTTGGGGAAAAAAGAAGGAAGAACCACATCTTGGTTCAAATGAAACCTCGATACCACCTTAGGAAGAAAGGCTGGATGAGGACGTAATACTACTCTGTCCTTATGGACAACCAGATATGGCTCCTTACAGGACATAGCTGCTAATTCCGACACTCTTTTAGCCGAACAAATGGCTACTAAGAAAACCAATTTCCTGGTGAGAAGAACCAAGGAAATGTGTTGTAATGGTTCAAACGGTTGTTTCTGTAGAACCGACAGAACCAGGTTTAAGTCCCAAGGACATATGGGAATACTAACCGGAGGGCTAATACGCATCACTCCTTGTATAAAGGCTTTGACTAGTGAATGCGAAGCCAAGGGCCTTTGAAAAAATATTGACAAGGCCGAAATCTGACCCTTGATAGTACTCAAGGCCAGTTTCCTATCTACAGCCCACTGTAGGAAGTCCAGAATCCTCCCTATCATGTACTTACGTGGATGCCATTTCTTGGTCTCACACCACGTAATGTACGCTTTCCAGATCCTATAATAGATCTGCCTGGATACCGGTTTCCTGGCATTGATCATGGTAGATACCACAGAATTAGAGAGCCCTCTCTTTTTCAGAATGTGGGCTTCAATAGCCAGGCCGTCAAACCTAGGGCTGGTAAGGAAGGGTGGTATATCGGTCCCTGCGAAAGCAGGTCCGGACGAAGTGGGAGGGTCCAAGGACTCCTCACTGACATTTTTACCATCTCCGCGTACCATGCCCTTCGGGGCCACGCTGGAGCCACCAGAATCACTGGTTTCTTTTCTACCCTGATTCTGCGGAGTAATCGCGGTAACAATTGTGGCGGTGGGAATGCATATATCAGCTTGAACCGATCCCAAGGGAACACTAGGGCATCCGAGCCGCAAGCTAGGGGATCCCTTGTGCGAGACACAAACCTGTCCACCTTTGCGTTGAATCTGGATGCTAGCAGATCTACATCCGGTGTTCCCCACCGCTGGCATATTGCCTGGAAAACCTCGGGGTGAAGAGACCATTCCCCCGGGCATAATTGTTGGCGACTTAGAAAGTCCGCTCTCCAATTTTCCACTCCTGGGATGAAAACCGCAGATATGGCTGGGACATATCTTTCTGCCCACCCCAGGATGCAATTTGCTTCCTTCTGGGCTGCACGACTTTTGGTGCCACCCTGATGATTGATATATGCCACTGCCGTGGCATTGTCTGATTGAATTCTGACAGGGGACCCCTGGAGTTTGGATGTCCATGCTACTAGGGCATACCGGGCTGCTCGTATCTCTAAGAGATTGATGGGCAGGGCCTTTTCTGCTTCTGACCACCTGCCCTGGAGAGACCATTGCTCCAGCACTGCCCCCCAGCCGATGAGGCTGGCATCTGTAGTGACCACCTTCCAAGAAACCGGACTGAAGGGTTTCCCTCTCTCCAGATTCTGGGGCACCAACCACCAATGGAGGCTCTTGCGAACGGAAGGGGACAGGGACATTGGTAAGTCTAAAGCCTGAACTTTTTTGTTCCAGGCTGACAGTATGGCCCTTTGCAAATTCCTTGAATGGAATTGACCGTAGGGTACCGCTTCGAATGAAGCCACCATCTTTCCCAGCAGCCTCATGCAGAGACGTATGGATGGTTTTCTTTTTGTACCCACTAAGTGGGTCAAATTTCTTAAAGACGACACCTTCTCTGGAGGTAAGAAAATCTTTCTCTGATTTGAATCCAGCCTTAGCCCTAAGTATTCCAGACTTTTGACTGGTCTTAGAGCTGACTTGTCCCGGTTGATAATCCAACCGTGATATTCCAGATACTCGATTGTCTTGTGAATAGCTACTTCCAGCTTTTCCACTGAGTGGTCTATTAGTAGCAGGTCGTCTAGATATGCCATTATCGTTACACCCTGTGTTCTTAGATTGGCCAATAATGGGGCCAGAATTTTTGTGAACACTCGTGGTGCTGTGGCCAGACCGAAAGGTAAGGCTCTGAACTGAAAATGGCGCCCTTCTACTGCAAAGCGTAGAAATTTCTGATGGGCCGGAAAGATGGGAATATGCAGATAAGCATCCCTTATGTCGATCGAGGCTAGCCATTCCTGCCCTTGTAGGGCGGTGGCCACTGATCGGATCGACTCCATCCGAAAGGTCCTGATATTTAGGAACTTGTTTAGCCCTTTTAGATTTAATATGGGCCTCACGTCCCCATTTGGTTTGGGGACTGTGAAAAGGTTCGAGTAAAACCCGAATCCGCTTTCTTCCAGGGGAACCTTCATGATTACCCCTTGGAGCAATAGTTGTTCTAGTGCCAGAAGGAGGGATCCTCTCTTTTGGGGATCTCTTGGCACGTTTGACCTCATAAATTGGGCAGGAGGAGTGCCTTTTAACTCCAGCTTGTATCCCAGACTTACTGCGGAGAGCACCCATCTGTCTCTGATGGTGTCCCGCCAGGTCTCTGTGAACAACTGAAGTCTTCCCCCCACCCGATTGAGCGGGGGCAATACTTCATGCCTTAGGGGGAGGTTTTGTACCTCTCTTGATCCAGGGCTTCTTGTTACCCTGTGATTGTCCCTGATTTCTGCCCCCTGAATTTGACCGCGGAGGCCGTCGGAACTGCTTCACAGCCGATGTGCCCGGGACTGGAGAGGTAGGCCTCTTAAAAGAAGGACTTCTACCCTTGTTCTTAACCGGTAAGAGTGAACTTTTACCGGCAGAAATTTTCTGGATATATTTGTCCAGATCTTCTCCAAATAAGCGTTCTCCATGAAATGGGAAGCTAACCAGCAGTCTTTTACAGGGAGCTTCAGCAGACCAGTTTTTGAGCCACAAAAGCCTACGCATATGTACTATAGACAGCGTAAAGCGGGAGGCCTGTTGGATTGTATCCTTTATGGCGTCCACCGCAAAACACAAGGCTCTAGGCAGGTCAGCTAGGGCATGAGCCTGCTGATCTGGTAAGTCCCTTAAGACTTGTTTCAACTGATCTTTCACTGCTTGGCAGACTCCAATCGCTGCTACCGCAGGTTGTGTCACCATACTTGCTGTAGAGAAAGCAGATTTTAGTAAAGACTCCAATTTTTTATCTATTGGGTCTTTGAACATTGGAACATTATCTACTGGACATGTCAGTGATTTGTTAACAGAAGAGATGGCTGCGTCCACTATAGGGACCCTCCATTTTCTTATGAACTTATCCTCCATGGGATAGATCACCGGAAATCTCTTGGGGGGAGCAAATATTTTATCAGGATGCTCCCAATCCTGGTAAATAAGCCCTTCTAATAAAGGGTGGATTGGGAAGGAACAGACCGCCTGGGGAGCTTTTAGCGACCCCAGCGAGGAAACCGTAGTGGATGGTGGTTCCGCCAGAGGCATTTTAAATGCTGATCGGACCATGTTAGTCAGAGACTGAACCCATAATCTTTCAGCCTGAGAAGCTGAGAAAGGTTCTTCCACTGTTGATTCCTCTATAAGTGAATCAACCTCATCCTGATCCCCTTCAGGTAGGTCGATCTCTGTGTGGGGCTGTTCCTCCACTAACAGGCACTCTGAAGGAGGAGACGGAGATCGGACGCGCTTTTCCTGTGACAGGGAAGCAGCGATCAATGCTGTTAATCTCTCTTCCAATCCTCCCAGAGTTGAGGATAAAACCTCCTCTGTTATATATACAGGAGCAGGTGGACTGGGGACAGCCGCAGCACCAGACATTCCTGCGGGGTTTCTACGGCTACTGACCTCTGCATTCTCAGGGGAGATTGGTGCAGTGCAAGCATGCCCAATATCCTCAGAGCCCGATGGAGACCCCTTTGGCTTCCTGGAAGATTTATTTCCGGAGCGTCTGGACGACATATCCTTTAAGCACAAAGCTGAGGTATTCCCGTCGTCATACACCAATTTTTGCTGGTAATAGTCTAACACAGGTGCTGCTATATACCAGCTGGTGTCCACTAAAGTGCCTTTCTATGGGGATGCCTGCATCAACCGCCTCTGTGTGCCACTGTTTGTTGCTAGCTCTGTTTGCATGCAGCTGACACTTGTACTGTGTCTTTTAACCATGCTGGGACGCCCGCACATGCGCAGAAGCGCCGCGGCGCGCATCGAGCGTCATCCACCCGCCCCGCCCCTTTTTTTTCATAGGAGGCGCGTGCCCGCGCGCGCGCCCGTGCGCCAATGGCGCCCTTTTCGAAAACCAACAGAGGACTAGGAGCCAGGGCCCTTTTTGCCGGAGGGCCTGTGCGGTGGATGAACGCAGCAACAGGGCAGAGGAAGTGGATTCCCTCAGAGAAACTTACCAGCTGCCTGGATCTTTTGAGTTGAGAAAACCAAAGATCCACATTTACAAGAAAAATGGACTACAGCGGCCTCTAGTGGTTTAACACAGGTACCGCGGTCCCTGTTTTTTTTTTTTTTTCTTGACTACTATTAAAATTTTACATTTTCAGTAGTTATAGGCAAACACAGATATTTAGCGGGAATACCGTTAGGTAACAGACAGAAAGACAAATTAGGCTTGGGGGTCCCCCAATAGAACCAAGTTCCTGAGGGCCCCCACTTACCTGATCCCCGCCGCAGGACTTTGTTTGGTCCACAAAAGTCCAAACTTCACCTATCACGGCAGGCATTGTAATTAAACCTTCAGGGACCGGGTTCCCAAGGATTCCACTCCCCTGGACCTGTATAGCACCCTGCACAGACAGCGTCTTGGTCGTGGGTATGACCAGAGCTCTGGATCCCAGGGTCCAGCCCTCCTAAGAGAAGCATTACAGGCAAAACCTTGCTCTTCTGCTGCAAGGCCCGGGTACCGACCGTTTAGCTATGAAGCTTTTTTTGGTGGGATCCGGAACAGCTTACTAAGGCCCAAAAGAACCTGTACGCAAGCCCAGTGAAAACACATGTTACTCTTTGGCCAACACCTTAGACACTGGCAAAAAACTGAGGTGCTCCCGGGTGGGAGGGGCTTATATAGGGGAGGGTACTTCCGGTTTGGAATTGGCCAGTGCCAACACCTGAAGGTAAACTATATAACCCATTAGTAATGACTAAGTCGCTCTGTGTCCCGTGATGTACGAAAAAGAAACTGGTCAGCCGAGACGCCCTGTAAAAAGCTCCTGGCTTGATTTCCATTCCATGGGGAGCGGTTATTTGGCGAGGACTTGGATAAATACATCCAGAAAATCTCCAGTGGGAAGAGTACCCTTTTACCTGTTAAAAGGAAATTCAGGGGTCCTGCCTTCAAGCGGCCCACCTCGCCAGTCCCAGGAACTTCAGCCTCTAAGCAGTTCCGACGGCCTCCCCAATCCAATCCTGGAGGGAGAGCTCAGGGACAGCCACAGGGTAATTTAAAACACTGGAACCGAAGGAATACTAAACCCGCCCCCAAGTCAGCCTTATGAAGGGTCGCCCCCACTCAGACGAATGGGGGGAAGACTTCTGTTTTCAGGGGCTTGGCGAGAGACGATCCGGGACAGATGGGCTCTCTCCACGGTATCCCTGGGATACAAGTTGGAGTTACAGGAATTTCCTCCTCGGTTTATAACATAAAAACATCTCAAAAGATCCAGTAAGGAGAAGATCTCTCCTTTCGGCGTTAGACCGACTATTATCCCAAGGGGTAATTGTGGAGGTTCCGGTAAAGGAACAGAGGTTGGGATTTTACTCAAACCTCTTTACCGTTCCAAAGCCCAACGGAGATGTAAGACCCATACTAGATCTCAAAGGTCTAAACAAATTCCTAATCGTCAAGTCGTTCCGTATGGTATCAATTCGGTCAATAGCCGCCTCCCTACAAGGGGGAGAATGGTTGGCGTCCATCGATATCAGGGACGCCTATTTACATGTTCCTATATTTCCCAGTCATCAAAAGCTTCTACGCTTTGCGGTGCAACAACGCCATTATCAGTTTGTGACGCTACCCTTCGGGTTGGCTATGGCTCCGCGAGTGTTCACAAAGATCTTGGCCCCTCTGTTGGCCGACTTAAGAACTCGGGGAATATCTATAAGGGCCTACGTGGACGATCTATTGATAATAGATCAGTCCGCTTCCAACCTAAGGGTAGCTGTACACAACACGGTACAATACCTGGAATCCTGGGGCTGGGTCCTAAATCTGGACAAGTCGGCCTTGCAGCCAGCAAGAAGACTCAAATATTTAGGCTTACTCATAGACACAGACCAAAGAAAGGTTTTTCTGCCTCAGGCAAAAATCTCTTCCTTAAGAGAACTAATTCAAGCGATCTGTGCAAAGAGACAGCCATCCATTCGTCTTTGCATGCAGTTGCTGGGAAAGATGGTGGCCTCATTCGAAGCAGTTCCGTATGCTCAATTCCATTCAAGGAAATTGCAGAACGCCATCCTATCCGCCTGGAACAAAAAGGTTCAAGCCCTAGACTTCCCAATGTCCCTGGCGTCGTCAGTACGCAGGAGTCTATGTTGGTGGTTGGTACCCCAAAATTTACAAAAGGGAAAGTCGTTCATTCCAATCTCTTGGAGGGTAGTAACTACGGATGCCAGCCTTCTAGGCTGGGGGGCAGTACTGGAGCAATGTTCACTCCAGGGAAAGTGGTAGAATATCGAGAAGACCTTGCCCATCAACCTGCTGGAAATTCGGGCGGCACGGTTGGCCCTGGAAGCATGGACTTCCAAGCTACATGGGTCTCCTGTCAGGATCCAATCAGACAATGCCACAGCTGTGGCATACATCAATCACCAAGGGGGCACCAAGAGCGGTGCGGCCCAGAAGGAGGTGAATCATATCCTGATATGGGCAGAAAAACATGTCCCATGCATATCCGCTATCTTTATTCCAGGAATAGAGAATTGGAAAGCAGACTTCCTGAGTCGGCAGCAGTTATCCCCAGGGGAATGGTCTCTTCACCCCGACATCTTTCAGACAATATGTCAGAGATGGGGGACACCAGATGTAGATCTATTCGCATCCAGGTTCAACAAGAAATTGAACAGCTTTGTGTCCAGGACGAGAGACCCGCTCGCTTGCGGATCGGATGCGCTGGTGTTCCCATGGGATCAGTTTGCACTAATATATGCGTTCCCTCCGCTGCAGCTTCTACCTCGATGACTCCGCAGAGTCAGGATGGAAAGGAGGCCGGTGATTCTGGTAGCCCCAGCATGGCCTCGGAGATCCTGGTACGGGGAACTTGTAAGAATGTCTGTAGGCAAGCCTTGGACCCTTCCGCTTCAGCCAGACCTGCTCACGCAGGGTCCGATATACCACCCTTCTTTACAAACTCTAAATTCAACGGTCTGGCTATTGAATCCCACATTCTAAGAGAGAGAGGTCTCTCTAACACAGTGGTGTCTACAATAATCAATGCTAGAAAGCCAGTATCTAGACATATATATTATAGAGTTTGGAAGGCGTATGTGGCATGGTGTGAAGCCAAGAAATGGCATCCTCGGAAGTACGTCCTAGGCAGAATACTTGACTTCCTACAGTGGGCTGTTGTCAAAAACCTAGCCTTAAGTACTATTAAGGGACAGGTTTCGGCCTTATCAATATTTTTTCAAAGGCCACTAGCTACACATTCGTTAGTAAAAACCTTCTTGCAGGGTGTGACTCGTATCAACCCACCAGTGAGGTCTCCCATATGTCCATGGGACTTAAACTTGGTTCTATCAGTTCTTCAAAGACAACCTTTTGAACCATTACTCCACATTCCTTTAGTGCTCCTCACCAAGAAATTTGTGTTCTTGGTAGCTATATCCTCAGCCAGGAGGGTATCGGAATTGGCAGCTTTATCTTGCAAGGAGCCATATTTGATTATCCATAAGGATAGAGTGGTTTTACGTACACATCCAGCCTTTCTTCTGAAGGTCGTGTCAAGTTTTCATTTGAACCAAGATATGGTTCTTCCTTCCTTTTTTCCCAAACCTAGTTCGGTGGAAGAGAAATTATTACATTCTTTGGATGTAGTAAGAGCAGTTAAAGCCTATCTTGAAGCTACTGCTATGATTCTAAAAACTGATGTTTTATTTATTCTGCCAGAAGGCCCCAGAAGGGGCCAGGCAGCGTCGAAATCTACTATTTCTAAGTGGATTCGGCAGGTTATTATTCAAGCCTATGGTCTGAGAAAGAAGGTGCCTCCATTTAAAATTACAGCACACTCTACTAGAGCGGTTGGTGCTTCTTGGGCAGTGCATCACCAGGCCTCTTTGGCTCAAATCTGTAAGACCACAACTTGGTCTTCAGTCCACACATTCACAAAATTTTATAAGGTGGATGTAAGAGGTCATGAGGATATCGCCTTTGGGCGTAGTTTGTTGCAGGCTGCAGTATAGATGCTCATGCCTGATGGCGCCCAGCTTGTTATGGTGTCTCCCTTCCCTCATTTTGGCATTGCTTTGGGACATTCCCACATAGTAATTACTATGCCGCTCTGTGTCCCGTGATGTACGATAAAGAAAATAGGATTTTTATAACAGCTTACCTGTAAAATCCTTTTCTTGGAGTACATCACGGGACACAGAGCTCCCACCCCTCTTTTGGGGACACTTATTGCTTTGCTACAAAACTGAGGTACTCCCGATATGGGAGGGGTTGTATAGGGAGGGGACTTCCTGTCTTGGGTGTGCCAGTGTCCATCACCTGAAGGTAAGCTCTATAACGCACATAGTAATTACTATGCCGCTCTGTGTCCCGTGATGTACTCCAAGAAAAGGATTTTACAGGTAAGCTGTTATAAAAATCCTATTTTTTCCTCAGTTTAGGCCGATATGTATTCTTATACATATTTTTAGTAAAAAAAAACACTAAGTGTTTGTTGATTGGTTTGTGCAAAAGTTATAGCGTCAACAAAATAGGTGGTATTTGATCACCTCTGCAGTTTTTCTTTTTTGCGCTATAAACAAAAAAAGAGCGACAATCTTTAAAAAAATTCAATATTTTTTACTCTTTGCTATAATAAATATCCCCAAAAAATATATACATTTTTTTTTTCCACAGTTTAGTCCAATACGTATTCTTCTTCATATTTTTGGTAAAAAAAATCGCAATAAGCGTTTGGTTTGCGCAATAGTTACAGCTTCTACAAAATAGGGGACTGTTTTATGGCATTTTTATTAATATTTTTATTTTTTTACTAGTTATGGCGGTGATCAGCGATTTTTATCATGACTGCGACATTATGGCGGACACATCGGACACTTTTGACACCATTTTGGAACCATTGTCATTTATACAGTGATCAGTGCTATAAAAATGCACTGGAATGCACTGATTACTGCAAAAATTACACTGGCAATGAATGGGGTTAACCACTAGGTGGCGCTGCAGGGGTTAAGTGTTTCCTAGGGAGTGATTCTTACTGTTGGGGGGCGTAGCTACACGTGAAACGTCACTGATGACCGTTCCCGGGGAACGGTCATCAGTGACAGTGTCACTAGGTAGTATAGGGGAATGCCTTGTTTACAAAGGCATTCCCCTGTTCTGCTCTTGCCGACTGCAATTGCGGGCCGCCCGGGAACATCGAGTTGCCGGGACCCGCGGCCGCACTCGCACCCCCGCTGGGCGGCATATTTAAAGGGATGTGCCTGCCCGTGCCATTCTGTCGGCGTGCGGCAGTCGGCAAGTGGTAAAAGGTCAATTTTGCTTACATTCTTTAACTGTGATTGTGCTGTTATTAAATGTATTCCTTTCTCCTTCATTGGGGAACACAGGAATAATTTAACCTTCAGGTTATAAAGAAGGACTGGACACTGGTAAAACTGTAGACCAGCCCAGGATAACCCATCCCACTACCAGCATGCCTCCGTTTTTGTGCCCTAGGAGGGTGAACATCTTTTATTCAGCTCCACTGTGTGAAAAGACTAACTTTAGTTGGCACCCTTTTTTCTTACTCTATAGAAAAGTTTTTTTTTTTAGTTTTTTTTTTTTTTTTTATAAAATCCCTTCTCTGCATCTCTGGTAGAGCTGGTCTCATTGATTTCCGCCAACCTCAGCAACCCTTTTTTTTTTTTTTGATTGTCATATCAAAAACGTGCTAGATTGGAGTTTGTGGGAATAGGCTGGAAGTGACCTTCAAGCAGTGCTTTCCTCATGGGTATTTTCCAGACTCCATACTGGCAAAAGTTAGCCACAAATGATTTCTAGGCCCAGAGCTATTGACATTGATTAAAGGGGAGTTCCAGCCATTTTTATGTTTATTAAAAGTCAGCAGCTACAAAAAGTGTAGCTGCTGGCTTTTAATAAACAGACACTTACCTGCTCCACTGTCCAGCGACGCGGCCGAACGAAGCTTCGCTCCTCCCCCCCTCTCCGCCGGCGCCTCCATCCTAACTGTGGGCACCCGGCCGTGACAGCTTTCGGCTTCACGGCCGGGCATTCACTGCGCATGCGCGAGCGGCGCTGCGATCGCCTGGGACCTGTCACGTGTCCCAGGTAATCGCCTACAGGGAGAGGCCGCCAAAAGGCGATATGACGTGTCGCCTAAGCAGTCCCTGGGCGGAAGGAGGAAGTGGGACAGGAAGTCTCACTCCTACTGAAGCCCCCACTCCCCCCCCCCCCCCCCCCAAAAAAATGACATGCCAAATGTGGCATGTAAGGGGGCGAGTAGTGGTTTAAGCTAAAGTTCCACTTTTGGGTGGAACTCCGCTTTAAAGTGATTGTAAAGTCTCGTTTTTTTCCTATAAAAATAATAAACATGTTAAACTTACCTACTCTGTTGCAGTGGATTTGCACAGAGCAGCCCGGATCCTCCTGGGATCCTGGCCCCTCCCTCCTGTTCAGTGCCCACACAGCAAGCAGCTTGCTATGGGGGGCACCAGAGTGGAGTCGCAGCTTCCTGTGTTCATTCAAACACGGAGCCCTGACCTGACCCTGCCCCGCCCCCTCTCTCCCCTGATTGGCTATCTGACTTTGATTGGCAGCAGCGGGAGCCAATGGTCAATAAGGAAGGAGAATCTCGGACTGCTGAGCCACTCGTGGACATCGCTGGACAGAGAGGTACCTCAGGTCAGTGTAAGGGGGGCTGCTGCACACAGAAGGCTTTTTATCTTAATGCATAGAATGTATTTAGATAAAAAACCTTCTGCCTTTACAATTCCTTTTAAGCGCCTGCCTGTCTCTGGAGACTTGCGTTGTGAATAGGCTGGTCGTGCTGAGCACTTGGGATCTACCTCAATTACATAGGTCATATGAGTCTGTTAAATTACACTGCTACAGGCCAGCTTTCACTGCCGAATGGGTTAACACTTTTGGAGGTCATCCCCTGGATAGATTGTTGTGCACTGGCATATGGTGTCAAGGAAACATTTCTCCAATGTTGCCACTGCCTGCAAAGAATAGATTAAAAACTTTGATCTATCTCTTCTGCCTGACTACAGTAGCTTTAGTCACCTCCTGCCATCCAGCGATAACCTGCTACCTGTTGTCCAGGATTCCTTAGTACCTAAGGCCTTGCAAATTACCCTGATTCTTATTTTGCCCTAGAGCCACACGGTTAGATTCTAGACACAGGGTAGAGGGGTATGAAAACAGTCCTGCTGTAACAGGTGCCATCAGCTCAAATTTTACTAATGGCTTCAGAGCTTGAGCTATTGGTGAATGTGGGGAGTTTGCCTACTGGATGTTTAGCGTTTATTCCATCAGAGTCCGCTATGCTTGATGTGGCTGGTTCCTTTTGCCTCTTGCAATGCATTCAAGTATGAGGTGATGCATTGGGAAGCCATACAGAACCATGAGGATTGAACATAGAACATCAGGCATTGAATATGGCAAATAACTATGTTGTAACAGATAGCAGTTGTCTGTGTATAGTCCATCAGCAAATATTGAGCAGCATTGAAAGAGATTTTGTGCGACAGGCAAAGCCTTCACCAGTCATGTAAAGGCCCAGTAAACCAAAGGCTCGATTCCAGGCCATAGTAACATATCAAGAGATGGATAGCTCAAGAAGGGTATGTTTCAGGTAAGAAAGGAAAATAACTAAAAAATTGAATAAAGAGGGGGAGGGTAGAGAAATGTAAGTGGAAGGGATGACAGGTCAAGTGTTATCATTGCACCCAGGAGGCTCCCAAGGGGAGGTCTTAATCATGAGTATCAAGGTGGACTCAGGAATCCCATACTCATTCATATTTATTAAGAGTATTGTTTATTCTAGCTGTGAGGGATTTCATGAGTTTAACTTCTCAAAGGTAAATAAATAAGTCAAGTGTGTTCAGCCCGTGTGTTCAGCCCATGTATCCGATTCCATTGGGAGGCAAATAAACATATTGTGACTGTTAGTACATGTAGAAGTAATTTTGGACATATTTGAGGATGGGAGGACCTACCAGAGACGGAAAGGCATGTAAATAAGTGCTTTAATGCCTGACATGCTGCATCTTAGGGCAGCTCCAGAAAATGTGAAATGATGTTCCTGAGTGTTTTAAGGCACCTCCAGCAGTAATCAGGTATGTTAGGGTTGAGGTTATGTAAAAAGATGGAATTATGATACCAGCGGTACAGGATTTTGAACTGGTTTTCTTTGTAAACTCCCTCCTCATTGGCCTATGTTTACACATAAGCTGCTATGCCCCTTTAGCCCATCATGAATGCTTTTGGCAGATTCATTCATCTTACCAGCCGTTCAGTGTCTGCTAGCCTTCTGTGAGTCCCTCCCCTCTCTGTTTCTTCCCAAAGTGTAAAATTCAAATTACTAAACAACCTCATACAAAGCCATCCATAACTTTGGCCATAGCTAAATTATCAATATATTCTCAAAATTTTACCTAAATTGTCCTCCATGTTTTTCCCAACCTCCTGCTCTCCAACTCTTTTGTCTCTCCCTTCCATGCTTACCTTAAGAATTTCTTCCAAGCCTTTCCCATCCTTTGAAACAGCTTATCCCAATCTGTCAAGCTCCTATTCTGTCCACCGTTAGGCGATCCTTATAAACTCATCTCTTTGGAGAAGCCAATCCTGCCTCCCCCTAATAAAATTAAAGTTTACTTTGTCCTTCACCTCATACCTCACAGTTCTTATCTTTTATACTATGAGACCATCCATTTTTGATTGTAAGCTCTCATCAGCAGGACACTTTGATCCCTCTTGTACTGAATTGTATTGTAATTGTACTGTCTCCCTTTATTTTGTAAAGTGGTGCACAAAATGTTGGTGCTATGTAAATCCTGTATAATATGTGCAGATAGGAGTTTTGTGAGCGGTGACCCATATGTTGCCCCATTCCTTCTTGGTAAATTCACTTTTTAAAATACATGGCAAATTGAGAAAATATTTTTTGAGGGAATTTCAGAATGTGGGGTCATCAGAAGCTTGTTAATGTTGGAGATTACTTTGTGGCATGTTGCCCCCAAAATGCAAATGGTTTTCAAGGATGTGGGGTGAAAAAGGGTTCAACTAAGAAGCACACTATGCAAAATTTTATTTGAAAATACTTCATAACGTTTGGGATGTTAGTTGGTGTTGTTTCTGTAGAGTAGCAAAGGGTAGAAGAGTTTTGGTCCATACATTAAAAATGTTACCTATGTGAAAAGGAGATTTGCGCTTTCATGGCATCGCCTTGTGTGTGTAAGAGCAAGGAGTTATAAAAGAACAGGGCTATCCATAGTATTTCCATCTCCGACAATTTATGGTAACAGTATAGCATTGTTGGTCTCAGGTGAGATGCATACTAATAATTTAGGAAATCTGTGAATGCTAGCCTTCCTTGTATTTTAAGGACTGTACAAATGTTTTTTTTGCAACTCTATGGCGTCTGTGGTATCCTCAAGTAAAAGGAGAGAGGTCCTGTTGGAGTTTGAGATGGGATTTGGGAGGCATTGGAAGCATTAAAAATTAATAAAGTAGTTTTAAGTAACATTGAATGGATGTCATTCTGCCTATCCAGGAAATGTGGCGAGTCATCCAACTACGCAGGGGTTGTCTAATTTCTTGTGAGCATGTAAGGAAGGGATGGTAGTCAGGGGTTGGGTGGCAGTAGTTTTGTCAACCCTGAAGGGAGTTGGTTTAAAGTAGCGCTTGTTGATGGAAGTCCCTTTTCCTGATGTATTGTGAATCACACAGCCCAAACGATCTAAACAATGAAGTGCAATTTCTTTAGGATCCGTTGCTTGGCCAAATAAAAGAGAAAGCCGCATTTCACTATGGCCTGATTTTGTAAAACCGATTTTAACTTTTTATAATCTTGAAAGGCTCATGCAAAAGTCAGGCAGCCACTTCAGCCGCTATCTTATGATGGATTAGACAGACTTTTGCTCATGCTTACATCATGAGACGTCGGTCACCTTCTTTTCTTGTTGTGACCCATTCCACTAAAGCGATTAGAAGGTCCTGGATTTTTCGCCATCAGACACTTGTTTCCCATATTTGCAAGGCAGCCACATGGTCGTCGGTTCACACTTTTAACAAAATTTTACAAAGTTGATGTTGCTGATCCTTGTTTTGGGAACGATGTTTGGTGCCTTAAATAACATAGTGCCAACCTTTTGGGACAGAACAAAGATAAATGCTTTGAGAAGGCAGTGCGATCTCTTTGAGATGTAAGAACTACCTGCAGGTGGTACACATTCACTTTGCCATACTGGAATGCAGCATGAAGAAGCACATCTTGCACTGTCTGACTTAAGTCTTTTTGGATGCCTACAAGTGGGGGAGCGGGTAGTGAGAGTGAAAGAAAAATATGCCGTTATTATATGTGGTGTTTAAAAAATTAGTGTGATTTTTGGAACATTTTTTACTGGGTTCTTCACAGTACTTATTTATGTGATCCTGACAGATTATCTGTAATTCATTCATATATTACCTTACTCCTTTTCTTTTGGCAGGCCTGGCAACTGAGATTTAGTCATCTTGCTGGATATGGAGCCAAGTACTATTCATATCTCATGTCTCGAGCTGTTGCATCCATGGTGTGGAGACAGTGCTTCATGAAAAACCCATTTGACCGGTAAGGGATACATACTGTTTCATTCTGTGATGGGAGGAATATATAGGGGGTCCATCGCTTGTGTAGCCACGTTGCAGTTATTCTAGCTAACCTGTCATTTTAGTAACATACTGAGTACAGGTCCAGTTTTTTTCCAGTCTTGAACATCAGAATCCCAGATTTTTTTTTTTTTTTTTTATTATTATTATACACGATTTATATAGCGCCAACAGTTTACGCAGCGCTTTACAATGTATAGGGGGACAAGACAATTAAAGTACAGTTCAATACAAAAGGTACAGGAGGGCCCTGCTCGTAGAGCTTACATTCTAAAGGGAGGGGTGGTGGTACAAAATGTAATAGCTGCAGAGAATTTGATGGGGGTGGCTCGGGGATAGTTGTTAGGTGGGCGTGGGATAGGCTTCTCTGAATAAATGAGTTTTCAGGGATCTCCTGAAGGTGGACAGGGCAGGGAGTTCCAGAGGATGGGAGAGGCTCTGGAGAAGTCCTGAAGGCGAGCATGGGAGGAGGTAACAAGGGAGCTAGAGAGCCGGAGGTCCTGGGAGGAGCGGAGGGGACGATTTGGGCGATATCTGCAGATGAGGTTGGTGATGTAGATGGGGGCGATGTTGTGAATGGCCTTGTATGTTATGGTTGGCATTTTGAATTTTACACGGTGGGGTAGGGGAAGGCAGTGAAGGGATTGGCAGAGAGGAGCAGCAGTCACGGATCGGTTAGTGAGGTGTATTAGTCTAGCAGCAGAATTCATAATAGACTGAGGGGGGGATAGCCTGCTTAAGGATAGGCCATTAAGGAGAGAGTTGCAGTAGTCAAGGCAGGAAATAAGGAGTGAATAAGTTGCTTTGTGGTGTCATTAGTCAGGAAGGGTCGAATTCTAGAGATGTTGCGGAGGTTAAGGCGGCAGGATTTAGCCAGTGATTGAATATGGTGGCTTGTATCTAACCCAGTGCCAATGTTTCCTTTTACTGCATTGATATTATGTCTTTGTGCCTAATATGTAGTTTTGATTACATTAACATATATGTAAATAGATAAATATTATCAAATGATTCATTTATAGTGGAAGCATGTATGAGTAACTTGCATATAACTGATATTATAACCAAGTAATCTGCATAGAAGATCTACTATAAAATATAGAAAAATAAAATTATTGATTTTTAACACAGAAAACAATACATTATTTTAAGTTGCCACCAGGTATAGTACTTCCATGAATGACAAGTATCCAGTGTGCTAGTGGCTGCTCTGTTCTTTGAAATCTTCGGTCTTTAGCCCCCCAATACCCCTACAGCTGTGATCTTCCAGTGCTGCAGGTGTTATTACGAGCAGCGCCACCTGTGACAGGCACTTGTCATAAGTGCTGAGTAGAGATGAGCTCGGGCGTGTTAGAAATCCCACGTGCTCGATCCCGCCAGGAAGCCGACACTGCACACGGCTAATCACGGGCAGTGAGACATTTCCTGGTTTGCAGCTGCACAGATCGGGAAATGTCTCACTGCCTGTGATTATCCCTGAGCAGTGGCGGCTTCCTGGCGGGATCAGGCACATGTGCTTTCGAACACGCCGACTCCTTCCACCATTCACAAAAGCTGTACTTTACAGTCTGTTCCCACAGTAACAAGTGCTTTATGAATAGAGAATAGGACGATGAAAAAGGTCAGCCTCCTCCATTCATAGAGCAATTTTCATTTTGGGATCTGATAGTATAGTTTCTATGAATGTAGTAGAGGGTTGGAAATGACAGGCATAGTAGCCACTTTTTTTGCTGAATGCCTGAGACATGTGAAGCCGCTCATATAAACTCCTCCACAGCCTTGGAAGATCACAACTGTGGGGGTATCCAGGGGACCAAGGACGGTAGGTTTTAAGCAACAGAGCAGCCACCAGCCCAGAGGACACTCGCCCTTCATGCAAGTACTCTCCATGATAACGATAAAAAAAACTTCAGCTTTAATTCTGTGAATCCTTCTGTATAAAGTTTAGATTTTATTGACTCCTACAAAGGAAATGTGAGCTTGGTACTGTATATGCAAATGAATCTGAACATTTTGGGACCCAGTACAGTGGCCATCATTCAGCAGAGAGTTTTTTGAGATGGCAGGAACTCTTCCTGAGGTCTCTGAAGAATGAAGGCTGTCATTGTGTCATGGGGGCAGGCTTCATTAAATCTGTATCAGTCAGGAAATGAGAGGCTTATCACAGCATGTCCTTATGAGAATCGAGCATGCAGGTGGCAGTAACCGGATCTGTCTTGTCCACAGGGTGATGGGAGAGCGCTATCGCAGGGAGATGCTGGCACATGGTGGTGGAAAGGAGCCCATACTCATGGTAGAAGGTAAAGTGAAAACAAGAGACGTTTGATCTTCTGCTCTTTTTGTCTGTTCACTCGACCAGGGTGTATGTTTGGCAAACAGCTGCTGATGTCATGGTTATCAATAGTTCAGATGTTCCCAGTGCTGGCCTTTTTTAGGTGAACAAAGCCCTGTTAGTAGATTCTCGTATTAGAGAAGAAGCTACTTGCAGAACTTGGGTAACTGGACCTTCATTTTGGTCTTCTTTAAAATAGGAGATGTTATGAGCACAGCTTTGTACCATTGCATATGTTGACCTAAGATAGCAGCCTGAAAGTGATTGTAAAGCAGGGGTCTCAAATGGGTGGCCCTCCAGCTGTTGCAAAACTACAAGTCCCATCGTGCCTTGCCTGTGGGAGTCATGCTTGTAACTGTCAGCCTTGCAATGCCTCATGGGACTTGAAGTTTCGCAACAGCTGGAGGGCCACCAGTTTGAATCTCCTGTTGTAAAGTCTTGGTTTAAAAAAAATATTAAAAACATGTTATACTTGCTTGCTCTGTGCAGTGGATTTACACAGAGCAGCCCTGATCCTTCTGTTCTCGGGTCCCTGGCTGGTGCTCCCTCCTGTCAAGTGCCACCACAGCAAGCAGCTTGCTAAGGGGGGGCACCTAAGCCAAGCTGCAGCACTGTGTATCCAGTCAGACGCGGAGCAGCTGTTTGCCCCCCCCCCCTCTCCTGATTGGCTAACTGACTTTGACAGCCGCGGAAGCCAATGGTGCCTCTGCTGTGTCTCACCCAATCAGGAAGGAGATTATCTAAAAAAAAAACTGTGAGCCGCTATATAGATCTAATGGAGCTGCCAGCACTAACCACACTTCCTGAACATGTGCAATAAACAAAAGTAAAATCAGAATAAGTACAACGCTAGATAAAACTAAGAATATACCTGGAGGGGTATAAGGTGCATATATGTTAATAATACTAAATAAGTGCAACATACAAAATTTCCAAAGTGTCCTTAAATAAATCAAACAATATAGTTAATAATAAAGTGCAGTGTGCACATTTTTCCTATACCTTCTATAAATCAAACAATATTAGAAATATCGTGCCAGTCCATTATATAAATATATTGATCTCTCCTCAATCATCCACGATAAGTGTATTTTTCATAATCCTTGTGCTCCCTCTACCGGTTGTGCCCCCACCTTTTATAGGCTTTTTAAAAAAGCCTTTGAAAATGATAAATCCTCTGAAGCGCTCCTTATAATATTCCTTCTCCTTATAAGCTACCCATGAACTCCATCCAATCACATCGATCACTTCAGGTATTGAGCCTCCTTACTGCTGCCCGTGAACTCCAATCACATTGACGCATGCAAAGCAATTAGATCTTGCAATTATCGTTTCAAAATGTTTTATTCAAAAAAGCCATAACAAAATTTACACTCACACTTTAAAAAACTTAAGCAGGTCTGTGTGTGTTTAACTTATACCAACATTGCTAGGAGGAACGTATTCCCTTTCAACCACCTCTGCAGCCCCAGTGCTCCCTCCGCCCGTTACACTGAGTAGTCCTTCCTGATTCCGCTTTTGTCAGCCTCTCAGGTCCCTGCTTTGGCTAAACTTCTCCTTTTTAAGGAGGGTTTTACAGCAGTTACAGAGTCATATTGTATAGTGTATGACCAGCATTGTGTAAGTTCTTAATGTTTTATATGTTTTGTGGAAAACTGTGCATTGCCACAGTTCATCAAGCACTTCTTGATTGATGGATAACCAAACACAGATGAGCACTGTTTCTGTACAAACTGGGCACATGCATTAATCAGCAATAACTTTACGACCACCCATCTAATATTAGATAGGTCCCATTTTGCTGCCAAAACAACCCTGACCTGTTAAGGCATGGATGCCACCAGACCTCTAAAGATATGCTGTGGTATCTGCCACCAAGCCATCAGTAGCCCATTCTATAAGTCCTGTAAGTTGGAAGTGGGGCCTCCATGGATTGGACTTGTTTTTTCAGCACATTTCCAGCACATCCCACAGATGCTCAATTGGATTGAGAGCTGAAGAATGTGGAGGCCAAGTCAATACCTTGAACTTGTGTTCCTCAAACAATTCTTTAACCATTTTTGTAGTGTGGCAGCACTGCTAAAAGAGGCCACTGCCATCTAGAATATTGTTTCCATTAAGGATTTTTCTCTGTCAGCAACAATGTTTAGGTAGGTGGTAATGCAAGGGCCTGCCTAATTGCATACAAACTGAAAGTGTTTCGGTTTGATCTCATATTTTATGGTTTTGGTAAATCTAAAGGAAAATTGTATTGGCTGTTTTGGCCCACAAGCATCAATTCTTGGCACTTTCGGGCATCCCAGAGGCACAAGTTCATAGCAGCACAGGTCTAGCCGCTGAATAATTCAGCCTGTCATTGATGTTCATAGGCTGCTGGCAACTGGACTGGTGGTTGCACCTTTGCATCCAGGTGCCCAAAAATGTGTCAAACGACCAGTGTGCATGTAGCATAGCATGTGAGGCTAACCATTTTTCCATTAAATATCTAAAAGAAAACTTAACAAAACTGTGTCCCCAGATTCATAGCTGAAGATCTATGGGTATTGCACCTCAGGTGTCCCAACTGCTGAGTGCTCCTGGAGGCCCCCATAGACCATGCAAGCGCCACATGACCGCTAAGGGCATTATGAGTTCTAGGGAGCAATAGACATGTTGGTCTCAGATCTATAGGTTTATATTAACGTGATGTTTTACACCTTGTACAGGCAGTCCCCAGGTTACAAACAAGATCGGGACTGTAGGCTTGTTCTTAAGTTGAATCTGTTTGTAAGTTGGAACCGGTAAATTTTTTAAGTGTAGCTTCAGCCAAAAAATCTATTTCTTTTTCGTCCATGGACGGACACGGTTCCTTTAGTCTTGACAAGTGGGTTATATTCCGTCTATTAGGAGAGGACTGGGCAGACATGTTAGATATACAAAAACATGTAATTATACCAAAGCTGAACAGCCCTGCCCAGGGGGCTGTCCCTCTGGTCATAACCCCTCCCCCTGCACTCAGCAGCTCAGTTTTTCTTTCTCGTACATCACGGGACACAGAGCGGCATAGTCATTACTATGTGGGTTATATAGTATACATTCAGGTGCTGGCACTGGCAACTTCCAAACCGGAAGTACCCTCCCCTATATAAGCCCCTCCCATCCGGGAGCACCTCAGTTTTTTGCCAGTGTCTAAGGTGTTGGCCAAGAAGTAACATGTGTTTTTCACTGAGCTTGCGTACAGGTTCTTTTGGGCCTCAGTAAGCTATTCCGGATCCGACCAAAAAAGCTTCATAGCTAAACGGTCGGTACCCGGGCCTTGCAGAGAAGAGCAAGGTTTTGCCTGTAATGCTTCTCTTAGGAGGGCTGGACCCTGGGATCCAGAGCTCTGGTCATACCCACGACCAAGATGTTTTCTGTGCAGGGTGCTATACAGGTCCCGGGGAGTGGAATCCTTGGGAACCCGGTCCCTGAAGGTTTAATTACAATGCCTGCCGTGAGAGGTGAAGTTTGGGCTTCTGTGGACCAAACAGAGTCCTGCGGCGGGAAAAGGTAAGTGGGGGCCCCTCAGGAACTTGGTTCTATTGGGGGACCCCCAAGCCTAATATGTCTTTCTGCCTGTTACCTAACGGTATTCCCGCTAAATATCTGTGCATGCCTGTAACTACTAAAAAAAGTAATAATTTTAAGAGTGGTCAAAAAAAAATGGTTAAACCGCAGTACCTGTGTTAAACCAATAGAGGCCGCTGTGGAACGTTGTTTTCTTGTCATGTGGATTTTTTCTTTCCAAGTCAAAATCCAGACAGATGGTGAGTTCTCTGAATGGGAAACTGTTTCCTCTGCCATGTTGCAATGCTCGTCCATCCCCAGCCCTGTGGCCCTGGCTTCTGTCCCTAGTTCCTTTTCAAAAAGAGCGCCGAGGGCGACACGTGCCCGCGCCTCTATTTATAGAGGTGAGCTGGAAAAAGGGGCGGTGCTTGGTGGATGACGCTCTGTGCGCGCCGCAGCGCTTCTGCGCATGTGCGGGCGTCCCAGCATGTTAAAAAGCACAATTAGGTGTTGTCAGCTGGTTATGGAAGGCAGAAACAGAGCTGGCAACATTTAGAAAGGCATACAGCAGGCGGTTGATGCAGGCATCCCCATAGAAAGGCACATTAGTAGACACCAACTGTTTATATAGCAGCAATTGTGCTAGACTATTGTCAGTAAGTGGTGTATTTCGGCTGGAATACCTCAGCTTTGGGCTTAGGAATATGCCGTCTAAAGTCTCCGGGACTAAGAATCCCAGGAAGCAAAGGGGGTCTCCATCGGGCTCTGAGGATCTTGGGCATGCTTTGGCTGCACCAATCTCCCCTGAAAAATCAGAGGTTAGTGACCGTAGAGCACCCTCAGGAGTACCTGGTACTGTGGCTGTCCTCAGTTCACCTGCTCCTGTGTATATAACAGAGGAGGTTTTTTCCTCAGCTCTGGGAGGACTGGAAGAGAGATTGACAACATTGATCGCTGCTTCCCTGTCAGAGGGAAAGCGCGCCCGATCTCCGTCTCCTCCCTCAGAGTACCTGTTAGCAGAGCAACAGTCCCATACAGGGATCGACCTACCTGAAGGGGATCAGGATGAGGTTGATTCTGTTGTAGAGGAATCAACAGTGGAAGAGCCATTCTCAGCATCACATGCTGAAAGATTATGGGTTCAGTTCCTGACTAACATGGTCCGATCAGCATTTAAAATGCCCCTTGCGGAGCCATCATCCACTTCTGTCTCCTCGTTGGGGTCGCTAAAAGCTCCCCAGACTGTTTGTTCCTTTCCAATCCATCCTTTACTGGAAGGGCTCATTTACCAGGATTGGGAACATCCTGATAAAATATTTACTCCTCCCAAGAGATTTCCGGTGGTCTATCCCATGGAGGATAAGTTCATCAAAAAATGGAGGGTCCCTACAGTGGACGCAGCCATCTCTTGTGTGAATAAATCACTGACATGTCCAGTAGATAATGTCCAAATGTTCAAGGACCCAATAGATAAAAAATTGGAGTCCTTATTAAAATCTGCTTTCTCTACAGCAGGCTTGGTGACACAACCAGCAGTGGCAGCTATTGGGGTCTGCCAAGCGGTGAAGGATCAGTTGAAACAGGTCTTAAGGGACCTGCCAGATCAGCAGGCCCTTGCCCTAGCTGATCTACCTAGAGCCTTATGCTTTGCGGTTGACGCCATAAAGGATTCAATCCATCAGGCCTTACGCTGTCTGTAGTACATATGCGCAGGCTTCTATGGCTCAAAAACTGGTCTGCTGAAGCTCCCTGTAAAAAATTGCTGGTTACCTTCCCATTTCATGGTGAACGCTTATTCGGGGAAGACCTGGACAAATATATCCAGAAAATTTCCAGCGGTAAAAGTACACGCTTGCCGGTTAAAAACAGAGTTAGAGGTCCCTCTTTTAAGAGGCCTGCTTCTCCAGTCCCTGGGACATCGGCTGGGAAACAGTTCCGACGGCCTCCTCGGTCAAATCCCGGGGGTAAAAATCAGGGACAATCGTAGGGTAACAAGAAACCCTGGGTTAGGCGAGGTACAAAACCTCCCCCAAAATCAAATGCATGAAGGGTTGCCCCCACTCAATCGGGTGGGGGGAAGACTTCAGTTGTTCGCAGAGACCTGGCGGGACACGATCAGAGACAGATGGGTGCTCTCCGCAGTAAGTCTGGGATACAAATTGGAGTTAAAAGACTCCCCTCCTTCCCATTTTATAAGGTCGAACGTGCCAAGGGATCCCCGGAAGAGAGGATCCCTCCTGTTGGCACTAGAACAACTATTGCTCCAAGGAGTAATTATGGAGGTTCCCCTGGAAGAATGCGGGTTCGGGTTTTACTCAAACCTCTTTACAGTCCCGAAACCAAACGGGGACGTGAGGCCCATATTAAATCTGAAAGGGCTAAACAAATTCCTACATATCAGAACTTTCGGGATGGAGTCGATCCGATCGGTGACCACTGCCCTACAAGGGGAGGAGTGGCTAGCCTCGATCGACATCAAAGATGCTTATTTGCACATTCCCATCTTTCCAGTTCACCAAAAATTTCTACGCTTTGCAGTAGAAGGGCGCCATTTTCAGTTCAGAGCCTTACCCTTCGGTCTGGCCACAGCACCACGAGTGTTCACAAAAATTCTGGCCCCATTATTGGCCAATCTAAGAACACAAGGTGTAACGATAATGGCATATCTAGACGACTTGTTGCTGATAGACCACTCAGTGGAAAAACTAGAAGTGGTTGTTCACGAGACAATCCAGTATCTGGAATCTCACGGTTGGATTATCAACCGAGACAAGTCAGCCCTAAAACCAGTCAAAAGTCTGGAATACTTGGGGCTAAGGCTGGATTCAGACCAGAGAAAAATTTTCTTGCCTCAAGAAAAAGTGTCGTCTTTGAGAGATTTGATCCACCTAGTGGGTACAAAAAGACAGCCGTCCATACGCCTGTGCATGAGGCTGCTAGGAAAAATGGTGGCATCATTCAAAGCAGTACCCTACGGTCAATTCCATTCAAGGAATTTGCAAAGAGCCATACTGTCAGCCTGGAACAAAAAAGTTCAGGCCCTAGACTTACAATGTCCTTGTCCCCTTCCGTTCGCAAGAGCCTCCGTTGGTGGTTGGTTCCCCAGAATCTGGAAAAAGGGAAATCCTTCAGTCCGATTTCTTGGAAGGTGGTCACTACAGATGCCAGCCTTATAGGCTGGGGAGCAGTACTGGAGCAATGGTCTCTCCAGGGCAGATGGTCGGATGCAGAAAAGGCCCTGCCCATCAATCTCTTAGAGATACAAGCAGCCCGGTATGCCCTAGTAGCATGGACATCCAAACTCCAAGGGTCCCCTGTCAGAATTCAATCAGACAATGCCACGGCAGTGGCATATATCAATCATCAGGGTGGCACCAGGAGTCGTGCAGCCCAGAGGGAAGTAAATTGCATCCTGAAATGGGCAGAAAGATATGTCCCAGCCATATCCGCGGTATTCATTCCAGGAGTGGAGAATTGGAAGGCGGACTTTCTAAGTCGCCAACAATTATGCCCAGGGGAATGGTCCCTTCACCCCGAGGTTTTCCGGACAATATGTCAGCGGTGGGGAACACCGGATGTAGATCTGCTAGCATCCAGATTCAACGCAAAGGTGGACAGATTTGTCTCTCGGACAAGGGATCCCCTAGCTTGCGGCTCGGATGCCCTAGTGTTCCCTTGGGATCAGTTCAAGCTGATATATGCATTCCCACCGCCACAATTGTTACCTCGATTACTCCGCAGAATCAGGGTAGAAAAGAAACCAGTGATTCTGGTGGCTCCAGCATGGCCCCGAAGAGCATGGTACGCGGAGATTGTAAAAATGTCTGTGGGGAGTCCTTGGACCCTCCCACATCGTCCGGACCTGCTTTCACAAGGACCGATATACCACCCTTCCTTACCAGCCCTAGGTTTGACGGCCTGGCTATTGAAGCCCACATTCTAAAAAAGAGAGGTCTCTCTAATCCTGTGGTATCTACCATGATCAATGCCAGGAAGCCGGTATCCAGGCAGATCTACTATAGAATCTGGAAGGCGTACATCGCTTGGTGTGAGGCCAAGAAATGGCATCCACGTAAGTACGTAATAGGTAGGATTCTGGACTTCCTACAGTGGGCTGTAGATAGGAAGCTTGCCTTGAGTACTATCAAGGGTCAGATTTCGGCCTTGTCAATATTTTTTCAAAGGCCCTTGGCTTCGCATTCACTAGTCAAAGCCTTTATACAAGGAGTGATGCGTATTAGCCCTCCGGTTAATATTCCCATATGTCCATGGGACTTAAACCTGGTTCTGTCGGTTCTACAGAAACAACCATTTGAACCATTACAGCACATTTCCTTGGTTCTTCTCACCAGGAAATTGATTTTTCTAGTAGCCATTTGTTCGGCTAAAAGAGTGTCGGAATTGGCCGCTATGTCCTGTAAAGAGCCATATCTGGTTATCCATAAGGACAGAGTAGTGTTACGTCCTCATCCAGCCTTTCTTCCTAAGGTGGTATCGAGGTTTCATTTGAACCAAGATGTGGTTCTTCCTTCCTTTTTCCCCAAACCTAGTTCGGTAGAGGAAAAGTTATTACATTCTTTGGATGTAGTAAGAGCAGTTTAAGCTTATCTAAAAGCCACTGCTCAGATTCGCAGAACGGATACTTTGTTTATTCTGCCGGAAGGCCCCAGAAAGGGTCAGGCAGCGTCAAAATCTACTTTAGCCAAGTGGATCCGACAGGTCATAATGCAAGCCTATGGCTTGAGAAGGAGACCGCCTCCGTTCAAAGTTAGGGCGCACTCCACAAGAGCAGTTGGAACTTCATGGGCAGTGCATCACCAGGCCTCCCTGGCTCAAATCTGTAAGGCCGCAACATGGTCTTCAGTACACACGTTTACTAGGTTCTACCAGGTGGACGTTAGAAGTCAGGAGGATGTCGCCTTTGGGCGCAGTGTGTTGCAGGCCACAAAAGATCCTCATGTCTAAGATAGCACCCAGCTTATGTATGGTGTATCCCCCCCCTCATTGGGCATTGCTTTGGGACGTCCCACATAGTAATGACTATGCTGCTCTGTGTCCCGTGATGTACGAGAAAGAAAATAGGATTTTTATAACAGCTTACCTGTAAAATCCTTTTCTTGGAGTACATCACGGGACACAGAGCTCCCACCCCTCTTTTGGGGACACTTATTGCTTTGCTACAAAACTGAGGTGCTCCCGGATGGGAGGGGCTTATATAGGGGAGTGTACTTCCGGTTTGGAAGTTGCCAGTGCCAGCACCTGAAGGTAAACTATATAACCCACATAGTAATGACTATGCCGCTCTGTGTCCCGTGATGTACTCCAAGAAAAGGATTTTACAGGTAAGCTGTTATAAAAATCCTATTTTTTCTGCCTAGTGGAGAAGGACCTGGCTCCCTAGGGGCCCATTGTTCCTGGAGAACCTTTTTTATTTTCAATTTTCGATCCTGAGATCTACTATCAACTGCCAGCTGGGTGACAGGCTGGATAATATAGATCCTTGTAGTCTCCCCAGTCCGGCCATCGAGCGTGAGCAGGATTTTAGCTACACGCTGGGTCGGCCACAACATACCCCGATTGCTCCAGGGGTGACCGGTGAACTATATGCTCCGGGGCCCACATATGACCGGGCTACTGCTGTCCAGTCACAGTGGGCTGTGGCAGACAGCCACTCCGTACTGCTCGGTGATGGGTCTGTCAAGAATGCGTCCAGCAGTCCTCTCGGGGACGGGTAAGTAAGGTTCCTCCTGTCTTGGCAGGATGGAACAGCTGGGCATTCCTGGGGTGGTCAATTAGGGGGTCTCTAGTCCTTCCTTTCCTCTCTCCCCGTCCATCCCTCCTCCCCATGCTTTGCTGGGCCTGCTGTGTACCTCACTGGGGGGTCCCTGAGGGGGGCTCCGGGTCCTGGCTGGGGGCTGCGCGATGTGTTCGAGTCCGCTCTAGCGTGGGTGGTCTGCCTTGTAGGGGGCCTCTACTCGGAGGCCCAGTGTTTTCGCTGCCTTTTATTTTTACCTCAGAAAGCCGCGCTGTTCCTAATGCTAATACAGCTGGCGGCCATTTTCTTGTAGCTGCGCTTTCTATAGCTAATACATCGGTCGGCCATTTTCTTGTAGCTCGCGCTCTCTTTTCCTGAGGTAACCGACGGCCATCTTTGTGGGGATTTTTACATTGGCTGGACCACTAGCGCTGGTTTGTCATTCTGAACGGCGCAAACGGCAGATCACCTCAGAGACACCTCAGGCACGAGTTTAGAGTGGACGGCAGCACTGAAGAAGTGCCTGGGTCAGGGCAGTGAGTCCTCTGGGAATACCCCTCGGTCTGGGCAGCTCATGACATCACAACAGCTAGGAGGGTGGGCTTTTTCTTGTACCTTGACTTGTTCCCTGAGTGGCTGTCAAGTGTGTGGGTCAGCATGGCGTCAGAAGCTGGCGTTTCTTCCCCAGACATTCCGGTGGTAGCAACCGGTGCCCCTGCACCTGCGGTACCTGTGGATGATTTGTCGGCGGTCCTGGAATCATTTGTTGCCAGGGTGGAAGCGGTGTGCGGGCGCAAGGGGGGTAAAAAAACGCCCCCTCCCCCCATCGAGTCTTGCAGAAGGAGATCCTGTCCAAGTGGGACAAGTCTCCGTTGTCCCTGGATTGTCAAATCCGGGTGAGCCAACTAGTCAGGACTTCCCTCGTCTGGTGGCTGACATCTCCGGCCCTTCAGTCCGGAAAGTCGTTCCTTCTCTTTCACTGGACGGTGATCACGACGGACGCCAGCCTGACCGGTTGGGGTGGGTGTTTGGGGGGTCCAGTCGACACAAGGTCGCTGGACACAGGAAGAATCCCGCCTGCCGATCAATGTACTGGAACTTCGGGTGATCAGGCAGTGCCTCTCCACATGGCCCCAGAGGCTACAGGGGCGTCCAGTCAGGATCCAGTCAGACAATGCCATGGCGGTGGCGTATGTTAACCATCAAAGAGGAACAAGGAGCTCAGCTGCAGCATCGGAGGTTGCTCACATCCTGCGGTGGGCAGAAAGGAGCGTGACGGCTCTATCGGCCGTATACATTCCGGGCGTAGAAAACTGGCAGGCAGACTACCTAAGTCGCCAGATGCTGGACCAAGGAGAATGGTCGATACACCCGGACGTGTTTCAACTCCTTTGCCTAAAATGGGGCATGCCAGAAGTGGATCTCCTGGCTTCTCGACTCAATCGGAAGGTATTGAGGTTTGTGGCCAGGTCAAAAGATCCCTGGGCGGACGCAACAGATGCGTTGATGGCCCCGTGGGGACAGTATCGGCTGATCTATGCTTTTCCCCCACTGAAACTTCTTCCTCGTCTGCTCGGCAGAGTGGAGACCGAGGGGATTCCGGTAATCCTAATTGCCCCAGATTGGCCTTGGCGTCCCTGGTACGCCGACCTGGTGCGCCTGGTGGCGGATGCCCCTTGGCGACTGCCGATGCGGGAGGACCTTCTGTTGCAAGGTCCCATACTTCATCCTGCTTTACAGTCGCTGGCTTTAAAGGCATGGCTATTGACAGGTACTAAGGGACCGAGGCCTGTCGGATTCAGTAATTTCCACTATGCTGAGGGCACAGAAGTCATCTTCTCGGAAGATCTACCATTGCACGTGGAAGGCATACATCTCTGTGTGAGGAGATGGAGTGGCGTCCACAGGCATATTCGGTTTCCAGGATCCTGCTTTTTCTACAGCGTAGAGTGGATCAGAAACTTGCCTTAAGCCACCATTAAGGGGCAGATTTCAGCCTTGCCTGTTTTCTTTCAATGACCCCTGGCGGCTCATTCACTGGTGAGTATGTTTGTGCAAGGGGTCCGACATGTGGCTCCTCCGGTTCGACCACCACTACCTCCGTGGGATTTGAATCTGGTGCTCTCGGGGTACTTCAGAAACCTCCCTTTGAGAACATCAGAGAGATTCCTCTTTTGACACTCTCTCAGAAAGTTGCCTCTCTGGTGGCCATTGCATCTGTCAGGAGGGTTTCTGAGTTGGCGGCCTTGTCTTGCAAGTCCCCCTACTTGATCCTCCATAAGGAAAAAGCGGTGCTACGCCCGCAGCCATCGTTTCTTCCGAAGGTGGTTTCGGCTTTTCATCTGAATGAGGACATTGTACTTCCATCCTTGTGTACTCAGCCGTCGCATTCCAAAGAGGTTGCGTTACATTCCTTAGACATGGTACGTGCTCTGCGGGTGTATCTGTCTGCTACGGCTCCGTTTCGGAGGTCAGACTCGCTGTTTGTGTCGGTGACTGGTCCAAAGAAAGGCCTGGCGGTCTCGTCGGCCACCATTTCTCGGTGGATTAGACAGATTGTGATTTAGGCTTATGCCCTTAAAGGGCGGGCGCCTCCCTTTCCTGTCACGGCGCATTCGACCAGGGCGATTGGTGCCTCCTGGGCTTTTCGACATCACAAAATTTTACAAGGTTGACGTGCATGCATCTGCGGATGCTTGCTTCAGCCGCAAGGTTTTGCAGGCGGCTGTTTAAGGTTGCAATTCCTCCGTTGAGGAGCTCTGTTTGTTTGGGGTGAAGTTTGTTTGCTTGCTGTTCCCACCCCTCCATGGACGGACACAGCACCCATCCCTCCTGTTTGAGTTTGTACTGCTTTTTGACGAACTGAGCTGCTGAGTGCAGGGTGAGGGTTTATGACCAGAGGGACCGCCCCCTGGGCGGGGCTGTTCAGCTTTGGAATAATTACATGTTTGCCTAGTTCTCTCCTAATAGACGGAACATAACCCACTTGTCAAGACTAAAGGAGCTGTGTCCGTCCATGGACTTCAGAGAAAAGGATTTTATGGTGAGTACAAAAAATAGGATTTTTATAACAGCTTACCTGTAAAATCCTTTTCTTGGAGTACATCACGGGACACAGAGCGACATAGTCATTACTAATGGGTTATATAGTTACCGTCAGGTGCTGGCACTGGCAACTTCCAAAACCGGAAGTACCCTCCCCTATATAAGCCCCTCCCATCCGGGAGCACCTCAGTTTTGTAGCAAAGCAATAAGTGTCCCCAAAGAGGGGCGGGAGCTCTGTGTCCCGTGATGTACTCCAAGAAAAGGATTTTACAGGTAAGCTGTTATAAAAATCCTATTTTCTTTCTCGTACATCACGGGACACAGAGCGACATAGTCATTACTAATGGGATGTCCTAAAGCAATGCCAAATGAGGGGGGGGATACACCATATATAAGCTGAGCGCTATCAGACATGAGGATCTTTTGCGGCCTGCAACACACTGCGCCCAAAGGCGACATCCTCCTGACTTCTAACGTCCACCTGGTAGAACCTAGTAAACGTGTGTACCGAAGACCATGTTGCGGCCTTACAGATTTGAGCCAGGGAGGCCTGGTGATGCACTGCCCATGAAGTTCCAACTGCTCTCGTGGAGTGCGCCCTAACTTTGAACGGAGGCGGTCTACTTCTCAAGCTATAGGCTTGTATTATGACCTGTCGAATCCACTTGGCTAAAGTAGATTTTGACGCTGCCTGACCCTTTCTGGGGCCTTCCGGCAGAATAAACAAAGTATCCGTTCTGCGAATCTGAGCAGTGGCTTTTAGATAAGCTTTAACTGCTCTTACTACATCCAAAGAATGCAATAACTTTTCCTCTACCGAAGTAGGCTTGGGGAAAAAAGAAGGAAGAACCACATCTTGGTTCAAATGAAAACTCGATACCACCTTAGGAAGAAAGGCTGGATGAGGACGTAACACTACTCTGTCCTTATGGATAACCAGATATGGCTCCTTACAGGACATAGCTGCTAATTCCGATACTCTTTTAGCCGAACAAATGGCTACTAGAAAAATCAATTTCCTGGTGAGAAGCACTAAGGAAATATGCTGTAATGGTTCAAATGGTTGTTTCTGTAGAACCGACAGAACCAAGTTTAGATCCCATGGACATATGGGAATATTAACCGGAGGACTAATACGCATCACTCCTTGTATAAAGGCTTTGACTAGTGAATGCAAAGCCAAGGGCCTTTGAAAAAATATTGACAAGGCCGAAATCTGACCCTTGATAGTACTCAAGGCAAGCTTCCTATCTACAGCCCATTGTAGGAAGTCCAGAATCCTACCTATTACGTATTTACGTGGATGCCATTTCTTGGCTTCACACCAGGCGATGTACGCCTTCCAGATTCTATAGTAGATCTGCCTGGATACCGGCTTCCTGGCATTGATCATGGTAGATACCACAGCATTAGAGAGCCCTCTCTTTTTTAGAATGTGGGCTTCAATAGCCAGGCCGTCAAACCTAGGGCTGGTAAGGAAGGGTGGTATATCGGTCCCTGCGAAAGCAGGTCCGGACGATGTGGGAGGGTCCAAGGACTCCCCACAGACATTTTTACAATCTCCGCGTACCATGCTCTTCGGGGCCACGCTGGAGCCACCAGAATCACTGGTTTCTTTTCTACCCTGATTCTGCGGAGTAATCGAGGTAACAATTGTGGCGGTGGGAATGCATATATCAGCTTGAACTGATCCCAAGGGAACACTAGGGCATCCGAGCCGCACGCTAGGGGATCCCTTGCCCAAGAGACAAACCTGTCCACTTTTGTGTTGAATCTGGATGCTAGCAGATCTACATCCGGTGTTCCCCACCGCTGACATATTGTCCGGAAAACCTCGGGATGAAGGGACCATTCCCCTGGGCATAATTGTTGGCGACTTAGAAAGTCTGCCTTCCAATTCTCCACCCCTGGAATGAATACCGCAGATATGGCTGGGACATATCTTTCTGCCCATCTCAGGATGTAATTTACTTCCCTTTGGGCTGCACGACTCCTGGTGCCCCCCTGATGATTGATATATGCCACTGCTGTGGCATTGTCTGATTGAATTCTGACAGGGGACCCTTGGAGTTTGGATGTCCATGCTACTAGGGCATACCGGGCTGCTCGTATCTCTAAGAGATTGATGGGCAGGGCCTTTTCCGCATCCGACCATCTGCCCTGGAGAGACCATTGCTCCAGTACTGCTCCCCAGCCTATAAGGCTGGCATCTGTAGTGACCACCTTCCAGGAAATCGGACTGAAGGATTTCCCTCTTTCCAGATTCTGGGGAACCAACCACCAGCGGAGGCTCCTGCGAACGGAAGGGGACAAGGACATTGGTAAGTCCAGAGCCTGAACTTTCTTGTTCCAGGCTGACAGTATGGCCCTTTGCAACTTCCTTGAATGGAATTGACCGTAGGGTACTGCTTCGAATGATGCCACCATTTTTCCCAGCAGCCTCATGCACAGGCGTATGGATGGCTGTCTTTTTGAACCCACTAAGTGGATCAAATCTCTCAAAGACGACCCCTTTTCTTGAGGCAAGAAAATCTTTCTCTGGTCTGAATCCAGCCTTAGCCCCAAGTATTCCAGACTTTTGACTGGTTTTAGGGCTGACTTGTCTCGGTTGATAATCCAACCGTGATATTCCAGATACTTGATTGTCTCGTGAACAACCACTTCTAGTTTTTCCACTGAGTGGTCTATCAGCAACAAGTCGTCTAGATATGCCATTATCGTTACACCTCGTGTTCTTAGATTGGCCAATAATGGGGCCAGAATTTTTGTGAACACTCTTGGTGCTGTGGCCAGACCGAAGGGTAAGGCTCTGAACTGAAAATGGCGCCCTTCTACCGCAAAGCGTAGAAATTTTTGGTGGGCTGGAAAGATGGGGATGTGCAAATAAGCATCTTTGATGTCGATCGAGGCTAACCATTCCTCCCCTTGTAGGGCAGTGGCTACCGATCGGATCGACTCCATCCGGAAAGTCCTGATATGTAGGAATTTGTTTAGCCCTTTTAGATTTAATATGGGCCTCACGTCCCCGTTTGGCTTCGGAACTGTAAAGAGGTTTGAGTAAAACCCGAACCCCCATTCTTCCAGGGGAACCTCTATAATTACTGCTTGAAGCAATAATTGTTCCAGTGCCAACAGGAGGGACCCTCTCTTCTGGGGATCCCTTGGCTCGGATCGTGTCCCGCCAGGTTTCTGTGAACAACTGAAGTCTTCCCCCCACCCGATTGGGTGGGGGCAACCCTTCATGCATTTGACTTTGGGGGAGGTTTTGTACCTCTCCTGCTCCAGGGCTTCTTGTTACCCTGCAACTGTCCCTGATTTTTACCTCCGGGATTTGACCGGGGAGGCCGTCGGAACTGTTTCACAGCCGATGTCCTAGGGACTGGAGAAGCCGGCCTCTTAAAGGAGGGACCTCTAACTCTATTTTTAACCGGCAAAAGTGTACTTTTACCGCTGGAAATTCTCTGGATATACTTGTCCAGGTCTTCCCCGAATAAGCGCTCCCCATGAAATGGGAAGCTGACCAGCAATTTTTTACAGGGAGCTTCAGCAGACCAGTTTTTGAGCCATAGAAGCCTGCGCATATGTACTACAGACAGCGTAAGGCGGGAGGCCTGATGGATTGAATCCTTTATAGCGTCCACCGCAAAGCATAAGGCTCTAGGTAGATCAGCTAGGGCAAGAGCCTGCTGATCCGGCAAGTCTCTTAAGACCTGTTTCAACTGATCCTTCACTGCTTGGCAGACCCCTATAGCTGTCACTGCTGGTTGTGTCACCAATCCTGCTGTAGAAAAAGCAGATTTCAATAATGACTCCAATTTTTTATCTATTGGGTCCTTGAACATTTGGACATTTTCCACCGGACATGTCAGTGATTTATTCACACAAGAGATGGCTGCGTCCACTGTAGGGACCTTCCATTTTCTGATGAACTTATCCTCCATGGGATAGACCACCGGAAATCTCTTGGGGGGAGTAAATATTTTGTCAGGATGCTCCCAATCCTGGTAAATGAGCCCCTCCAGTAAAGGATGGATCGGAAAGGAACAAACAGTCTGGGGAGCTTTTAGCGACCCCAACGAGGAGACAGAAGTGGAGGATGGCTCCGCAAGTGGCATTTTAAATGCTGATCGGACCATATTAGTCAGGGACTGAACCCATAACCTCTCAGCATGTGATGCTGAGAACGGCTCTTCCACTGTTGATTCCTCTACAACCGAATCAACCTCATCCTGATCCCCCTCAGGTAGGTCGACCTCTGTATGGGACTGTTGCTCTGTTAACAGGCACTCTGAGGGAGGAGACGGAGATCGAGCGCTTTTCTCCTGTGACAGGGAAGCAGCGATTAATGCTGACAATCTCTCTTCCAGTCCTCCCAGAGCTGAGGAAAAAACCTCCTCTGTTAGGAGCAGGTGAACTGAGGACAGCCACAGTACCAGGTACTCCTGGGGGTGCCCTACGGTCACTAACCTCTGATTCTTCAGGGGAGACTGGTGCAGCCAAAGCATGCCCAAGATCCTCAGAGCCCGATGGAGACCCCCTATTCCTCCTGGAATTTCTAGTCCCGGAGTTTTTAGACGGCATATTCCTAAGCCACAAAGCTGAGGTATTCCAGCCGAAATACACCAGTTACTGATAATAGTCTAGCATAAATGCTGCTATAATAAACAGTTGGTGTCTACTAATGTGCCTTTCTAGGGGATGCCTGTATCAACCGCTTGCTGTATGCCTTTAAATGTTGCCAGCTCTGTCTCTGTACTTCATAGCCAGCTTACTACAATATTGTGGCTTTTTAAAACCTGCTGGGACGCCCGCACATGCGCAGAAGCGCTGCGGCGCGCACAGAGCGTCATCCCCCAGGCTCCGCCCCCTTTCCCGGCTCACCTCTATATATAGAGGCGCGTGCACGCGCGCGGCCACGTGCGCCCTCGGCGCTAATTTCAAACATGGAAACCAGGGACAGGAGCCAGGGCCCCTCTTTGCCGCAGGCCGGGGGATGGACGAGCACTGCAACATGGCAGAGGAAGCAGTTTCCCATAGGAGAACTCTCCAACTGCCTGGACTTTGCTCTCTGAGAAGAAACTAGTCCACATGACAAGAAAACATTCCACAGCGGCCTCTAGTGGACAAACACAGGTACCGCAGTCTAATATACTAAATATATATAAAAAAACTTTTTTTTTTTTTTTTTTTCTTGACCACCATTAAAAATTATTACATTTTTTTAGTAGTTACAGGCATGCACAGAATCTTGCGGGAATACCATTAGGTAACAGACAGAAAGACAAATTAGGCTTGGGGGTCCCCCAATAGAACCAAGTTCCTGGGGGCCCCCACTTACCTGTTCCTCGCCGCAGGACTTTGTTTGGTCCACAAAAGCCCAAACTTCACCTATCACGGCAGGCATTGTAATCAAACCTTCAGGGACCGGGTTCCCAAGGATTCCACTCCCCTGGACCTGTATAGCACCCTGCACAGAAAACATCTTGGTCGTGGGTATGACCAGAGCTCTGGATCCCAGGGTCCAGCTCTCCTAAGAGAAGCATTACAGGCAGAACCTTGCTCTTCTCTTTGCAAGGCCCGGGTACCGACCGTTTAGCCATGAAGCTTTTTTGGTCGGATCCGGAATAGCTTACTGAGGCCCAAAAGAACCTGTACGCAAGCTCAGTGAAAAACACATGTTTCTTCTTGGCCAACACCTTAGACACTGGCAAAAAACTGAGGTGCTCCCGGATGGGAGGGGCTTATATAGGGGAGGGTACTTCCGGTTTTGGAAGTTGCCAGTGCCAGCACCTGACGGTAACTATATAACCCATTAGTAATGACTATGTCGCTCTGTGTCCCGTGATGTACGAGAAAGAAATCCTATTTTTTAAGATTTTTGGGGTAGCATAGGGAAGGGTCATCACCCCTGTAACATTTGTTTTGCTGTCTGTGCTCATGTTCAGAAGATTTCGCCTCACTTTCTGTGCCAATGGCAATTGGATTTTGCAAATTTTGGATTATTAGGGAAACAAGGATTGGTGATAAAGCATCAGTGGAGGTACCCTTTTCCCCATATTCACTCTTGCAGGAGAGAATTTTCCTTCCTAGGGGTAGATTTCCTCTCACTTCCTGTTGTCTCCCTCCTTTTGTAAGTCGGATGTTTGTAAGTAGGGGACCGCCTGTACATTGAAAGATGTGTTCGATAAATAAAAGACATTCTCTTAATGTTCGGTATAGTGAGGCTGCTGTTTTGTGGTTTGTAATCAGTCTGATTGTTCTAAGCTGCTGTCATTCTGCCTCCTAAAGAGCTGGAGCACATTGCTTCTTTAGTGGGGAATTTGTACTGTAGTGTCTGGACTAGGCTTGAGGAACTAGTGTAGCTATATTTATATATTATTGTAAGGCCAAGTCTCATGAGCAGGAAACCTTTGATCAATTTACACTAACATTCCAGGATACTTTTATTTTGGTTTCTTCTCCCACACATCTCTGCCAACATCTGCTCCATCCTGTTGTGCATTTCTCTAGGAACTTTGGATTTGGACTTTTGTTTGTATGGGCAATGTGAAGGCTCTTCAGCTGGTAAACCTTAGCATGCACTGGCAGCCAGGATGTGAAAGGAAGAATCCTTTTGGTTGATGTGCTGAAAGGTCTTCCTTAGACACACTCTCATCATCACATGGTGTTGTCTACATTTTTCATGAACTTATTTGCCTACAAACACACAGTAAATGGGTTGTCGCTGCAAACACTTATCCAGCATCGTGGTCATTCATAATATACCATGGAGAATTCAACATTAGGAGTGAGATTTTGCAATGGGCCGGGAGTGAGTTATGTATTTTGATTTGCAAACAACTAGTTAATTAAAACGCTCAGGATATTTATAAAAGGTAAAAACCCCGGCACAAATTTGATTTATGCCAGTAATGACAAATCACTCTTGTTTGTGCAGATCATTTGCACCCCTATTTATTGCTGTTTTCTTGTAGGGCATATATACAATATAGAACTTGGTGGGAGGTTCCAGTTCTCAGCATAAAGCCAGGCCAGATATGTCAGGAGTTGAACAGAACAGGGATCTAGAGAGGAAAATCACCTTTATGGTAATCCCCAGGACATTCAAGAAGCTGATGGGTGATTAAAGTTGAGCTTGTATTTAAAACTGAGAAATGCACTTTGAGTATTTTTTTTCCTTGGCTAAATAATACATGTTCCCACTTAGATGCTTTACACTGATCAGCTAAACACAAATTGTGACTTGTGCTCATAGGGGGTCAGAAGTTGGGGCCCAGACAGCCTACTTCAGCTAAAGCAAAAAACATTGAATAAACCTGCAATAAGTAAAATAGCAGCTCTTGCTGTAATAATCACTCTATCTGTAGCACTGTTCTCTGCAGACTCACCAATCTGCGGTCCAGCGGCAGTCCTCTACCTGGTTGAATGACACCAGGCATTATTCCGTCTATTTCTTATGTGCTCAGGGCATCAAGGGCCATTTCCCTGAGAGTGGATTATCAAGACACCCTGTGCTTACAGGAAAATGCTGCAGAGTGGGGCCACATAATGACCAGCCCACTGCCGGAGGAAAAAGAACCATAACATCACGTGGCTGGATTGAAGACCAATAAAACCTTTTCAAAATAATGATAGAAGTGATATGCACCAAGGGGGCTACCATAAAGGCTTGGCCATACATTATACAATTTTCTTGTACAGTGTTCCCTTATGCCGCATACACACAACCGTTTTTCACGACGTTAAAAATGCAATTTTTTAAATTGGGCATTAAAAACGATCGTGTGTAGGCTCCAGAGCATTTTTAACAACGTGAAAAATGGGCTAAAAAAAAATGAGAACCTGCTCTATTTTTTCACGTCGTTTTTTTTTAACAACTTGAAAAACGGTAGTGTGTTTGCTTTACGAGGGGGAAAAAAAACACGCATGCTCAGAATCAAGTATGAGACGGGAGCGCTCAATCTGGTAAAACTAGCGTTCGTAATGGAGATGGCACATTCGTCACGCTGTAACGGACTGAAAAGCACGAGGCTGAAAAGCGCGAATCGTCGCTCAACAAAGTTTACTAACATGAAGGGTGGCGCCATTCGAACGGAACTTCCTCTTTATAGTGCCGTCGTACGTGTTGTACGTCACTGCGCTTTGCTCAAGCGTTTTTTTTTTAATGAACGTGTGTATGCAAGACAGGCTTGAGAGGAAACAAAAAAAATCACGTCGAGAAAAACTTCATTTTTGAAAATGACATTAAAAATGATCGGGTGTACGCGGCATTAGATTTACCAAAACCATATAATATGGGATCAAACCTAAACACTTGCAATTGTATGCAATCAGGCATGCCCTGGTAGTACAAAGTTTAAGGTAAAGCTAAAGGAAGCTGAATATGAAAATTGTATAATGTATGACCAGCTAAAGACCTGCTTAAAAATGTCTTGATCGGGCTGTAATGTTGCAGCTGATTTATTTTGTTTTATTTTTATTTTTTTAGCTCCATTATTTGGGAGATCACAGCCTTTTACTTGCATTGGAAGAAAGGTTTCCTGTGCATTTATAGTAATAGAGGACCTTTCTGTTGAGGCAAATTAGTCATACAATGGATAACTACTGTACTTGTGGTGTTACAGTATGTTTACATTGTATTATATACAATGGGGTATAACTAAGCAAAGACTTCAAACAAGGTTCCCTGTACTAGACATATGTTGCTACAATAATAGGTACCCAGCATAAAACATCCACCCTTAGATTATTCTGTGTATGCACACACTTCCTTATTACATAGCTGTCGTGTTTAAAGAACAGACATTTAACCATATGTTCCCATTGTATTTTTCTGGTTTGAGTATTACAGTAAAAGGTTCTAAATACATTGTTTTTCTTGGAATTTTTCTTGTATTCATATAAGCACATAGTCCAGAGAAACATTCCCAACTGCACATGTTCCTTTTTATTGGCTGTTGGGTAAATGGGTGCTGCATCAACCATGACCGGAAATGTTCAGAGCGAAGGATGTGTCTTCAGCACACCAAGATCTTCAAAAGGGTCCAAAGTTTATTTAAGGATCACATCACAGCAAAAAACGTTACATAATTAATCTGGTTGAAAAAAGACACAAGTGAATCCAGTTAAACCAAAAAAGAAAAAAAAGAAAACCAACACCCTCCATATACACTATCCAATACATACAGTTGATCCAGAGAAAGGCAAAAAAAAAACAATAAAGCATGATCCGATTTGCTCAAGTGGGGGGAAAAAATCCTTTCCTGATCCCCCAAGAGGCAATTTGCATTTTCCCTGGATCAATTTTACCTTTTATATATTAGTATCCAGTTATATTATGTGCATTTAGGAAAGAATCCAGGTCTTTCTTAAACAATCTACTGAGTTGGCCAGAACCAGCTCTTGAGGGAGTCTATTCCACATTTCCACAGCTCTTACTGGTAAGAAGCCTTTCTGTATTTGGAGATTAAAGCTGGGTTCACACTGCAGCACGGAGCTCACAGCAGGGGTCCTGTGCATCCTTGTTCATAGTTTCAGGTCCGATTTTGGACCTGAAACGGACCAGAAGACACTTAGGACCCCTGCGCAATTCACACTGGAGTGGCTCCGGAGATATGTGAACCGGTCACAATCTCCTGACATGCGAAGTGGAGAAAATTCGCAGTAGTGTGAACCCCAGCCTCAGTCGTTTTTTTTTTCTTCCAAATGTAAAGATGTTATATATATATATATATATATATATATATATATATATATATATATATATATATATATATATATATAATTAGGGCTGTGGAAATTAACTATTAATTCCTCGATTAATCGATTAATTGCTTTGATCGATCAAAATTCTTTGGGCTTGCCGTGTCCATCTGAATGGCTCCTTTGCTGTGCCTTCATATCTGCATGCCGGCAGGACCTTACTATCTGCCACACGCATTGGCTGTTACATTTCCCTCTATCACTTCCCTCTATCAACCTGGGATTCTACAGCCATCCACTGAGAGTTGTGATAGTTCCCTTTACAGGACATCTACATGCCAACGGACTGATGTTAGCCCCTTCTCATCTGGATTCAGCAGTGGTATCGTTGTACACATTTTTATACCAGTATCATACTTAGATACATGTTTTTATGACTGCTTTTGCTACCATAGATTTTATCTCCAGTGCAATATTTATTTTGTTACCTACTTGAAGACTATAAAAGTTTTAATGCTATTCCCATCGAGCGCTGCCTTTGTGTGTTTTTTGTATCCTGCTATCGATTTTTCCAGTGGTTGGTAGCTGCACTGGGAATCCACCTTGCAAGGAGATCAGCTAAAAGTAGTTGGATATCTATGTGCGTTATAATTAATCGAAATTAGTCGATTAATCGATTAAAATTTTCGTGTTCGATTAATCGATTTTTTTTAAATCAGTAACAGCCCTTACTATATATATATATATATATATATATATATATATATATATATATATATAGTATTAGTAAGTATCTTTAGTTGTTTCAAGCTGACTTGGGGTCCTTGACCGGCATACATTACATAACTACAGTGTAGTATCTGGCTGTGCTGTGTGGCAGACACTTTGGGATGGCAAGGCTGGCTGAACAGAACTGCCAATAGATTATATTTATGCATGGCAGCTGTGTATTTAGTTAGCTGCCTGCATGAGGTTCAGCTTTAAAAGTGTAATGGTTTATTGAAAGAAACTTTATAAAAATAATCTCTCTTAAATGTATTAAATGTGCCCATTTTAGAAAGGTAGTTGAGAATAGGTGACCCAAACCAGGGTGTGCTTGGGAATACTCTGGCCTTTTTAGAAGCTGAGGATCACTATATTCAAGGGTATTTGCTTACCTAAGTCCTGCAGAGCCACAGCATGCATAGGAAGTGCAAGCAGGAGCTCAGTTAAGGATCAGACCGTGTAACCCAATGTGACAGATTTATGCTTGCTGTGACTAGAAAACAAAGACCAAGGAAGTGTGACAAGGGTTAAACAGTGGCCCAGCTTTGAACTGAACTTTTTGCATCATTTAGTTTAATTTGGGGGACACCGTATGACATCACTAAGCATTTAGGTATGTGGTGACCGTGTATATTCTAGCTAAGAATTCAGATATGGGCAACAGTTTGTGCACTGGCTGAGCATTTACAGCCAATTCAGTCCATCTGCCACCAACACCACCACTCGTGAAGAGAACGGGAGATATGAGACCACGCCTGTTGAAAAAACTTTTACCAGACGGCGCAGGAACACTAGCCTTGAATAATCATAGATGGATTTTTCATCTCTCAAACGCTGGGGGAACCTCAAGCTGGTGCTCACATGGGTGGATTAAAGATCTGTGGCTTGTCATACAACATCCATTGTGAGGGTGTGAACAAGAATGTTCCCCAGGGTGTAGGTTCCCCCAGCGTTTGAGAGATGAGAAATCCATCTATGATTATTCAAGGCTAGTGTTCCCGCGCCGTCTGGTAAGAGTTTTTTCAACAGGGGTGGTCTCATATCCCCCCGTTCTCTTCACGAGTGGTGGTGTTGGTGGCATTTGTTTTTTTCAGTAAGAGGGAGGTGTACTATCCTATGAGGGAGGTGTACTATCCTATGAGCGCTTAGTCTTAGGAAGGGCTATCGATTTTTGTATCAGAATTAAACATATGCTGTACATCCCTGCAGTGCATGCAAATTTTCCCATTTTTACCCCTGAAAAATACAGAAAAAAATCTTTTGATTTGCCAAAAATGCACATGCAATATCCTGGGCTCAAAACACTGGCCCTAATGGCTGCCTGTAGGCAGGTGCAGTCTACTTTCTCCACAGCTGGAGGCGCTCTCCACAGCGGCACCATTGCTTGATATGAAGTCAGGAGGAACAAGGTTCCACTTAGGTTTCCTGGGTCACTGGGGAAGCAATCTTATTGGATGCTGCCACCCCATGTGACTATTGCAGCCATCTTGGATCAGGGTAGGGATAGGTACCCTGTCTGTGCGGGACAATAACTGTGAAAGGGAAATGTTCCTGACAAGGAGGGTTAGAGTAGGGCCTCATCTCTTCAGGACATTCTCACGATTGAGATCCAGATGGCCAAGGCCGCATTCCGTTCCCCTCTCAACAGACATTGTCATTCCGGCTGTAATCTACTGCTGTCCCGCTTCTGAACTGTGAGTGTGCCCAGCTGGGTGGATTTCCCACCGGGCCTGTTGTGTACTGTTGCTGCATTTCTTCAGTACAAATTTTTTGCACCTGCCTGTGGGAATTATTGACACTGCCTCACGCTGCATCCCACCTTAATGCCTCCCACACAGCATCACTCAAATGAGAAATCAAAGGAGTTGGGCAGAAAATTGACGGCAGAACAGCAGCTGTATCCAGTCAGATGTGTGCACTGTTCGGGTATTTTGACAGTTGGCTGGGGTCCCGCCTTTAAAATCCAATAGCTGCAATGAGAGTTTTTGTCCAACTATGCGGTGTAGTGTGGATCGAGGAACCCTTAAAAGATTCCTTTCTATTGCGCTTGCAGGCTGAACAGAAAAAAAATGTGTGTATTGCCAGTTTAAAGCCTAACTTAGTGTCCATTTAAATAGATTGTTTGGGCCAAGCTGCCCACACTAGGTGTGCTTGCTGGGCAAGCTGTATTAACTGTACCTGTACTTTCTATCCCACTCCTTGAACAAAATTGTTGGGCTGATCGCTGCTCAGCCATTCATTTCCAACTTGGGGAAAGACATGATTCTTTAGTTTGTTATTAGCAGATTGGTGTTCAGTGCCAAAAAGCAGAGGATCTTGAGCAGATTTTAGAGTTCCAGAGATTTCTCCGAAAATAAAATAAACACTACCTTATTCAGCAAAGCAGCACAAGTCATCTGTTCCCAGTCTGACTGGACACCATGCCAACCTGGGGCATAGAGACACAAGGTGGGGGGAGCTACTAGGTTCAGGTCTGGTCACTGACCTGTTTTACAACAGAGGCAGGGGAAGCTATCCCTGCTGGGAGAACACATTGATTATTGCTAGTGGCTGTAAAAGCCGCTAGCAATAATCACATGTAAAATCCAAAAGGCTGGTTTTACCCAATTTGAGCGATCAATCAATCAACATTCAGCCTGCCCATACATGGTTCGAATCTCGGCCGGTACCTGCTGAACTGATCAAGATCTGAAGGGTCTATGGCCGGCTTTAGATAAGTAGCCGCTAACCATCATTTTTTTTACCTTGTGTAAAGGGGGGGAGGGAGGAGGGCATTTGTCCCACTGACCACAAATTTAAGGTGCAATCTTCCTGCTGACCATTATGCTAACATACTGTGAGATGAAGGTATAGTCATTATCTGCAAGTGTTCCCTGAGACCAGAAACATTTTAAAAATTCCTGCACGTTAAAAACTTTGATAATTCTCTAAAAGAAAAAAAAAATTGAGAAACCCCGATCTACAGAATTCCAAGATGAGAGCAAATTTCTCATATGTCATTTTTATTAAAGCTAAACTCCAAGAAGGAAGTAAAGATTACCCCTGCCCACCCCTTCCCAAGTCAATAAAGGATCTCATGCTGGTTTTGTCCAGAGATGAGGCAGAGTGTTTTGTACCACACTGTTCCTCTTCTCACCAGCGCTGGCATGTTGGGCGAGCCTTCATAGGTCATAACATACAATGCTGGTCTTGCCTTGTACATGGTAACACCAGTGAGAAGGGTGTGCACAAGTTTGGTCAGAGACTGTGAAGAAGAAGGGCTTCAGGCTGGGTACTGGTTGTCCCAAATGAACCTTGGACTATAGGAAGTAATTCTCCATTTTATTTAATCCAGTAAAATAAAAAATATTGAGATCCTTTTATTAGTTTGGGGGGCAATTTTAATGGATTTGATACTGTCTGGAAGTATACAATTACATAATTCTAGAGAAAACTCCAGCACCTGCATTTAATGAAAATAAATGGTGAACCAACAAATAAAATCGGGCCACGTGACCTCGCAATCCTATTTTAATAGATAAAGCCTTATGGCTCCACAACCTTTATCTGTGCTGTTTGTGTTTTTGTACATGTCACTAACTATCTTTTATCTTCATTTATATCAAGTCTGGAAGAAATGCATGGATTTTATTACATGCAGTATATTCTTATGAAGATACAGTATGTGTTCCAAAGTAAATACAAATATGTTATGTGATGTGACTTCCATGAGTTAGGGAGATCTTTTTATTGGCGTAACCACAATCATCTAGTGATAATCCATCTGTGCAGACATAATCTTAACTGACAGTTTACAATCCCCTGGTTTCCAAATGGTAAACACAACAAATGCTGTGCTGTCTTAAACTGCTAGTCTAAAACCATAAGTTGCCCTTCCTTGTAATTAACAGACGTGTAAGTAATTCCCAAGCCTTGAGACAATTGAAGGTGTATCTAAAACCAGACTTTTTTTTTTTATTCATTTTAGATGGTGGGTGAGGGTTAAAACCTCCATCCGGTGGTACGATTGGAATGATTTTTCTTTACTTCCTGTCCTGTAAAACTACGAAGCAAGAGAAAATCTCTCCATAATAAAGGAAATGCCCTCCAAGAAAGTTGTCATCACAAGTGCCCCCATCAAAATATTCCCAGACTATTTCTGTCCTAGTGAAAACGCAAAATTTTTGAATTTTCCTCACATTTACTTTCAATGACATTGGTCACAAGGATAATTAGAGAGAATGTATCTCCACAGTGGGGACACAAACCTAAACAAAAGGACATAAAAAAAGATTGAAAGATACACTTTAAAGCTGAACTGCAGTCGGACAACTAAACACAGTTGAAAAGCATATGTGAATGGCTTTACCTATAAAAATGTTTGTAGTTCTGTTCAGCTAGTGTTGTGATCTTGGTACCCTTGCCAGACTGCATTGCCAAAACGATGACTTCTTCCCCTCTCCAGTACATCTTGGCCACTGAATTACCCACAGAACACTGATGAGGTCATCGTTCTGTACATTGCCAACATTAAACCGGTCATAGATGGAGGGATTCCCCCATCAACGCAGTCAGTGTTGATAGGGAAACCCTTCTCATGGAGCTATTGTGTTTTCCCGGCGAGGGGGCACCAGGAGCTGTCCTGGCTGTGAGAACACAGGGTGATGATTGCTAGCGTCTATAGCCGCTGGTAATAATCGCATAGAAAATATTGGTTGATCAACTTGAGTACATAATCAGCCTTGTCCTTGTCTGAAGGGTTCCTGCTGAACCAGCTGAGATTTGAACTGTCATCACTGTGCAATGTATAAAAGCCTGAGTGTAGACTCTCCACCTCCCAGTCCTGCTGTGAATTGGATTACAGGAAGCTAGTTTAAAGACTGATTCAGGTTCTTGTACCAGATGTATGTAAAAATGTTGCATTTTTTATGCAATATACAACTGTATTGAATGGTCTTTTTATTCTGCTCAGAGTTTGGTAGTGAACTCTGTTACACCACTTGTACCTACAGGGAAGCCTATAATAAGGCGTATTACCTATAGGTACTGTGAATATCTTCTAAACTTGCACAGTTTAGGAGATATTCAGAGTGCATGCAGCCGATGACCTCACCGGTGTATGCAGTGCTGGACCTTCAGAGCCCGTGCCGTAAATGACGGCTCCCGCACGCATTGCACGGGAGTGATATCGCACCCCCAGCCACTCGTGTAGCCGGAGGCCGCGAACCCGAAAGAAAGACGGGGGAAAATGTCAGCACTTTCAGCGGTGACATTGCGGCGCCAGGTGGCTTTGTTCTAAGGCAAGTTTCTCATAATGGGCTAGTATAATATGCATACTAGCCCATTATGAGAAACTTGCCTTAGAACAAAGCCACCTGGCGCCGCAATGTCACCGCTGAAAGTGCTGACATTTTCCCCCGTCTTTCTTTCGGGTTCGCGGCCTCCGGCTACACGAGTGGCTGGGGGTGCGATATCACTCCCGTGCAATGCGTGCGGGAGCCGTCATTTACGGCACGGGCTCTGAAGGTCCAGCACTGCATACACCGGTGAGGTCATCGGCTGCATGCACTCTGAATATCTCCTAAACTGTGCAAGTTTAGAAGATATTCACAGTACCTATAGGTAATACGCCTTATTATAGGCTTCCCTGTAGGTACAAGTTGTGTAACAGAGTTCACTACCAAACTCTGAGCAGAATAAAAAGACCATTCAATACAGTTGTATATTGCATAAAAAATGCAACATTTTTACATACATCTGGTACAAGAACCTGAATCAGTCTTTAAACTAGCTTCCTGTAATCCAATTCACAGCAGGACTGGGAGGTGGAGAGTCTACACTCAGGCTTTTATACATTGCACAGTGATGACAGTTCAAATCTCAGCTGGTTCAGCAGGAACCCTTCAGACAAGGACAAGGCTGATTATGTACTCAAGTTGATCAACCAATATTTTCTATGCGATTATTACCAGCGGCTATAGACGCTAGCAATCATCACCCTGTGTTCTCACAGCCAGGACAGCTCCTGGTGCCCCCTCGCCGGGAAAACACAATAGCTCCATGAGAAGGGTTTCCCTATCAACACTGACTGCGTACGCATTGCACGGGAGTGATATCGCACCCCCAGCCACTCGTGTAGCCGGAGGCCGCGAACCCGAAAGAAAGACGGGGGAAAATGTCAGCACTTTCAGCGGTGACATTGCGGCGCCAGGTGGCTTTGTTCTAAGGCAAGTTTCTCATAATGGGCTAGTATAATATGCATACTAGCCCATTATGATATTGCCTTGCCCGCTTTTAAAGAGCAACTCAAGGCAACAAGAAAACTGCAATAGTGCTAGTCAGTCCATGTATTTAATTCAGTTGCATATAATCACATGCAGCCAGATTCAGCAAGACTTTCATGGTTGAAGTGAAAGAATGCTTTGCACCTAGGATGTGTAATGCGTTCAAATAGAACAGTACATTCTAATTAAGGAAAAACTTAAAATAAACCGTGCATATCCTAAAACATACAAATTTGATATACAAATCTAAAATAAAAATAGAAATTGCAAAAAGTCCCAATATTGCAGTGCCAGGTGATAATTAAATTTTAAGAGTCAGTGCTCTTATGTAGTCCTTGTAATGCAAAAAAGTGCTGGTGCTTGCTTATGGACATAACACAGCGCTCCACTCCACAGTGCTTTTTGTGCCCCACATGGACTAACACTCACCGTATACGTTTGACCAAATATATCTAGTTTGTGGGGCATTCCCCTGGCTGATCGATGTCCTTTAACCTTGCCAGATAATTTTCACCATACCCGACAATGTTGCTCAGAGGTAAGGATGACAACAGGAGACTTTCATAGTGTAATACCACTCCAGTAAATGCTGAATAAAATAAATGTACAGAAATGCACTCGCTGCGGTGCCCTATTACCCAGCACCTGGTGTAAACAGCCTTGTGTGTGTAAGGGGATAATGACCGCGCCACTCTTTTCTCAGGTTGAAATGTGTCTAGGCTTTGGTCATGTGGGTGTGAGACGACGTTCACGGACGTCATTTCCGGGCGGTGACTTGTACCTCACTTCCGGTATCAGGTGGCGGTCATCATCCCCTTACACACTCAAGGCTGTTTACACCAGGTACCAGGTAATAGTGCACCCCAGCAATTGAGTGCGTTTCTGTACACCTCTTTTAATCAGTAAAGTTACTAGAGTGGTTTTACGCTATGAAATTCTTCTCTTGTCATCCTTCCCTCTGAGCAACATTGTCGGGTATGGTGAATATTATCTAGTGAAACTTAAACAGCATCGATCAACCAGGGGACTGCCCTACAAGCGCTATTGACCATACTAGAGATAGTTGGTCAAACGTATATTGTGAGTGTTAGTCCATGTGTGGCACAGAAAGCACTGTGGAGGGGAGCTCTGTGTTATGTCCATAAGAAGCACCAGCACTTTTTTTGCATTAAAAGGAGTCCATAGGAGCACTGACACTTAATATCATGACGTTGGGACTGCAATACTGGGACTTTTTACAGTTTATGTAATTTTTTATTTGAGATTTGTATATCAAATTTGTATGTTTTATGATATGCGCGGTTTGTTTGAAGTTTTTCCATAAAGAATTTCATAGTGATTTTGTGCATCACTGTAACCTCAAGTCATGATTCGGTGGTGCACAGCAGTGGAGCCCTGTCCACCTAATCAATGCGTCCGGCCCCCTAATCTACATGCAAGGCGCCGGATGCATGGATTCCAATGGGCTGTGTTTTTTTGGAAGCACATGATTAGAGCCTGAGGCTCTAATTGACTTCAAAAAAGGGTGGGCTTGGGTCACAGAGAGCTGCGCCCTGAGCCCACCCAACTGTGTGACAATAGCAAATTAATATTTGCTACTGTTATCCTGATTCTCCTCCCGGGCCAATCAGGAAGCAGGTCTTAGGACCCGATTGGCTGAGAGGAGAATCGTCCGTATTGGCCGCCAAGGAGGAAAAGAGACAGGGGAAGCTGCAAAGGAGGAGACGCAGGAAGGAGTCGAAGCTGCCCTGACCTAGATGGGGTAAGTGCGGGGCTGGTGGGTGGATGAGCAAGCGACGGGGGTGGGGGGGGATAAAACCAAAAGACCCAATGGGGTGGGGGGTGCCGGGTGTTTTGTTTGGCGCCCCACCACTGGTGCACAGATTCTCTCTCGTGTTTCAGAGTAAGCAGAGAGTGTGCAATGTTGGAATCAGGGGAGCTCAAGAGGTCACGGACTAAAGTTGGCCATACACCAATTGACATGGATGGTTGGATTTCAATCAGTGTGTGGCGGTCCTTGCTAGATCGTTTGGCTTGTAACATTGGGTGCAGCTATCAGAATACAGTGTAATGTCCTGGTGGGGAGGATTCCTCTATCTACCTTGGTTTTTCTTTGTTCAGCCCACTGGCCAGCTTATACAGGGGAGTTTCCCAGAGATCCTATTTAAAGCCCTTTTATATGGGTCAGGGCCATGCAAGAGTTTTCAAAAAGTTTTGTGACTGGACATACTGGGAATTGTAGCTCCTTGACTGTCAGACATGCGTTGCCTACCCCAAGCATAGCATTAGCTTAGTCACTGCTTGGTATATGGTTTGTATCTACAATAGCTTGCAGGTCAAAGGTGAACCTTATAGTGCACTGTCACTCAGCAATATGTACATCAGACAGTACAGTGCACAGGAGTATAATTTAAGGATGCAAAGTGTCATGGAAAATCTATGAGCCATGAGAACTGGTAAATCTAATTCCTGTAAATGTTTAAAGAGCTCTGTTGAAACACATGTGATTGAATGTGTCAAGTGCAAGACAAAGATCAACAAGTATTAAGGGCTATATTCCCTGAGGCACATTTTGAGGCATAAACCAAAGATGTCAGCTTAAAGAAGACAGACCTGTGCTTAGCAGCCATGGAGAAGATGACACTGGGAGGAAGTTAAAGTGTCAGCCAGGATAAACATTACCAGTGAACTTACATAATATCAGGTTGTGTGTACTTGGTCTCCCTTTCACATTGTGACCTGCAGCAATCAGTATACGGTCAACTTTGCAAATTCCTTCACAGAAGGTGAGAAAAATTTCCTCTAATCCAGTGGTTATCAACCTTTCTAGTGCCGTGACCCCTTGATAAAATTTCCCAAGTTGTGGGGACCCATAACAGTAAAATTATTTTCGTAGCGTGGGTTGTCAGCATCCAAGACAAGACAAGTAATTTGCACCCCTAACCCACAGACATTTAGCGCTCCCTGAGTCCCTTCCACTCGTACAGTATTAAAACCCCTTATGGTACATTTTAGGATGTACCACTCTCTGTTCTCCTTTCTTTCCCTTTTATCTCTCTCTATCCTAATTTCTTGATTTTTTTCCCCCCCATCTCTCTCCCTAGCCGTCTTTCTTGTTCTTTCTCTCCCTTTTTCTTTGTTCTCCCTTTAATGTATTCTCTATTTGTATTCCTTCTCTTACTCCTTGGTGGGGGGATGGGATGAGTGGCAGTGCTGGGGGGAGTTCTGATCAGCCAACTTAGGTGCTTCTGATCAAGGTCATCTGCTGATCTGAGAACTGTAGTGGGGACTTTTAATGGCAACTATAATCACAGGTAGTGTTACTCACTGTGTCTCCAGCTATGTGGTGTCTCGTAGCAGTGACACCTATGCCGAAATCAGGAGATGGGGTCTCCTCCAGACCCTCCAACTCCACATTCCTCACCAGTCAGCTGACCTCTAGTCTCTGCCCCCCAGCCATGCCGTGAACTGAATGGGCAGCTGCAAAGAGGCTGAGTGGGCGGCCGCGGGCTCCAGGAACAGCCCAGCTGGGCGGCCGCGAAAAAGGCTGGAAGAGAGGTGCGGGCTTCAGGAACAGCCTAGGATTCGGTGACCCCTGGCAATTCGTCATTTGACCCCCGAGGGTGTCCCGACCCCCTTGGTTGAGAACCACTGCTCTAGTCAAAGGAAGTAGAATGGGAGGTTTCAGTGTTGAAGGACTCTGTAGTGGCTAAGGACTGCTCTTTTGTCTGCAACCTGCTAAAGCAGGATGCCATATGGGACTTCATATCCTACTACAGGCCAAAAGCTTGAGGGAACATGTCATGGTGAGGCCTCATAGCTGAACCCAAAAGAGCCGGTGGGACTCTCAATGACGCCACTTAAAAAGATGACGGCATGTGTGGGCACAGAATTCTAAGAGGATTCTGCAGGACATCGCTGGATCCACTGGGTCGGTGAGTATCTGAGAAGGTTACAACCCGCAATAATGTTTAGATTGGGGTAAAAAGTGTGGAGAGGTGGGAGATCCGCTTTAATTTTTTTTCCAAAATCAAGGCTACCATAGGGCTTAAGGGGCGATAAAATCACTTTTTTAACTGCTCGTTCTCAGTCACTTCATTCGTAGCAGAGATCTGCTGATGAGCAGTATTTGGAAGCTCCTGAAAAGTGTAAGGACTAGTTGGGGGGGCACTATACTGTCAAACGTTAGTTCTCCTTTAAGTTGTCCTTTTGTGTTGACTGTCAAGAAACGTACCTATATAACCTATATTGGATAAAACAATTATATAATTTTACCATCACGAGTAAAAATGGCCATACACGCTTGAATTTCACTTGTTCGGCCCAGTGAAGGAGAAAAATCACTTTATTCTCCATTTACGTTAAAAGCGCGTATAAATTAATCTCAACTGCCGTCAATTGTATTTGGACAGCCAGCACCCACAACTGCCTAAATACCTAGTGACTGTAACTGTTTGGCTGCAATCACTGTAAAGGGCCGTACACACGATCGGATTTTCCGACGGGAATTGTGTGATGGCAGGCTGTTGTCGGAAAATCCGACCGTTTGTATGCTCAATTGGACAATTGTTCTCGTTTGTTGGCCGACAATTCTTTGCTGTTTGTATGCAAGACAAGTTCACGGCCAACGCCCTTCGGACAAAAGTCCTACGCTTTGTCCATGGAAAATCTGATCGTGTGTACCAAGCTTTAGACAGACAATTTTCCACACGGCTCCTTTACCCGAAGTCTGTCGAGTCGGGAAATGCTGACAAACCTACTCGGTAGTTAAAATGTTGGCCAATTCAGAGGAATCGGCTGAAAAATTAAGTGGTATAGCCAGTTTAAGAAGAAGTTTTGCATCTTTGCATGCCCCTTTTATGAAGAGCAAGGAAGACTGACACAGATCTTCCAACCTTCCTCAAGGTGATTGACAACACCGCTAAAAATACAAGAGACATTGGAATACATTTTTGGCCCTTGTGGAGGCTTGACTTGGTTTGTTCTAGTTTTTCAGATGAGATATTTTGAACAATTACATTTCTTACTATACTATATTGCCAAAAGTATTGGCATGCCTTTACACGCACATGAACTTTAATGGCATCCCAGTCTTAGTCCGTAGGGTTCAATATTGAGTTGGCCCACCCTTTGCAGCTATATAGGCTTCAACTCTTCTGAGAAGGCTGTCCACAAGGTTTAGGAGTGTGTCTATGGGAATGTTTGACCATTCTTCCAGAAGCACATTTGTAGGGTCAGGCACTGATGTGGACGAGAAGGCCTGGCTTGCAGTCTATGCTCTATTTCATCCCAAAGGTGTTCTATCGGGTTGAGGTCAGGACTCTGTGCAGGCCAGTCAAGTTCTTCCACCCCAAACTCGCTCATCCATGTCTTTATGGACCTTTATAGCCTACATTAGTAATGATTGTGATTTAGGCATTGTGATGCTACCTTGGGGTAACAAAATAAAATTTAAATGGTTACTTGTTTATAATGTTCAACCACATATTTTCTTCATGGCTTCCTTATTTCAATAATAGATATTTTATTTAATCAGCTGCCTTTGGGAGAGACAAAGGGAATAATGGCACAGATGAAGAGCTTAGCATTGTAGTGACATGGCGTGGTTTCTGTTTAGAGCGTGGGTGGGACACGTCTAAATATTTACCCTTTTTGTTTTAAATATTTAGCCTTATTTTCAAATGGGAATGTGGCTCCATTCCAGTTATGCTCCGGTGGAGATTACTGCAACTGACCTCAGCCCATCATCTGGTTGTGGCTCAACTGCTCACTGTAAACAAGTGTAAATGTAATACACTATACAGTGATTGATTATTCCATTTCTTGCTATATGTTGACCTGTGTGAGATATTTGGTGTGTTCTACAGCTGTGTTCATTGTAAGGACTCTGAACCCTCACACAGAGTTGTGTGATTAAAGCAGAACTCCTGCCAGATACTGTACAGACATTTCGAATAGTAATTGTGAATTCCATATTTCACTCTTGTGGGTTCCAGTGCCTCAGCTGCACCTGGCTTCTTGTTTAGTGTCAAGGGACTGATAATTATTGGTTTTCTACAGCTAAATAATATTCTGACACCATGTCAGCCATTCTTTTTCCAGTAAATAGAAGGAAGGTGTGGAGCACTGGATCTTCCATAGTTGTGGGTATTTTCAGCGTCAAGTCTTAACCACTTAACAACCACCTGCCGACAAATAACGTCGACAAGGTGGTTGCTTAACTCTGGGAGGACGTTATATAACGTCCTCCCAGAATCGCGCTCCCGCGCGCCCCCTGGGGCGCGCACACGGGAAACTCCGTGACCGCCGGGTCCAGAGGACCCGGCGGATCACGAATCGCGGTAAATCGCCGCTGATAGCGGCCGTTTACCACGTGATCGCTCCGTCAAATGACGGAGCAATCACTTGTAAACAGACCAGCGTCATTTGATGACGCCGGTTCCTCCCTCCCCTCTCTGTACCGATCGGTACAGTGTGAGAGGGGAGGGGGAGGGAGCGGATGGCAGCAGCAGCACTGTGGGCTGGATCTGTGACAATTGCAGTCACAGATCCAGCCATCCATCCATCCCTGCTCAGCCATCCCTGTGCTATACCCTGCCAATACTCTGCAATACACCCTGCCAATACTCTGCAAAATACCCTGCCAATACCCTGGTGCAATACTCTGCAATACCCTGGTGCAATACTCTGCAATACCCTGGTGCAATACTCTGCAATACCCTGGTGCAATACTCTGCAATACCCTGGTGCAATACTCTGCAATACCCTGCAATACCCTGCGAAATACTCTGCAATACCCTGGTGCAATACTCTGCAATACCCTGGTGCAATACTCTGCAATACCCTGGTGCAATACTCTGCAATACCCTGGTGCAATACTCTGCAATACCCTGGTGCAATACTCTGCAATACCCTGCACAATACTCTGCAATACCCTGCGAAATACTCTGCAATACCCTGCGAAATACTCTGCAATACCCTGCGAAATACTCTGCAATACCCTGCTGAAATACTCTGCAATACCCTGGTGCAATACTCTGCAATACCCTGCACAATACTCTGCAATACCCTGCAAAATACTCTGCAATACCCTGCGCAATACTCTGCAATACCCTGCGCAATACTCTGCAAAATACTCTGCAATACCCTGCACAATACTCTGCAATACTCTGCAATACCCTGCACAATACTCTGCAATACCCGCCACAATACTCTGCAATACCCTCCACAATACTCTGCAATACCCTCCACAATACTCTGCAATACCCTCCACAATACTCTGCAATACCCTCCACAATACCCTGTGCAATACCCTCCACAATACCCTGTGCAATACCCGTGCAATACCCTGCCATACACCGCAATACCCTGCCATACACCGCAATACCCTGCCATAGTCCGCAATACTCCGCAATGCCCGGCAATACTCCGCAATGCCCGGCAATACTCCGCAATGCCCGGCAATACTCCGCAATGCCCGGCAATACTCCGCAATGCCCGGCAATACTCCGCAATGCCGGCAATACTCTGCAATAACCACTTCCCGCCCTCCGGCCGTCATATGACGTCCTTGACTTTGTGCGGGGATATCTGAATGATGGGAGCAGCTACAGGCATCAGTCAGATATTAGCTTTTTCAGCCGGCGATTCCCTGCACCATAAGAACAATCATAGCGGCTGTTCCGCCGCTTGATCATTCTTACGGGAGGCGAGAGGGGATGTGTGTGTGTCGTCCCCCCCCCCCCCCCCCCCCGCCGCCCTCCGGTGCTTCTACCGACTCACCGCTACGATCAAAGCCAGGATTGTTGTTTTTTTTTTTTTGTATTTTTTTCAGGCTTCCCAGCCTAGAGGTGAGATGTGGGGTCTTATTGACACCCCCCCCCCCCCCCCATATCTCACTGTAAAGAGGACCTGTCATGCCATATTCCTATTACAAGGGATGTTTACGTTCCTTGTAATAGGTATAAAAGTGATCAAAAAAAAATGTTTAGGGCGGAAAAACATGTCAAACTAAAATAAATAAAGTAAAATGAAGAATAATTTTTTTTTTTTTTTTTTTTAAAGCGCCTCTGTCCCCGTGAGCTCGCATACAGAAGCGAACGCATACGTAAGTCCCGCCCACATATGAAAACGGTTTTCAAACCACACATGTGAGGTATCTCTGCGAACGTTAGAGCGAGAGCAATCATTTTGGCCCTAGACCTCCTCTGTAACTCAAAACATGTAACCAGTAAAAATATTTAAAGCGTCGCCTATGGGGATTTTTTAAGTAGCGAAGTTTGGCGCCATTCCACGAGTGTGTGCAATTTTTAAGGGCGACATGTTAGGTATCTATTTACTCGGCGTAACTTCATCTTTCACATTATGCAAAAACATTGGGCTAACTTTACTGTTTTTTTTTTTTTTTTAAGCACAAAACATTTTTTTTCCGTAAAAAACGCGTTAAAAAAATTGCTGCGCAAATATCGTGCGAGATAAAAAGTTGCAACAACCACCATTATATTCTCTAAGGTCTTTGCTAAAAAAACATATATAATGTTTTGGGGTTCTATGTAATTTTCTAGCAAACAAATGATGATTTTTACATGTAGGAGAGAAATGTCAGAATTGGCCTTGGTGCTCCAGAACGCCTGAATTTGCTCCCTGCATGTTGGGCCTCTGTATGTGGCCACGCTGTGTAAAAGTCTCACACATGTGGTATCGCCATACTCGGGAGTAATAGCAGAATGTGTTTTGGGGTGTAATTTGTGGAATGCATATGCTGTGTGTGAGAAATAACCTGCTAATATGACAATTTTGTGAAAAAAAAAAAGAGAAAAGAAAAATCTTGATTTTGCAAAGAATTTTGGGAAAAAATGACAACTTCAAAAAACTCACAATGCCTCTTTCTGAATACCTTGGAATGTCTTCTTTCCAAAAAGGGGTCATTTGGGGGGTATTTGTACTTTTCTGGCATGTTAGGGTCTCAAGAAATGAGATCGGCCGTCAGTACTTCAGGTGTGATCAATTTTCAGATATTGGCACCATAGCTTGTGGACTCTATAACTTTCACAAAGACCAAATAATATACACCAATTTGTACTTATTGTTACCAAAGATATGTAGCAGTATACATTTTGGCCAAAATTTATGAAGAAAAAATAGTAATTTGCAAAATTTTATAACAGAAACGAAAAAAAAATCATTTTTTTTACAAAATTTTCAGTCTTTTTTCTCTTATAGCGCAAAAAATAAAAAACCCAACAGTGATTAAATACCACCAAAAGAAAGCTCTATTTGTGTGAAAAAAAGGACAAAAATTTCATATGGGTACAGTGTTGTATGACTGAGTAATTGTCATTCAAAATGTGAGAGCACCGAAAGCTGAAAATTGGTCTGGTTATTAAGGGGGTTTAAGTGCCCAGTGGTCAAGTGGTTAAGCAGCGTTGAGGGAATGGTACCCCTTGGACAGCTCTCCCAGAGGTGCTGAAAGTCTGCTTGGGGACTAGGTGTGCAAGGAGAAAAACTGCAAATGTAGAACGTGTAAAGTACAGATTTCATCTTATTCACAATCCATCATAAAAATCCAACGCATTTCAAGAGGTTCAAAGGTTTTTGTTTTTTTCAGCTATAAATTGTTTACAGATACCAGCATATTCTCTGTATTTTGTTTTACATACGCACCTGTCAATACTGTATGCTGATGACCATCTTTTATGTGTTATTTGTAGCCCTGTTGAAAGGGGATTTGAACCCCCGAAACGCATTGACTTTTTAACCACTTGCCGACCAACGCACGACGATATAATTCGGCACAATGGCTCGGCTGGGCGTACAGGTACGTCCCCTTTAAGACGCGGCATTGTGGGCGCGCACCGCTCCCGCCGCAAGCGCCGTGAGTGTGACTGCGGGTCCCGCGGACTGAATGTCCGCTGGGAGTCCCGCAATCGTCTCACAGAGAGGAAGAACGGGGAAATGCCAATGTAAACAATTTCCCCGTTCTGCCTAGTGACAGGACACTGATCACAGCTCCCTGTGATCGGGAGCAGTGATCAGTGTCGTGTCACACGTAGCCCATCCCCCCACAGTTAGAACACATCCCTAGGACACACTTAACCCCTTCAGCGCCCCCTACTGGTTAACCCCTTCGCTGCCAGTGTAATTTACACAGTAATCAATGCATTTTTATAGCACTGATCGCTGTATAAAAGACAATGGTGAAAATTGCGTCAAAAGTGTCCGATGTGTCCGCCATAATGTCGCAGTCACAATAAAAATCGCTGATCGCCACCATTACTAGTCAAATTTTTTTTTTTTATAAAAATGCCATAAAACTATACCCTATTTTGTTGACGCTATAACTTTTGCGCAAACCAATCAACAAACACTTATTGTGGGGTTTTTTTGTTTTTTTTTTTACTAAAAATATGTATAAGAATACATATCGGCCTAAACTGAGGAAAAAATGTTTTTTTATATATATTTTTTGGGGATATTTATTATAGCAAAAAGTAAAAAAATTGCTTATTTTTTTCAAAATTTTCGTTTATAGTGCAACAAATAAAAACCGCAGAGGTGATAAAATACCACCAAAAGAAAGCTCTATTTGTGGGGGAAAAAAGGACGTCAATTTTGTTTGGGAGCCACGTTGCACGACCGCGCAATTGTCAGTTAAAGCGACGCAGTGCCAAATTGCAAAAAGTGCTCTGGTCTTTGGGCAGCCAAATGGTCCGGGGGCGAAGTGGTTAATGATGTGCCTGTGTGGGTTCTCAGGTTTCCTCCCACACTCCAAAGACATGTTGGTAGGTTAATTGGCTCCTTTCTAAATTGGCCCTAGTTTGTGCATGTATGTGAGTTAGGGACCTTCGATTGTAAGCTCCTGTTGTGAATGTACAATATATTTGTAAAGCACTGGATAAATTGACAATCCTATTTAAAGTGGAGCTCCACCCTAAATAGCAACTTTTGCTATTTGGAACCCTCCCCCCCTCCGGTGTCACAATTGACACCTTTCAGGGGGGAGGGGGGTGAAGATACCTGTCTAAGACAGGTATTTTCACCCACATCCGGGAGTCCTCTCTCCGGGAATCTGCGGGAGTTACGTCACTTCCCGCAGACTTCCCTTGGTGTTCTGGGAGACACTCGGCTCCCAGAACACAGGAGCACCAATCAGAACGGCGCAGCGCGACTCGCGCATGCGCCGTAGGGAACCGGGCATGAAGCCGCAGGGCTTCACTTCCTGGTTCCCTCAGTGAGGATGGCGGAGGGAGCAGCAGAGCGACGAGCGATCGCTCGTCCTCTGCTGCGGACGTCGCTGGACTCCAGGACAGGTAAGTGTCCAAATATTAAAAGCCAGCAGCTGCTGTAGCTGTAGCTGCTGGCTTTTAATATTTTTTTTTCCGGCGGAGCTCCGCTTTAAGTACCTGTAATAATAAAAAAAAAAAACAATAAATGATTTTGAATAAAACGAAATCTGCACTTCATACGTTTTGCGCATTTATTCTTTGCTCAGGAGCACCCATTCACACATTAACCCTTTCACTGTCAATGGCATGTTCCACGTGGCATGGCATTGCAGGGGTTAAAACAATAGCAGCCATGTGGTTGTTTTCAAATGTATCTTTGGACACTGGGCTTTATTGTAGGAGTGATCAGGGTGGCAGGAAAAAGCACCTGATCAGTTCTATGGGTGGTGGAATTGGGTCACCCTATTATGGGTCAAAGGTTGTCCCCTTCCTCATTTTCCTGATCTGTGAACCTGGAAATGCTGTGAGCACTTTTAGGTTCACAGCTGTAAAATAACAAGCTGTGCCTGGTAATGCAACAGACAGAGTACTTTTAGACAAAGCACAGGGGAGACGTTGGCAGTCAAAACAAACCCCTGATGATCTCCACAAAGAGGACCTGTCACCCGCACCATGCTATCACATTGTGATAGCAACACAGTGTAGTAAAAATAAATAGTTAAAAAAATTATATATAAAATCTAAAAAAATAAAAAAAAAAACATTTAAGAAACCAGTGCACACACTCACTAAAAAAAACACTCACCTAGGACAAATATGTAAACATCGATTGCACTACACATGGTTCGGTGTTGAAACACACGCCAGAATGGAAGGAATAATTCTAGGGCCATCATTTACACTTAAAGTAATATTACATTCTCAGTTTTTAGGCACTTTCAGCAGCTAATTTAACCACTTACTGAGTATGCTGCTGATTTTATCTTTTCTATCCATGCTTATGTTCTTGTTTAAGCTGGTACTGCTACCCCAGGTTTCCTATTTAAGGGTGGTTCCTTTCGTTTGTTTAAAATTTTATATTGTTCTCCATGTGGACGAGCTATGATGATGTCATACCCGCGCTTGAAAGGTATGCCATTCCTTCAAATTGCATTCGCCAGTGATGTCACAAGTAAATATCTCCTAAACGGTGTACGTTTAGGAGATATTTACTGTACCTATAGGTAAGCCTTACTATAGGCTTACCTATAGGTAAAATCATCCATGGGAGTTTACTCCCACTTTAACTCTAATTTGATGAGCTTTATAGGTTTTTGAAGCTTTGTCAGTGTATTTTGACTGTGGTAATTTGTCACTGTTTTGCACGTGTACACAATTTTGAAGCCTGACCTATTTTGGCATCTGTTTACTCAAAAACAATACTATATTTTAGGTTTTACGAAAGAATTCCCAGTTATGTTGTGATTATGTGCACTAACATTAAGGTTAATATATTTTGTACTTAAAATATAGGTTTGATAATCAGTTACTGTATAGCGTACAGAGATTGTAAAATATTGTATAACATTTTGTTTATAAATTCTTCAGGTCAAAAATGTGCAGCGTGTAAAAAGAAATAAACAAAATGATACAGCTAAATGGAATCTATAGCTTTTTCTGTTTTTAATAAATTTTTATTGGACAAGCAATATAGAGTCTAGTTACATATGCCTAACCTCTTGCCTACTGGGCACTTTTACCCCCTTCCTGCCCAGGCCAATTTTCATCTTTCAGCGCTGTCACATTTTCATTGACAATTGCGCAGTCCTGCAACGCTGTACCCATACTAGATTTTTATTAAAATAATTAACACAAAGCTTTCTTTTGGTGGTATTCAATCACCTCAGTTTTTTTTATTTTTTTGTTAAATAAACAAAAAAGGACCAAACATTTTGGAAATAAAACACTTTTTCATAGTTTGTTCTAAAATTTAGCAAACCGGTAATTTTTCTCCTTTACTGACTAGGCTGCACTGATGGGCACTGATAGACTGAATTGATGGGTGGCACTGGTAGGTGACATTGATGGGGATGTACTGATGGGCACTGATTGGCAGCACTGGTGGGCACTGTTAGAACTGCACTGATGATCAGGACATGTCCCTTTTACACAAGCCAGTTATCGGCTCTCTTCTCCTCTCCTCATGCTGTCAGCATGACAAAAGGAATGTCGATAACCGGCTTTTGTTTACATTGTGATCAGCTGTGATTGGAAACAGCTGATCATGTGGTAAAGAGCTGTTGATTGCCTCTTTACCTCATTCTGCGATCAGCAGTGTACGGAGGACACTGCAATCACAGAGGGCCATTAGTGCGCCACGGTGGGTGGGACGTCATGTGACGCCCTTCCAAAACTGTCTGGCTGCTCTATAGCCATCATTCGACTATAGCGTGGTTGTCAAGTGGTTAAAGTAGAACTATAGGCAAAACTTTATTTTTTTTCATTTTGGATGGAGCAAGGGATGGTTAATAACCCATGTCAGGGGTTTTTCGCCATCTGTGTCCCATTGCCGAGATTTCCCTTCACTTCCTGTCCCATAGCCAAACAGTAAGTGAGAGGAAATCCCTGTAAATGAAGGGAATTCCTTGGGGACCCCCAGGTCACCGGAACTAGTGTTGTCATTGGAAGGTTTTTGCCTTTGGGATTTTCTTTTACTTTCATTGATAATGGTAAATAGGAGTTTAGGGAGGCTGAATTTCCTTCAATTTCCAATAAAAACGAACTTTTCTAATCCCTCTCCCCTCTAACTAAAAAAAAAAAGTTTTGTCTTTGGTTATACTTTAACAATTGTTTAGTCTTGCAGAGATGCACATTTTGACAAGTGACATACATGAGATTTACAAACCTAAGTGCAATAGGTGATCATGACAAATGGTCATTAGTGCATTAGACCTTCTAAGTATTCTCGGTGGAACTGCAATAATTAATAGGACTTGAATTCCCTTAAAGGGGTAGAGAAAATGGTGGCATTGTTGCCCATCCTTAGTAAAAATCTCTACCATTAAGGCACTCAATAATAAGGCATGGACTGTGTACTAACTGCAAAACAAGAAACCTAATGTAAAAATCTATATATATATCTTTGAGAGTAGACATACGCAAAGAGATTAAAGACAGAGAGGTGTAGGGAGGGGTATAGGTTGGAGTTGGGCCAGAGCGGGCCCCCATGCAAAGGATGAACCTCCAACTGGTCAGCTTCAGAGTGTTAGAGCGACCATAGTGTATTGTTGAAAGTTCCCCCAAAGTAGTTGGATATCCTACTGTGCCATATTTAAAAAAATATGTTGTCATGCGCAATGGCAGCCAATTTTTTGTTAAATAAATACAATGCCATTTTTTGTTTTACCTGTGCAATTGTCATTGCTCCAGATTTCTGTGCTGTTGCTACGGTTTGCTTGGCTGTGGTGAAAATGAAAGAATCATTTTAATTGATTGGAGGTACACGAGAGGGGTTTAAGATTTAATAAGGCTTCTTAGGGGTTCTTGTGGAATCTGTCTACCAGACCATATAGACCAATTGATTTATCCTCGTCCAAAATATTTTGATTTTCAGGCCTTCCCATCAAACTCAATGTGCCAGCTGAACCACAGCCCTAAAAGCAAGGACCTAAGGGGTCCTGTGAAAATGGAATCTCTAGCTTTTTAACCACCTCAGCTCTGGAAGGTTTTACCCCCTTCATGACCAGGTTATTTTTTTTCTAATTAGCGCTGCGCTAATTTACCTGGCAATTGCGTGGTCATGCAACACTGTATGCAAATGACATTTTTATCACTTTTTTCACACAAATAGATCTTTCTTTTGGTGGTATTTGATCACTACTGGGCTTTTTATTTTTTTGCAATATAAATGAATAAAGATCGAAAATTGTGGGATAAAAACAATATTTTCTACTTTGTTCTAAAACATATCCAATGAAATTTAAATTATTTCATAGGCCAAAATGTATTCTTCTACATGTCTTTGGTAGAAAAAAAATCCCAATTGGTGTACTGTATAATATCTGGTTTGTGTGAAAGTTATAGCGTCTACAAACTATGGTGTGTATATATATTTTAAAATTGATCAATCCTGGTCCTTTCTCATTTCTTGAGGCCCTTAAAATGCCAGGACAGTACAATTACCCCACAAATTACTTATTTTTGGAAAGTCTGAGGCATTTAGTAAGACATGGAGAGTTTTTTGAAGATGTACAATAATTTTTCTCTCACAATTTTTTTAAAATTTTTTGAAAATGTAATAAATATTTTTAAGACATTTTAATAAAACAATTTTTTTCCCCCACAATTATATATACCATGTGATAGCTGTGGGCCAATCACAGCATAGGAAACACAGCTGTTATGAATTTACTCATAACAGCTTTGTTGACATTGTGAACATTTGATCGCATAGTGATCACATGCGCATCGGGTCACAGCTAGCAGGATCAACAATCTGCTGTGTCTGATGGAGCAGTGCACTGGGCACCCCTAACCTTGAGCACGCTGGAATGACGTACATGTACTTGATCCAGCCTGCCTTTACCATCCGCCCTTAGTAAAAGTACTGTGGGCGGTTGGCAAGTGGTTAATATATTGTTTTTTCTTTATGATCAAGACTGAAATGTTCAAAAGATATTAATTTTTTTTCTAGCCTTTTTATCTTTGTTGTTTTCTCTTTACTTCCTAAGCTCAGTAGTTCAAGCTAAAATTTACAACCATAATTGACTTCAGTCAGAGTAGTGGTTTCTTCCCCTTGTTGCTCCTCTCTCCCTGGAAAATTCCATATGAGGTCTCAATGAGAGAGGGCATTGTTAGAAAGGAAACAACTACTGCTGTGATGTCTGTTTAGAAAACCAATAGTGCTTTGGGAATCCTTTCTCATACATTATCTGTAAAACAAAGATTGTACACATACAGTCAAAAAAAATATAAAGCAATTACAGCCAAAACTCATCGATTCCATGTAAATCAATTCATGAAGTTAGGTTATATTTTTACAGCGGTTGAAAATAAATCAGTTGTATGCGTGAAATCAGACTGCTGCTGCTTAGTAAACAGTTGTATGAAACTGAAGATTTTTGGAATCGATCTGTGCTTTTGGCTCATATTTATATAGTTACACACAATGACAAGAAAAAGTATGTGAGCCCATTGGACTAAACTGGTTTTCTGCAGTAATATGCCATAAAATGTGATCTGATCGTCATCTAAGGCCAGCCATACATGGGTCGAATGTCGTCAGTCGAACCATTAATGGGTAGGCTGAAGGTAGCAAGTTAATTGATCAATCAACTTGGGTACAACCAGCTTGCCAGATTCTCTTGTGATTGCTAGCGACTGCTATAGACGCTAGTGATCACTGTCTTCTCCCGGCAGTAGCAGACAATTGCTTGGCAGGAGGGATTCCCCTGTCAGCACTGTCTGTGTTGATGGGAGAATTGTGCGAATTTCTTTCCTGCAACCTGTGGTTGCAAAAAAGAAATTTGCACCGTGTATGGCTGGCCTTAGCCACAGCAATGGACAAAAACAATGTGCTTAGGCTGATAACACACAAACCATTCTAATTTCTTGTGTCTTTATTGATATATAAAGCAGCCCATAGATGATACTTTATTTTTTTGCAGTTAAACCAAAAAAAAAAAAAAAGTGACCTGTTTCCCCTATCCGCATACAGTAAAATAATAAAAAAAAGTTTTATACATTTTGTCTTGATAAAAGAGCAAGGTCTTGATATACAAGTAGCGTTATGTCACAACTCAGTATAAAAGAGAAGGTTTTACTGTATTTGAGGCAGATGGGGGGAATCCTCCCCACTGAAACATTGTATTCTGACAGTAGGGAGACTTCCCCATCAGAATAGCACTAATTGAGCGGAGAAAATCTGACCGTGCGGTTGATCAGTAGACCGACTTCTGTACAACCACAGTGCTCAAACACAGATTGAAACTCTGCCGGTCCCTGCTGAACTGGCCAAATTTTTATCCATGTATGGCAGGCTTTAGCAGACTCTGCAATTTAATGCAAGGTCCATGTTAATTACTGGTTTGCTGTAACTTGAGTACTCTGCATTGCTCTCTATGATTTTGTCCTGCGGCTCGCGGTCACTGTAGAAAATTGCAAGGGTGAGCAATCGGCACGTTTTGAGCACACTGTCGTTCAGGCTCTTTCACATGTCTCCAACACATAAATCACCATTTCATTGCAAACAGTCAGGAAAGAAACACTTATTGTCACTGACATCATTTAAATGAAATTGCTTTCCTTTTAAGAAGGCAGAAACATCAAAGTGTGTAAGGTGAGTCTGACAATGGCCCAGGGCTGGGGAGAGGCCTCTCTACAGCGACTCCTGGCTTCCAAACTATGCTGTCAATAACCAAGTGATTCTGTAGTCAGCAGCTAATTAACATTTCTGGGGTGATTAGGTAGTAATCACCCTTTACACTGTTAGATACATTTTGCAAAATTAATCTCTATATGAATATGCAAACTACACTTGGAAGATTCTTGTGTATGAAGTGAACTTTCCTGTAATGATACCAAATGGTGACCTGTGAGTCGCATGTGGTTTTCAGCTCCCTTTTGATGACACCTTTGGCAGCGTCTGAGCAGGTGCTGGGCATTGATGTACTGGTCTGCCTGAACATCTGCTCCATGTATGCTATTGATGAATCCAGCAAACATTGTCATTTATATCAGTGGCTTAAGATGGTTAACAGAGGTGATTAGGAAAAAATAACTTTCACAACAGATCTAAAGAAAAAAAAATCATATTTTTTAAATATTCACACAGATATTAAAGACAAAATGAGAACAGTTGCTCAGATCAGTCACAGCACTTGCAAACATTGTGCCATATATCACTGATCATACATTGTCCAGTTTTTTTCAATCAGTGCAAATAAAAATGATGTTATTTATGCATATTAACCTTTTAATGCTAGTATACTAAAGCCCAACTTCAGACAGTTCTCATAGTTTTAAATAGGCTAGGTAACAGGCCTGCCATACATGTTTCAAATCTGAGCCCGTTCAGCAGGAACCAGCCAAGATTTGAACCGGTAATGGGCAGGCTGAATGAACCAAGTTGATCGATCCATCAATTTGGGTACAACCAGCCTGCAGGATTATCTTGCGATTATCGCTAGCAACTGCTATAGCTACTAGCAATAATTAGTCTTCTCCCAGCAGGAATGAGTTCCCCCGCCGGGAGAAGACTATGGCCCGGCAGGAGGGGTTCCCACATCAACACAGTGGTTGACGGAAAAATCTTGACAAAAACCTTTGTCAAGATTTAATTGCAGTCTATGATCCCTAGTTTTTTTTATTGTTTGGAATTTGGGCACCAATTACAGTGATTTGTTGGTTCCCCATTGGAGATGTTCTGTGTCATTTCATGTCTGTGCCCTCCCTGTAACTTGAACAGGACGTGAGAAAAAAATCTCCCATTTAGGACACAGCATTAAAAGCCCATAGAAGCTCTAACCTTTGTAAAAGAAGTTCCAAAAGTTTTAACTGTAGTCCATATTTTAAATATCTGGCATTTTTTTATTAAAATTGAGGTGGGTTTGGAGGTACGATTGTGATGATCAAAGGAGGATCCCTTTGAGCTATTAATAAAAAAATCTGTTCATACATATGTTTGCATGGTATGGATGATTCCTAAGCTTGAAATGTTTATTGGGCCTAATTAGTATAGTTTATTATAGGTAAAAAGCTAGATAAAAAAAAGAAGTTTAATAAATCTCAGTTAAGGCGGCCGGTTCAGCATGTACCAAACACATTTTGAACCCTGTATGGGCAGACAAGTTATACAAAATTCAATCTATCAATTGACTTCTGTACAACCAGCTTACCAGCTACAGTTAGCAGCACTAATCGTATTCTGACAGCAGGTAAGTCTCCCCGCTGTCAGAATACAATAACTCAGTGGGAAGGATTCATCACATTGAATGTGTGGATGGGGGAATCAGCTCATCCTTCTTTTTTTTTTTTTTATTCAACTTGCTGGTTGAACACAAATTATTAAAGCGGAGGTCCGCCTAAAATTTTTTAAATAAAAGCCAGCAGCTACAAATACTGCAGCTGCTGACTTTTAATAAATGGACACTTACCTGTCCAGGGTGCCCGTGATGTCGGCAGCAGAAGACGAGCAATCGCTCGAATCTCGGCTGCCCCTCCGCCATCCTCGGTGAGGAAATCAGGAAGTGAAGCGTTGCGGCTTCACTGCCCGGTTCCCTACGGCGCATGAGTGAGTGGCGCTGCGTTTCCTCACTGGTCCCCGCTGTCTTCTGGGAACTGTGTGTTTCCCAGAAGACAGCGGGGGGAAGGGGCGTGACTCCCGTGGGAGTCTATGCCCGGAAGTGGGTGCAAATACCTGTATTATACAGGTATTTTCACCGCCCTGAAAGGTGCCAAATGTGACACCAGAGGGGGGGGGGGTTCCGAAAAGCGGAGGTTCACTTTTTGTGTGGACCTCCGCTTTAATGTATGGCCTGTCTTTGAGAAAACAGATTACTTCCACTGAGCCCAAGGAAAACTCCCATCAACTAGCCTTTTGAGTACTTGTCAAGACTGACGTTATCAAAGGCATACCTTACCCATCCCTGCCTCTGATAACTGGATTACACTGATTGTGTGATCAGGGGTACAAGTGTAGGAACAGACCCCAAAACAGCCTAGGTCTTATTTAATAAACTAATAGGACTTCCTTTTTGACACTGATCGCCACCTGAACTGGAAGTTTGATCTCATTTTAGAATAGGTTCCTTTTTTATATAAATGTGTTAAATAAAAAAACAATATAACCTAGCCTTATAGCAAGTTTTATTCTGCATGGAATGTCTAAGTACACATTCTTATGGCATTCCTTCCAATGGTGATCCCACTCTATTCCAACCTGGTAGTTTCATTTTTAAACTATATAGAATCTTCATGCTGACACTTGCACGATACATTCATTTTCGATTCAAGCAGCGATGGAGCAATTCGTAGAACAGCTCCTGATTGCCTGCGGCTCCTCTGCTTGCTGCTGATTCAACTGTCAGAGCCATAGGCTCCTGCCATAAAGAGAGCTCACAAAAGCCAAATGGCTCCAGCAGTGTTTATTCAAGGATGTAGGGCAAGGTTTGTGTTCCTAATAAGCGTTGCCTATAATTATTCAGAGGCAAGCTAAATTGTTGAAGGCATTTTTATTTTGCATGATGTACACAAGGTGTGTCAGTCCACAGCCGGGTCATATTTGCTTTGGCAAGGGAAGTACTTGAGTAAAAAACCACTTCAAAGCAGCAGAGGAGTCTGGGGAGTACAGCAGGTTCTGGCTTTTGGTACAGAGCTGGCAAACGCTGAGCTTCATTATATGTGTGTATTTGTATGCACTGGAATATGCCTTCCCATAGACATGTGAGAGTCTACACAACAGTTTTTCTAAAGGTGCCAATTAACGTTAGATTTTAGTTGGCAACCCAACTGCAAAGAAAAAAAATAGCATATCTGGTTCAGCCAAGCATGTAGGTTTATTTCAATGGATTGGAGAGGAAAATGACATCCCTGCACCTAGGCTGGGGAAAAATAGCACTTCCAGGAAACAAACCTATGTCCATATTCCCAGGGGGGTGTCATGAGGGGTCTGAGTGTGTTCATAAACTTATGTTCATTTCCCACAAAACACAGCCAGCCAGAGATTTGCCTGCTTCTATTCTGTAGTTACTATGATAGGTGGTTGAAGTAACTGTCTGAAGCATACTGCGCTGTACAGTGGTTTGCCTATAGCATTGTTTCTCGACTCCAGTCCTCAAGGCGCTCCAACAGGTCATGTTTTCAGGATCTCCCTCAGATGAAACAGCTGTGGTAATTACTAAGGCAGTGAAACAGATCAAATCACTTGCGCCAATTAATGGAAAGCCTGAAAACATTACCTGTTGGGGCGCCTTGAGGACTGGAGTTGAGAAACACTGGCCTATAGACATCTAACTTACTGCAAAAAATTCAAGTACTGCACTGAAGGTGCCTGAAATTTGACTTCAAGCTCTATACAGAATTCTGAGAAAAATGCAAGCAGGGAATTAGAATCTTTGAGGTATTCCGTACATGGTGCGCCTTTATGGTTGCCATGGCTGCATGGAATTCACAGCATCAGACCGTCATAGGTTCTTGTCATATACTGTATGTACCTGTACTCATAATTTGTAGGCTGTGATCGCTGACCATACCTCCTGCAAATTTTAGTTGATTGATTGTCTTGCTGATTGTCTTTAGTACTTTCTAAGGTATTGACACTGAAAAAATATGCAGGCCTGGGGTTTTGACCTCACTTCAACCCATCCTGGACCCACCCTGCGTACTCAGTTTAGTATCTCGGGTATTGTAATCAAAAACAGCCAGGCAACCAGCATTTTTAAAAGTGGATCAGTGATCGCAACCTACATAATATTCCATAATGGAAGACGTTTGGGACGACCAAAACCCTTCCTATAGCTGGCCGTCCGGCCAAACTGAGCTATCGGGGGAGAAGAGCCTTGGGGAGAGAGGTAAAGTAGAACCCAAAGATCACTGTGGCTGAGCTTCAGAGATGCAGTTGGGAGATGGGAGAAAGTTGTAGAAAGTCAACCATCACTGCAGCCCTCCACCAGTCGGGGCTTTATGGCATAGTGGCCCAATGGAAGCCTCTCCTCAGTGCAAGACACATGAAAGCCTGCATGGAGTTTGCTAAAAAAAACACCTGAAGGACTCCAAGATGGTGAGAAATAAGATTCTCTGGTCTGATGAGACCAAGTTAGAAAGTTTTGGCCTTAATTCTAAGCGGTATGTGTGGAGAAAACCAGGCACTGCTCATCACCTGTCCAATGCAGTCCCAACAGTGAAGCATGGTGGTGGCAGCATCATGCTGTAGGGGTGTTTTTCAGCTGCAAGGACAGTATGACTGGTTGCAATCGAGGGAAAGATGAATGCGGCCTAGTACAGGGATATCCTGGACGAAACCCTTCTCCAGAGTGCTCAGGACCTCATACTGGGCTGAAGGTTTACCTTCCAACAAGACAATGACCCTAAGCACACAGCTAAAATAATGAAAGAGTGGCTTCACAACAACTCCATGACTGTTCTTGAATGGCCCAGCCAGAGCCCTGACTTAAACCCAATTGAGCATCTCTGGAGAGACCTAAAAATGTCTGTCCACCAATGTTTACCATCCAACCTGACAGGACTGGAGAGGATCTGCAAGGAGGAATGTCAGAGGATCCCCAAATCCAGGTGTGAAAAACTTGTTGCATCTTTCCCAAAAAGACTCATGGCTATATTAGATCAAAAGGGTGCAAATACTAAATACTGAGCAAAGGGTCTGAATGCTTATGACCATGTGATATTTCAGTTTTTCTTTTTTAATTAATCTGCACAAATGTCAACAATTCTGTGTTTTTCTGTCAATATGGGGTGCTGTGTGTACAATAATGAGGAAAAAAAAATAAACTTAAACGATTTTAGCAAATGGCTGCAAAATAACAAAGAGTGGAAAATTTAAGGGGGTCTGAATACTTTCCATACCCACTGTATTTTGCTTTTATAAGGACTAGCAAATGTGTGCTCATCCATGAGTGGTTCATTTAGGCTGAATGGTTTTTAGCCTTTGAATGACTGATAACTAACTGGTATGCATTTCTGCAAATAAAAAACAGGTCCTGGAAGCATCTTGCTGAAAGGAAGGTGTATTTATATATTTCAGATCCACAACATACACCACCACAGTCAGACTCTCTGGGCTCAATTCACACCAAAAAGTTCCTACTCATCGGGTATACATTACGGCTGGTGTGCATTACTACACACAAGCAAGCTTAGTACACACTAGTAGGTTTTGTGTTTGTTTTTTTTTTAAACCCATCATGGTTCAACTGACCATGAGATTTTAGTACAGTGATTTTCCCCTGCAGTGCTATTGTGTTCTGACAGGAAGACGCCCCCCCCCCCCCTCCCGGCCAGATCACTCCAGTCAGCCAATGAGAGCGCTGATCGGAGCCGATCAGCAGACCTTTTTCAGTCATGCCCCATCGACAGAACCCGGCCAAACTGGCTGCAGTACACATGGGCCAAATGTCGGCTGGTTTCTATCCAATCGGCCGATGACGCCCGGCATTCAGCCTGTGTGTACTAGGCTTTAGAAAATGTTTGGTCAAATTATGTGGGAGATGCGTATAAACTAATCATGGGGGTAGAGCGGGAGCTGATCGTAGACTACTGTCTGAGCTGATTATGGACCATTAGGGAGGAAAGATGAGATAGAATAGCATCTGGTATGGATTGGTTAGGGGAGGGGGGGAGATGGAGACAGAATGGACAATGGTTGTGGACCCAGGGAACTTGGAGTAGGTAACATAAGGGGTATGAATAGTTGATCATGGCAGAGGGCAAAGTGTGCAACAACTGACCATGGGACTTTGGGAGAAACAGCTAACTGGGGTGGAATGAGAAAGAAGGCAGTGTGTGAGCTGAACTTGTATGGGGGAAAGAGAGCAAAAAAAAAATGAAGATTGGTGGAAGAGTGAGGAGGCAGAGTGTGAGCTGATCTAGAACAAGGGGAAGTGAAAGACAGGTAGCAGAGAGGAGATGATTATGGACAGTAGGGAAGGAAAAAGAAGACAATGGGAATTGATCATGAACAGGTGATAGAAAAGGTGCAGTATGATATCATCATGGGGCATTTGAAGAATTAAGAGTGGGTCTGATTGTTGTTTAGGGGGACATAGAGGAGGATTATTGTGGCTTGGCTTAGGTGAATGGAAGCTGATCATGGAGAAGAGAGATGCTTGGCAAGTGCTGCTGAGGGATAAAAGAGAGACAAACAGCAGCTAATTGTGTTCAACTGGGAAAGGATACAGAATGGTAAATCATTAGGGATCGAGAGTTTGAAGACAGAGGAGGAAGTGAGGGAGCCAATTGGCAGGAATGGTCATGTATAAATTGTCAACTGGCAACTGCCATGACAGGCCTCTGACAAAGGGGTAGGCGTAGGACATGGCAGAGTTTAGCACATGCTTGTCTATAAAAATATCAGGTGGCATTTATTATCTACTTGGGAGTTTGCCTCCATTAAAGCAGTCAGGGAACAACGTTTGAAGACAATATACCACAAAATGGAATGTGTTGTGGAGAATGGGGTAGGAAATAATAGCAGAGACATCAGAACAAAAAAACAGTGACCAGGCTGCAGGCTGGGTGTTCAAGTTTGAGATACTGTACAAATCATGTGGCAGCTGAGAGAATGGAGTGCTGATTTCAGCTGGCCTTTTTTATGGAGAGAGATCAAGGTAGACAGTGGTGCGTAAGGCTCTTTTGTGGAGAATCAAGAGAGAAAAGTAAGAGAAGCTATTGGGGACAGTGAGCAAAGCGTTGCAGAAAATATGTTAATTGTAAGGGCAGAACTGGTAGAAAATGTGTAGAACGTGCATAGAGCTGGGGAGGGGGGGGCTGTTGGGGTGAGAGCTGCTGGAGAATGTAATGCAAATGGGGAGGAGGGGCTGCTAGAGCATGTGGTATGGATATGGGAAGGAGGGAGGTTGCCAGAGAAGCTACTGCATACATTCTTGGGACAACTTCAACAGAATCCAGTGCAAACTATAAGGAAAGGGGTAAAACGCATGAATTTGTACATTGTGTTGTGGATACTGATGATGGAATGATGTGTTACGGGGGCATGGTGAATGATGGTAAGAATGCATCTACCAGGGCACAGGCACCACTGATTGAGCAATGCATGTATTTCGGATTTGTTGGTAAAGTACAAAACTTTCTGAGGGGAAATGTATACTTTCTCATGTTATATTCGTTTTTGGGGGCAAAATCCTTCAGCATTTAAAGTAAAAGTAACAATCTGTTTATCACACAGTGAGAGGTATGGAGACTCTCATGATCTTGTGAGTGGCTGGTCAGGACAGAGAATTATAATGTGCTCATCAGGGCCGATCGCTCAGATCTGTGCAGGTTTTATGTACTAACAGGAAACATGGGAGCATCCTTGGTGAAAACTAATTTTCACACCCTGCTGTTTTTTTATAATGTGTAGAAATGATACAGAATAAAAAATGGGACGTGCTATCCAGATCAGATATTTTAATTGTGCTAACGTTGCTTATGTTTGTCCACAGGTATGCTACAAAAGTGCCCCTCGGTGGATGACTTTGTTGATGCCTTAGTTTCAGACCTGGATCCCGACTTCGAAACCTTTTTAATGGACTCTGAATAAAGCCATGCAACAATTTGCAGTGCAACAGTTTGCTCCTTTTACTTGGTGCCATTTTAAAATAATACTGCTGGTAATGTTCTCCAATATCCTGTATAAACTTGTGCTGACCTGCAAATGCTTGACTTCCTGAGACTACAACTATAATGTGAATACTCTTGTGAGTATTACTTTAAGTGCCTTCCCTTAACAGAGAATCTTGTATTTTAATTTTGTCGTTCAGTAATTGTTACATTTAATTAACTTATTGTTTGTTAATATATGACTGTTTCACTTATTTCTAGTTTTCGACTGCAGTGCAATTTTGTTGTATAAGTCCTAGATCCTACTTGTCTCCTGAACCCAGTGGTCACAGCTGTGTTGAGATCTGCACCAATATGAACAGTGATACAGCCTGTCCATTTACTAGTGCTACTCGCCAACATTGCAAAATTAGTGTGATGTATTAGCCAAGGAGAAGTATAGCACGTTAGATTATTGTAAACCAACTTAACCAAATTCAAAAAAAGGTTATGTGAGTGTGTGAAATCACATGCTTCCTTCTTTCCAAACCATCAAATTTAAAATTGGGGGCCATATCAGGGAAGAAGTCCTGTTGCTGGAACAACTCGATAACTGGCTTGCTACGAGACAACTTGTCTTGTCCTGTCTTGTATAGCCACTCACTCACGTGCAGGACCAGTGAGATATCACTACCCTTCTGCAACCTTGCTAGCTTGTGAGATTCTGCAGCATTCTGGGCCAGCGCGAGAGCGTAGCTTCATAGGGTAAAGAAACTGCGTCACCGTGGGAATTCTGCAAACCTGTCCCTGAGTTGTCTTGCAATCTGCTTTCGCTGTAAGACCCTCAGTAATGTAATTCTGACCATACATACTGACAATTCCATAGCAGCATTACCAGCTTTTGTTCAGAAATATAGAAGGGATAAAAGCAACTTTATTACCTTTTTATATGTTAACTTAAAATCTGTTTGTTGGTTCATTATACAATTTTTGTAATCAAAAGGTGGTTGCACTTGCTAGAAAATCCTTTTGTATGGGCAACATGAAGGTGGCAGATGTCATAACAATTATGTCTAATTCGGCCAAGTTTAGTCTTCAATCCTGGAGTCTGTGACCATCGTCGGATTGCACCAGACATCCTCAGATGACACATACTGTGACAGCTCACGTTTTGCTTTATTTCAGCCAGCCCAAGTGAACTCTCCATATATTCCCATGGTGAATCCATTGCACTGGGGTACTTTTAAAAGGTAAAGGCTGGTAAGAATTCTATTTTAGCTATCTAAAAACAAATTGTATCATCTGAGATTAATGTATATAGACAACAAAAAAAAGGAGCAAATATTAAGAGGAGCTTGGTATATAAGCAATCTCATGCCAGGGTTTACTTGGTAGACACCGACCAGAAGGCTTAATAAACTTTAGGAGCATTACAGCATAATTTACTTTAGTGGATTCCCCAAAGGATAAACGGAGAACTGACGCAGGTGACACAGGAAGCTTGCCACAGCAGTCTCAGGGGTAGGGATTTCCTTGTTGGCATTCTGGAGAACAAGCATTGGTCTGGCAGTTATAGTTGTTGTTTTCCATTTTTGATGGAGTTCATAAACTCTATTTTGGTCAGTTACATATATAAAAGCACATCTGCAATTTAAACAGTAGCTGCTATGTATGTGGGACCAATTAACTACTAGTGGAATGTCATGCTTGTATATTCATAATTTAAAGTGTTTGTTGTTTTAGTTTTTCATTGAATATTTTTTTGTTTAATAAAAGCTAGTAAAATAATATAAAAAAAAAATCTAATAAAAACTTGAAAACTGTTGCACTACTAAGAATTATTATACGAGTAGAAATACATTTTTGCGATTTTTTTTTTTTTTTTTTTGTGTCTGACTCATAAAATTTGAGGCAAGGATTAAAAATGTATTTAACTCCTTCAGTATCTACATCCTTCTTTGACCAATAGCAGCTGACACTATGGAGGGGAATTACTAAAACTGGTACACACACACAATCTGGTGCAACTGTGCATCATAATCAACAAGCTTCTAACTTCAGCTTGTTCAATAAAGCTTTGACAATAAAACCTAGAAGCTGAATGGTTATTATGCACAACTGCACCAGTTTCAGAAAATCTCCCCCCTGTGTGTTGATGTGAGAGGCTGTCACAGCTTAGATCTAAACAGTGTTTCCTGATCATGTGATCACTGTCACCTATAAGCTTAATATATATGTTTTACATAGTTAATCAGGTTGGAAAAAAAAGTCCATCTTGTTCAACCAATAGAGCCGAAAAAACACTTCCGTATACACTATCCTTTGCCTACTAGAAGAAGGCAAAAAATAAAGCATGATCCAATTTGACCCTTTTGATCCTCCATTTTTTGTGGACTAAGGATTGCATCCAGCTCTTTAAAAAAAAAACAATCTACTGAGCTGGCCAGAACTGTCTTTTTAAACATTTTCACAGCCGAAGAAGCCTTTCCATATTTGGAGGTTAAATCTCTTTCCCTCCCAGATGCAATGACCTGAAAGTGAATGACTCAATGCCAAATTCACTATATGGGCCACCTATGTATCTGTATAAGTGTATAATAAACATCAACTCAAATCACTTTTTCTACATTATATATGTTAAAAAAAAAAAAAAAACTGGACCCAAAGACTGGTGGTTGTGCAGCATAGTAAAGTGGCATAGGTAAGCAATAAACTGAACTGAAGCCCTGTTTATGCCAGTAAACCAGTATTGTGTTGGAGAAACTTCACCTATCATGTCCAGCTTGGAATTAAATCCAGAACCTTAGTGCTACAAAGTAAAAACACTAACTGCTGAGCCACGATATTGTCTTAACAATAATAAACCTATGCAGAAATAGCTCCTTTGTGGAAGTAAATATTTCATCCAGACTATTTTTCTCTGTATAATTGTATTGTAGAGATCATCTGAACTGTGTGTGACCCGCTGGGTTTTGGTGGTTGTACTATGTAAGGAGCTGGTTTGTTTCTATGGTCTGCCCTTCCGTGCAAGCTTGTCAGCAATGGAGAGATGAAGCGCTGGTGGTTTCACTCATCATAGTAAATTACAGAGCTTGTCACTGCACTGTCTGTGAAGAATTTTGGAGCTGATCATATCTTGTGCACACCCGGGTCCATGAATGGGCCAATTCACTGCAGTCCAGTCCACTGACTGAAACTTCTTCTGGTTGCTGGTTTAGGTCATAACCATAGACCAGTATACGATAGGGAGAGGAAAATGTGAAAAAATAGGTACACCCTATGAAAATTGTTGCATTTTTGAACAGGCAAACTTTAGGTCTTCATTCAAACAGCATCTGCAGATAAAGGTAAAAAATAATAATGGATGTAATTGTGTGCTGTGGAAAAGTAAGTATACCTTTTGCCTCAGAAACTGGTATTACCCTCTCTTCTTGGCTTTTTAAAGATCCATTTCTGGCTCAACATCAGCTTTTAGACAGATGGTTTCACGTTCTCATCAAGCACACTTTGATATGATATAGAGTTCATTGTTGACCCAACTGCAAGCTGCGCAGGCCCAGAAGCAGAAAAGCAACCCCACGTGATAACATTTCCACTACCATGCTTCACAGTTTGGTATGAGGTTCTTCTAAAATGCTGCCTTTGCCTTGCGCCAAACATACTGTTGCGGTGACCAAACAGCTCTGTATTTGATTCATTGGTGCATGGAACATTGTTACCTAATCTTATCCTGCATGTTCAATAGCAAACTGTAGTTTTGCTCTAATATTATTTTTGTACTCCAAAGGCTTTTTCTGGGAACACACACTTTCATTTTGGTAAGGGAGGGTTATAACCTTTGTCAGTTTTTTTTTTTCTGTGTCACATTGCAGAGATTTCCTTTCAATTCCTGTCCCCATAGCCAAACAGGAAGTGAGAGGAAATCCCTGCAAATTAAGGGAACTCCTTAGGGACCCCCAGGTCACCAGAACTAGTGTCCCTATTGTAAGATTTCCCCTCTATTACTTTTCTGGGGACATCCCAAAATTTGTGACTTTCTTTTACTTTCATTGATAATGGTAAACAGGACATATAGGGTGGATCTCCTTAACGGGGGTACAGACAGAAATAAAAATTGACAAGCATTTTAATCCCCCTCCACTCCAAAAAAAAATGCCTTTAGTTATACTTTACCTCCCTTACAATTAAATTAATTCAAATAATTTGGTCATATTTTTAAATCCCTTGCCAGACTCGTATGCATCTTGTCATGACACCACACACACACATCAATATCAAAGAGAACGGCAAACCTTAGATGTCTGAGGTTTGAATAATAAATAGTAAACTCCCTAAGGAAGTCCTATTTATTGGCAACCAATATGGAACACAGCATGGATTTGAACTATTGGTAAATGTAGAGCTGCTAAGTAACAAATCTACTTTTTTGTTTATTTAGAATGAGACTGAATACACCATGTGAATTTTATATGTCATCTGTTCATGTATGTCACCTTTTCTAAATGAGTTTACTGTATGCCTGTTACAATATGTTTAAAAAGTCTACAATTACAGCATTAACGTGTAGTGCTATATCACATGTTTTAGGTGTGTGACATTTTGTTATTTAATAAAATTTAGCAATTCATATGTGAACTAGACCCCCCCCCTACACCTTGCTTGGTGGGAATGTGTAGACGTCAGAGGTTGTAAACCCTTACATATACCCACTGAAGTGACTAGTCTCAGGTTATACACAAATCAAAAAATCCTGCTACATAAGCTGTACCTGTTTATCTGCTGCACTTCTTATAGCCTTCTAACACAGGGATCAAAGGCCATTTCTCAGTTCTAGTAGGCAGGGGGCGGGGATCTGACATTACACACTGCACAGCATAAAGAGAAAGATGGGTGTAATCCGAGACCTGAGTGGAGGGAATGGATAATTGCTTATAAAGCTGATCTCCAGGGAAGTAGGGGAAAATATGCCCTTACAGAGTGCCCCCCACAGTTTAAAAGTTCAACCCTAGTAAAAAAAAAAAAGTAATACGTGAGATCCTCACTGCGCTTTGCCACCCTGCAAAAATGGTTTGAGGAACACAACGAGTTTGAGATGTTGACTGGCCTCCAAATTCTCCAGATCTTAATCCAAACGAGCTTCTGTGGGATGTGGTGGAAAAACATGTTCAATCTATGGAGGCTCCATCTCCGAACTTTACAGGATTTTAAGGATCTGCTACCGACAGCTTGTTGCCAGATACCACAACATACCTTCAGAGGTCTAGTGGTGGCATCTATGCCTTGACCGTTTTGGCGGAAAAAGGGGGCCTACTAGGACATGCCTTAAAGCCAAAATCTGTGCTATTTTTTTTGTTTTCCTTTTCCATTTAAAATTTAATTCTCCATTAAAAATATATGTAATACACCCACAAATAAAGCACTTGAGCAGTGCTGGTTTTAAAACATATGTCACAAAATCCTCACTTGTCACTGGCACTGACCCCTGCAGTACCTTTTGTCACAAGATGTCCTCAGTCTTCTAGCTTCCAACCAAAAGATGGAGTAGGTACTGTAAATGCATTGCGTCATTGACCAGCACCCTGAGGAGGTGTCCCCACAACCTCCACGCACAATGTAATCGAGTGTGGTGCTAACAGCGCTGCTCTCTGCATCACTGAGGATGAAGTGAGTGAACTTTCAAGGACAAAGAAAAACCTGCACATCATGTCAAGCATAAAAAAAAAAATACATACAAGGAAGGCTTAAAGTAGAACTCCAGATTTTTTTATTGCTGTCTTTACTTTACGTGGTTGCCGACAGAAATTATTAGGAACGAACGCTTTCCCATAGGGGCAGTCTCAAAGATAAGAACACATTTCTAGTAGAGTGGGGAGGGTTAGTACCTCTTTGAGGCTTTTATCATAGTCTCCTTCCCCACTGGACAGATTTTCTCCACTTCACTGCAACAGACGATCTAACCCTCCACCCAATTTAAAAAATGTAAGAACTTGGCTGAAGTTTCACTTTAAAGAGAAGTTAAGTCTTTGTTTTAGTTGATCTATCCTTCAACTCAATCCTGTGATTTTCACCAAAAAAAAAAAAAGCTTCTCTCTACACTTAATCAAGTTGTCATTTTCTCTATGAAGAATGGCCAACCTCCTGAAGGAGAATATAATTAGAAAGTACTTTGGAAAGAGGTTTGTGTGGTTTGGACAAGAGCGCAAACCAACCAAAATTACAGGAAGACCCAGACTGCTGTCATCTTTGGCGCCTTGTGTTCTTACTACTGACAGTTTATGATGCAGACTGGGAGCAGCAGGGCTATAGCCTGCACTGGGAACTGGGAAAGAATATTCAAATCTGTTGCTCATAGTAATCCAGCCAATGAAATTGTTGGTAACAATTTTGGTACAGTTTTTTTATCACTGAAAATGCTATTTTATATGGTCCACACAACAGGTCCCAACTTCAGCTATATCCAAATATAACAAGGGGTGGGAAGACACACTTTAATCGCTCAAAAACTTTAATTATTGACATTAAATATTTTAAAGGAATAATATACACTGATGATGATTGCCTTTCAGCTCTGGGGCCCCAGGTACTATTACTAATAATGGGCCCTTACTTTTTTTATATATATATATATGTTCACCTACGGCAATGTGTGGGAGATATCCAAGGGCTCTTTTTTTCCACAATCCATAATGTTGTTTGATTAATTCTCTTTCTAGAAACAGTTGCCATTTATACCAGTATAACAGTGATAGTAATCTCACTTTAAATTCAATAAAAGTACCTGGTAAAAGATTTTAAAAAAATAAACAAAATGTAAAACTAAGATTAACTTACATTACTGAATTTAACCCTCAATATCTGGATTTCCTTTGCATTCTTCAGTTCTCTCTTTTTTAGTGAGGCAGAATTGATAGCCTCAGTGCTAACATGACAGAGTCTCATGATCTCCTGACAACCATTTGACCAGAGCTTTGCAGGAATCAGCTGGCGATGCTGTGATGCGACCATCTGCAAGACACCTCTTTGTAACTGTTAGTGCCTGAAACTTCAGGCTCTGCCACCACTCCAGGTGGCTGGTCCAGTGCAAGACATAGTAAGCTGAACATGAAGCATTGGTAGCTGCACATGAAGCATCAGCACGACTCCAGAGTTACAATGTAAATAGAGTTGAACTAAACTCAGTTTCTAGGGGGCGTGTCCAAGATGGTGACATGAGCAGTCGCATTCTCCACAAGCTCAGCTGGCTTCCTCTCACTTACCCACTTCCACGGCTCATTTCCCCCTTGGTGCCACCTGGATGAGGCGGAGGACTCCCCGCGCCAGGCACGCCTCACACATGGCCTCTCAGACTCTTCCTATGGAGCCCCCTGACTTCAGGCCACCATGGCTGGTGGAGGTGATGGCGGCTATAGTGAGGTATCAGTCGACTCTTACTGCTAAGATGGAGAAGGTGCAGCTGGATGTGAGTCTCATCCGCCAGGACATAGACAAGCTCAGCTCCAGAGTAACGGAGACGCAGCAACGCATAGGGCAGGTGGAGTACGAATCCCTGGATCATGCGGCGTCCCTCCACACCAAAGTGAGGGCCCTGGAGGACACCAAGAACAGAAACAGGAGGAACAATCGCCGGATCATTGGCCTGCCGGAGGCATCTGAAGGGGGGACCCAACAGCCTTTTTTGAAGCCATACTGCGCTCCCTCCTCCCTGATGCACACTTCTCTCTCCATTACACTGCAGAGAGAGCGCACCGTGTCCCGCCAAAGCTGGGCCCTCCCGAGGACCTTCATCCTTCGCCTGCTCAATTTCCGTGACAGGGACGAGGTTCTCTGCGCGTCTAGACTGCTGGGGGAACTCCGCTATCAAAATGCCAAATTGATGATTTTTGCGGGCTATTCCGTTGAGACCCAAAAGCTGCGCAAGTCCTTCGATCAGGTCAAGGGAGCGCTGAGGGCCCGCAACATCAAATATAGTGTGCAGTTTCCTGCCCGGCTCCGGGTCCAGGATGGGGAGACGTCTCGTTTCTTCCATACGCCTAAGGAGGCCTCCGCCTGGCTCAATTCCCTGCCGCCACACCGCTGATCGGACTAACAGTACTCCACCTTATGTTTAATCTTGGGACCTGCGGCGAGCCTGACTAATTTTGTTGACCTGTTGTCTTTTTCCTGCCGCCTGCTGAGCCCCCACTCTTTTGCAGCAGTCTTCCTACCAGGTCCTTCATCCCCCGGACTGTTCCACCCCACCTCTGGAGCAGATTGTCTGAGACTGTAAACTTTGATACAGGGGGAGGCCTGTACTGCTGCACCGGGCCCCGGCTCGCTCCTGGGGCCCCACTCGAACAGAAGGTTCTTTTCTTTTTCTTTTGTACTGTTGCAGCATAAGTGTTCTGCCCCTGACGAGCTCAGGAGATCGACTCAACATTCTCCTCTCTGTTTATTGCACACCCACCAAGTCTTGCACTAAGGTTCTGCATACCCGATGGATGTTACTTTTACTGCAGTGGGGCACATGGAGACTTTTGACTCATTGTCTTGACCCCGTACCTTCCTCACAGCACCACTAGCTCCCGGAGTCCAGTGGAGGAGACAGAAGTGGAGAGATGACAGGCTCAATCGGACATCCCCGGAAGACATCTGGTGGGCTCCTGCTTGTCTGTTGCACAGATACCCCCTTTGCAGCCAGTGTGCTGAGTTGGGACTGGGGAATGGAAACTCTTCCCAGTTTTGGGGGAACGAGCAGGGTGGGGGGGTTTACTGCCCCTTTTGGGCTTTTTTGGTTTTGTTTTTTTTTTCATTATTTTAGAGTTCAGATGTTTTATTGAATGTGCACTGTTTAGATCACTGTGTAAGTCTTATCTATTTGTGATAAGGGGGCTCACGGTTGGCCTGCCTGGGGTCCGAGCGTCAGGTCCACTGAGTTGCTACCCACCCAATCCTCTTTTTGCCATGCGCTTCAGCCGTCATGTCGGCTCTTAATATTATGTCCTGGAACACCAGGGATCTCAACTCTCCGGTTAAGAGATCACTGGTGTTCCAATTTATCAAAGCGCACAATCCCCACATCTGCATTCTTCAAGATATCCACCTAGTGGGAAGTAGAACCCTAGCTCTCAAAAAGCCCTGGGTGGGCAGTCACTATCACTCCACCTACTCCACTTTTGCTAGAGGGGTGAGCATCCTGGTCAGTAAGGCATTACCCTTCAAACTTCTGGACTTGGCGCTGGACCCGGATGGTAGATATATCATTCTTCATGCTAGAATCCTTTCCTATTGTGGGCTTATACGTGCCTTCACCGGCATCGCTGAAACTACTGAATAGTATAACCGCTATATTGGCAGACTTTGCTTCAGACCACATGATCCTGCTGGGTGATTTCAATATGGCCCCTGACCCGGGTGTTGACAGACTGGCAGGTGCGGGTCCCCTTTGCCCTGGTCTGACAACCTGGGCTGAAATGTATGGCTTGACTGATGTCTGGAGGTGGAGACACCCTCAGACGCGGGCCTACACCTGCCACTCAGCTTCACACGGCTCCTTTTCCACATAGATTTAATTTTTGCTGGACAATCAGTCTTGTCCAATGTCAGGGACGTCAAGATATTGCCCTGGGGTATATCTGACCATGCTCCCCTGTTTGGTGACCATGGGTGACCCGGGCTCCCCTGGCAGGCTCTCGAGGTTTTGGATCTCGGATCAGGATGTAGGAGGGACAGGCGGTCAGCCCTGGTGGCAGCGGAAACTGCAGCCAGCGCGCAGGAGGCACTCTATGTTAGAACACGCGACCCCCAACACTACATTAGACTGCAATCCCTGACTAGAGAGGTTCTCTCCCTCCGTACCTCCCTGACTCAAAAAAAGATACTTGCTCAATCCCACCATATAACCATAACAGAGGGAGAGGTCGGATAAACTCCTCGCTTGGCTCTCCAGGGAGCAATCGGGAGGGATTAGTGTTCCCCATATCCTTGGACCCAATGGTGATCTCCTTTACACGTCAGAGGAAATCAATCGCTGTTTCGTTGCATACTACCAAACACTATACGTCACAGGTGACATTCAGGGATAACGAGTTAGTAACTAACTTGGATGAGGTTGATGTTCCTGTCCTGACTGACAAGTATAGGAAGAGCCTAGATGGACCTATCTCCTTGGAGGAGACACTTAATGCTCTTAAGTCTATGCAGCCGGGCAAAACCCCTGGACCTGATGGGATATCCGTAGAGCTATGCAAACAATACCCTGACGTTCTAGCCACTAGACTCCACAAAATGCTAACTGCTGCTGAACACTCGCAGTCACTCCCACACTCCATGGGCGACGCAGTCATAATTGTAATTCCAAAGCCGGGAAAGGACCCCTCTCTGTGTCCCTCCTATAGACCGATTTTGCTGCTAAATGTTGACGCTAAAATATTGGCCAAGGTATTAGCCAACAGATTTAATACAGTCATTAAAGCGCTAGTGGACCCCGACCAGAAGGGATTCATGCCGGGCAGGGGCACTGACATAAATCTCAGGAGACTATTTACATACACGTAGGGCGGAGCGGCGCATGGACGTCACCACCCACCATACTCGCCATCCAGATAGGACGGGTTTGCCTGTGAGTGTCCGGCCGGCCGGCACTGCAGGCTTAAGGCTGTTTTTATGCTTCTAAATTGTAAGTGTGATTCTTTTTTATTATCCAATAAAACCATAACTGTTTACACTATGGAGGTTATATGTCTCTTACATGGTCTGGCATATGAATCTGAGATCCATTGAACTGTCAACGAACACGTTGATTGGGATTGCTTCTACATTGGTTTCTTCTGGAGCTGATTGTATCCATTCAAAGTTTCTCCTGATTATCTGTAGTGGGGGTCATGGAGTTCTGGTAAGCAGGCATTACCTTTATTTTGGTGGTGGATTTCACTGGTCTCCTTCAATGAGAAGATTGTTTCACGGAAATTTCATTATTAGAGACTTTTTATTTGCACGGATGTATGTAATTTCACTTATGTTGTTACAACGCATCAGTTTATGGTTTGATTTTTTATGAACTTTGACCCTCTGACCAGGGCAACTTATCATTCATATTTTTGGACCAATTCATTAGGCACCAATTGTTTAACTTTCAACATATTTTTTGTGTCGTTTTTTTCTTGTCACAATTGAGCAGGACATTTGTCACCAGAATTGTTCACTTCTGTATTTACATTTATTTTTTATGTTGATGTTCACAATGTTTTTGTATTAACTTACATCTAGTTGTGATTCTCTGATTCAGGGTTAGCGCAACCATAATTTTTCCACTTTGTTTTCACTGTTTTTGTTTGCAGAAAGTTTTTCTGCTTTCCATGTATCCCAAATTCAATCACTGTGGGATTAGAGACCTTACAAATCTAAGCGCAATTTCTTTTCCCCCTTTTTTTCATATTTACCTACATAGCCAGAGCAGACACGGAGGGTCAGGGATTGGTGGCCTCCCTTGACGCTGAAAAGGCCTTTGACTCCGTTGAGTGGAGATACTTGTGGGCGGTCCTCTCTAAATTTGGTTTTGGCAATAAATTCATCTCGTGGGTTATACTGCTGTATGCGGCTCCCCAGGCTAGAGTGTTCACTAATGCTTGCCTCTCGGAGTCATTCCTGCTGGGTCGGGGCACGAGGCAGGGTTGCCCCCTGTCTCCTGGCCTGTTCGCCCTGGTTATAGAACCTCTGGCCGCCCTTATTAGAGCGGATGGAGAGATACAGGGTATACAGGTTGGGACTATCCATGAGAAAATTTCTCTTTTTGCAGATGATGCCCTCCTGTACTTAGCTGACTCGTCCACCTCCCTTAGGAAGGTGCTAGCCCTATTTGATCGCTTTAGCGGATTCTCGGGTGTACGTATCAACTGGGACAAATCTGAACTGTTCTCGCTTCATCCTTCCACAACCAACTCTAGCTCCCAAACACAGCTTATATGGGTGGAGGAAATTAAGTACTTGGGGGTAAAGATCACAGCGGATTTAGGGGACTTTGTGGCCCGTAACCTCCAGCCCCTTATGCAGCAGGTCACCACCAAATGTGCAGCATGGCGCTCACTCCCCCTGACACATGAAGGCAGGGTTGACCTGCTGAAAATGGTGCTCCTGCCCAAATTTCTGTACTTCTTCAGGGACACCCCAATCCACATTCCCATGGCTTTCTTCAGGAGACAAGAGGGGCAGCTGGGGACCTTTTGTCTGGGCCGGGAGATCTCCCAGGGTGGCGAAGCAGATACTTCATCTCCCCCTCTCCAGTGGTGGATTGGCGCTTCCCAATTTTCAACTTTATTATTGGGCGGCCGTCTTGGTCACTGTTCGGTGGTGGTTCTCCCAGCCCAGGCAGAACCCGGCGGTCACACTGGAGGCGGCCATACTGGGGTCATACGCCGCTCTCAGCAACCTTGCATTTCGGGGTAGACAGGCTGCTCCCTCTGTTACGATCCCTATGAAAACCACAATCCGGGCCTGGCAGGAAGCTAGGGAAATATATGCAAAACCATTTCACATATCCCCTCACATGCCCTTATGGGGCAATCCCCTCTTGTCTCATCTCAACTCCTTGCCAGATCCCTCGAAGTGGGTAAGAAGAGGGATAACGACACTAAAACATATAGTCAAAGATGGCAAACTTATGACTTTCCAGGACATGAAGGCCCTGTACTCGTTACCAGCGAAGTGGACATTCCGATACTGGCAGCTCAGGCATGCCTTCGGGGCCCAATTTCCAGAGACCATAACACTGGAGTCGGACTCAGTGGAGCGACTCTTGACCTCCAGCGCAATGGGACAACCTCCCTCCTCCCTTTACCTCTACCTGACGGTAGCTCTTGACACCAAGCTGACCCGGTCCTTTGAGAAATGGAAGGCTAACATACCCACCCTTGATGATGAGACATGGGAAGAGTGTGTTTCCACATACATCCTGACATTGATAGTTGCTAGAGACAGGTTTATATAGCTCAAGTTTTTTGCACAGGGCCTATTACACCCCGCAGAGATTGGCCCGGATATTTCCCCAAAGAGACCCGCTCTGTCCCAGGTGTAGGCGGGAGGCGAGCTCCTTCTGGCACATGGTCTGGTCATGTTCAGAGATCCAGCCTTACTGGCAGCAAATAGCTGATGCCTTGAGTACTGTGTCCGGAGCTCGGGTCCCATTGGACCCCCTGAATCCTTCTTCTGAGTCACTTGGAGGAGGTTCAGGGGGACAGATACACTAAACTATTCCTGACATTCTCCCTGTTTTATGCCAGAAGAGGAATTCTTCTCAAATGGAAGTCAGCGGAGCTGCCCACAAGGGAGTCCTGGAGTCTTTCTATAAACACTGTACTTCCCCTTTACAGACTTACATACGAGAGTAGACAATGCCCTGCAAAATTTGTCAAAATATGGTCTGGGTGGATTGATGCCAACAGTTGATTATGGATCGAGATGCTGCCACAATGTACTCATGGTTATGTACTTATGAACACTGCTTTTGCCTATCCCCCCCCCCCCCCCAAATTGGCCCGCCCGTCAAAGTTCCTGTATGGAATTCTAGATGAGAAACTAGTCCATGATATGTTGGTCGAGTACCCTGGCTGAGGGAAGGGATATGATGTCTTTAATAATATAAGTAGCTGAGGACTGAGGTTAGGGATTTAGTACGGTGCTGAAATTCAAATTGATTACTGTACTTGCCTAAATGCGATTCCTTGTGCATGTGACTTTGTAATGTTGTTTTGTATTTCAATAAAACATCTCTGTTAAAAAAAAACTCAGTTTCTGTTTATAAGACAATCTTTACAATATACTTAGATCTTTCAGATATATAAAAGTGCTCTGCCGCCACCTTATAATTAATCTGGGGATTCGGCTATGGGCCAGCCAATATCTTCCCCTTTCCTTTTCTTCCTCTGTCTTCTTCCCCCTTTTTTCTGATTTTAATTTAGCATACTACCTCCCTGATTAGGAACATTTACCATATGTTATTATTACCAAAAGGGGGCAGGGTGTCAGGATCACCTGTGGCCAGGTGACAGATGCACACCGTAGGGGGACAGGAGTGCACCGCGAGGTAGTGAACCCTATGGCTGGCTTCTGCGGATAGGAAACTGGGTGGTTGTGGAAAGCGGGACCAGAGGAGCACAACCGGGATCCTAACGGAAGCTAGAGCCAAGATTCCCCAGGGCGCGGAGTCTAAGACCCAGCTGGTCTTCTCCAGGGCCTCTAGTGGTGAGGATGTTATGCTGCAGGCTGGGACCAGGTCGCGGCCCCTGGAGTTTCCTAGCTCACGCCCCGTAGGATAAGGGGAAAAGAGGGGAAGCAGCAGCACAAGATAAGGGAGAACCGAATAACAAGCTGAAGGTCAGGGGCCACAAGCAGACAAGGATAACGAAGAGAACGAGCCGAAGGTCAAGGGTCACGAGCAGACAGGGATAGTCGGGGACAAGCCAATAACGTAACAGAGAGACAGACGTAGCACACGGCAGGCAGGAACCCAAACACACAATGCCTAACAAACTCGTTGATCAGCAAGGCAGGCTTGCAGTGCACAGGTTAATATAGTGTTCTGTGATAGGGCCTGGGGTGGAGTCAGGCTGGGAGGAGATTATAAAGGAAGCCAGGTGAAGGAGGTCTGGTCTCTAGATGAACACATGAGGAGGAAGGTAAGATGGCAGACAGACATTAATGCATATCCATGACACAGGGTTTCTGTTGCTCTATATTAGGTTGTGTTGAGACGGCCTGAGGGTAACTTGAGATGAAGGCAGCACCATGTTGGATGTAGTATATGAATGGACTACTGATTCTTTCTGTTGAAGGTTCTTCCTAGACTACTCTCCTTGATCAAGTTTATTTTATATACTAGCATAATAGGGGCGCTTGGTCACAAGTGGTCCACCTGATGGTATGCCTGAGAGTTTACCCAATCTTTGAACCTAACAGAATAACCTACAGGTGCATCTCATAGAATTAGAATACAGTAAAACCTTTGATTGCGAGCATAATTTGTTCCAGAAACATGCTTGTAATCCAAAGTACTTGTATATCAAAGCAAATTTCCCCATAAGAAATAATGGAAACTCAAATGATTCGTTCCACAACCATTTTTTCGTAGGTCCTTCAGTTTATAGTCCATATAAAAAGATTATAGCAATGTGACCAGGTTGTGTAACTATAAAAGGTCCATTTACAAATTGAAGCCTCCACTAGGGGATTAGAAGCAAAATCCAGCAGGAGCTACAGAATATTAAAGTAAAGAGGGGTGCCTCTAAGTGTAGCAATATGTTGCTAAATGTTGTACCTTTATCAAATGTAACTGTATTGCTACACTTGAAGGCGCCTCTCTTCTCTTTTATACTCAGTTGTGACGTGACGCTACTTGTATATCAAGACATCGCTTGTATATCAAGTCAAAATGTATTAAAAAATGTTGCTTGTCTTGCAAAACGCTCTCAAACCAAGTTACTCTCAAACCAAGGTTTTACTGTATCATCAAAAAGTTAATTTATTTCAGTAATTCAATTCAAAAAGTGAAATTCATATTTTTATTATAGATGTGTTACACACATAATGATATATTTCAAGTATTTCTTTCTTTTAATTTTGACGATTATGGCTTACAGCTAGTGAAAACCCAAAATTCTGTATTTCAGAAAATTAGAATATAACATAAGACCAATAAAAAAAAAAGATTTTTAATACAGAAATGTTGGCTTACTGAAAAGTATGTCCATGTACAGTATAGTATGCACTCAATACTTGGTCAGAGCTCCTTTTGCATGAATTACTGCATCAATGCGTTGTGGCATAAGGCGATCAGCCTGTGGAACTGCTGAGGTGTTATGGAAGCTCAGGTTGCTTTGATAGTGGCTTTCAAGCTCGTCTGCATTGTTGGGTCTGGTGTCTCTCATCTTCCTCTTGACAATACCCCACAGATTCTCTATGGGGTTTAAGTCAGGCGAGTTTGCTGGCCAATCAAGCACAGTGATACCATGATCATTAAACCAGGTATTAGTACATTTGGCAGTGTGGGCATTGGTCTTATGTAATATTCTGAGATACTGAATTTTGGGTTTTCACTAGCTGTAAGCCATAATCATCAAAATTAAAAGAAAGAAATGCTTGCAATATATCACTCTGTGTGTAACGCATTTATATAAAATATCTGAGTTTCACGTTTTGATTTTTTATAATCTCTATTTTATAAATTTTCCATTTTAAACAACATACACAAAAGAAATTTGACAAAAAGAAATGGATATTCTGTACAATAAAGATATTATATTGAAAATATCCCTTTGCATTCTCCATTTCACATTACCATATTAAAACCTTACAGTTATTAGATTTCTCCATGTTTGGTAACTATTTTTATAATATTGCAGAGGTCCGGAATTCCTCCCATTGTTGCCATATCTTTGGGATTCCTTCTATTAAATTCTTTTATGACAATATCGTTTGTTCCAAGGATTGCATCTCGCTCATCTCACACACCTATTCTGCCATTCAGGGGCCTATAGTCTTTCTCCAGTTGCGGGCTAATGCGCTGCGATAAGCATGTCGTAAGATGTATTTTTTTAATGGATCTCATTAATCCCGGAATAATTGATAACACAGAGATACATATGTCCGGTTGCATAGTAGATTCTGTAATTTTCTGATGGATGTTAAAGATCTTTGACCAAAATGAAAAAACAAGCAGACAGTAATACCATATATGCGACATTGTACCTCTTGCATTAAGACATCTCCAGCATATCTCTTGATTGTCAACATTAATTTTATGCATAGCCACCGGTTATCGATTCCATCTAGCTAAAATGTTATAGTTTCTTTCTTGATGTCTGGCTGATAGGGACAACTTATGTGTTAAAAGAAACAACTTTTCCCAATCTGAGATGGGAATTGTCGTCTCTAGTTCCTTTTCCCATTTAGTTATATATGTTAATTCTTAACCAGAATTTTTATGAAGCAAATATTTATAGAACATGAGTTGGTCTTTGTTGTTGTAATATTAATTGTTCAAATTCTGTTAATGGACTATCAAATGGGGAGTTTTGTGTCAGGAATGAATATATGTTTGAAGTGCTAATGTTTCATCCATTTAGTTTTTAACTCCAAGCCCCAAGAATTTAATGGGGGGAATTTGCTGTCCACCAAGGTCTGGACAAGCCTTACATCCTCACGACTATGCCACTTTAGGAAGACCAATGCCTCTGCCGCCGGTGGAAATTCAGGATTAGGAAATAGAGATGTCATAGGCCCGATCTGAATAGATAAAAACGTTTTCTTTAACAGTGAACCCATACATTCAATGTTGAAAAGACTGAAATTGCAAGTTCCTTGTCATAGGTCAAAAATTAGGAGCGACCCATGGTAGCGATTTAAGTTTCATGGCAATGATATCTTCTAATGTCACCCATTGCTTACAATTCGCGTTATGAAACCAATCCACTATCCTAGTCATAAATGCTGAACGTAGATATATTGTAAAATCTGGAAGAGCCAAGCCCCCGTCCATTTTTGTCCTAAATAAAATATTTCTTCTAATTCGGGGAGATTCATGCGCCCATATAACTCTACCTACAGCTCTGTGTAATTGACCTAGAAGAGCAGTTGGAAAGAATATTGGGACTGTTTGAAATATGTTTAACAATTTTGGTAATATATCCATTTTTACTATATTAATCCTACCAATCCAGGAAAATAACCGTTCTGTGATATTTTTGGAATAGTTTCTTTACGGTACGAATTATTGGGGAGTAATTTAACTCTTGAAGCTTAGTCAGATCTAGAGGGATATATATATATTGTGAGGGGGTTAACTCAGCAGCGGGTGTGTGTGACCCCCTGGATGGGTTCACCACACAAAAACAGGCACAGCAGACAGTGGTAGGAGAAAACAAAAGGGTGTGGTTTTATTTGAACTATATACAGACAAAAAAATACAGCAAAAACAAAAGAAACGGGAAAAGAATTCCTGGTCAACTTGACCGCTCACTACACACGTTGGTGTCCCTAACTAACAACTGGGTACAGCCTTGTGCTGTCCCAGTCCCTAGCTCCCTGCTTTTAGAAGTTCTTAGCAATAACCACACAGGCTTTGGCTCACCGCACAGAGATCACACTCCCCAGACTATCCACACAGATCTGGTTCCAGGTTGAAGCATCTCCATTAGCATGCTGGGAGTTCTTGTAGAGGCCCTAATGAGCCCACTTACTTCAGCTGGGCTCATTAACTCTTCCCCTGCAAGACTCCCAGCACTCCCCCTAGTGGTATAAATCGGCATAAAGCCTGAATCTAGGACATATATATCTTCCATCCTGGATGCAACCTGGTGATTTTACCTGCCTGCTGTCACAATATATATATATATATATATCTCCCTAGATATTTAATGGCAATTTTTTGCCATTTAAATAAAAAAATTATTTGAAGAAGATATTGAATTTTATTTGGTAATGAAATATTTAAAGCTTCAGATTTATCATAACTAACTTTGAAATTACTCACTGCCCCAAAATATCGGATTGGTAATATATAGCAACTAATTGTCTGCATATACTGACATTTTGTATTATTTTTCTTTAACCCTAATCCCTTGGATATCTTTATTATTATGAATGGCTGTAGTCAAGTATTCCATTACCAGCACATATAACAGAGGGGATAAGGGACATCCTTGTCAGGTTCCATTCAAAATCATTATAGAGTCTGAAAGAGTTCCATTTATACGTACTCTAGCTTTCGGATTATGATAAAGGGCCATGATTTTCTGAAAAAGTTGAGGGCCTATACCTCATTGTTTCAGGGTTTCTTAAAAAAAAAAAAAAAAAAAAAACACCATCTCACCCTATCAAATGCCTTTTTAGCATCTATTGAAAGAAGACTGGATGGGATGGGCTACCTTTGAGCATATTCCATTAATGTAAGTGTCTTCAATGTATTGTCTCTAGCCTCCCGACCCATCATAAAACCTACTTGATCCAAATGAATATATGCTGGTAAAATTGGTGTAAGTCTATTTGCAATAATTTTAGAATAAAGCCACAAGTCAATATTTGTTAGGGAGATCAGGCGATAATTCCCACATATCGTATGATCTTTATCAAGCTCGGGAATGACTGAAATATGTGCTTCCATGCCTTGTGGAACAAAGGGTCGAGAGGCAGAGACTGAATTGAAGGTCCTACTTAGTATTGGAACCAAAACTAAATATTTTATAAAAACGTGGAGTAAATCCATCCGGGATTGGGCTTTTGCCCGGAACCAGTGAAATTATAGTTTTTTGTATTCCTATTATTGAGAAATCTCTTTCTAACTCTTCCACCGTTTCACTAAGTAAAGTAGGTATTGCTGTCCACCATATATATTGACGTACTTTATGGCAAAATATTTCAGGGTCCATACCCGTTTGTTGATTTGGAACATTGTATAATCTGGAATTATAAAGAGGCCTCGTAGTACACATTTTACCGTTTCCCACTGCAAAGGAGGGGAGGTTGTATCCACCTCACGATCTGTCACAAAATCACCAATTGCCTGATGAAATTCTGACATATAAACCTCATCCTTAAGTAAATTATCATTTAATCTCCAGGACCAGAGTGCTGCACTGTAACCCGGTAAAGAAAGTTCTAGAAACACTGGGGCATGATCAGACCAAATAAAACTTCCAATCTCAGAAGAAGGTGCCATTGTCAATCCCAATTGGCTAATAAGAAAAAAAAATCCAATATATGATAGGTATTATGTATCTTTGAATAAAATGTATAATCTCTATCCATAGGATGAAAAACTCTCCATATGTCAATCAATTGATGTTTATCCGAAATGCTTTTAAATGTATTAATTTGATTAGTAGCCTGAAATAGACAAGATGCAGTAGTGTCCAGACCTTGATAGAGAACAAAATAAAAATCACCCCCAATAAGGGGTCCACTCTTTCCATAAGATCTGTTAATATTTGTATACCTGTTTTGATCTGATCTTGATTGGGTAAATATAAATTAATGAGCGTAAACTTCTTTCCATAAATAGACATTTTTAAGCACAGAGATCTTCCATCTCTACTCTTCCAACTGTTCAAAATTTGATGAGGCAGGGATTAGACTTCGAATAGGAAAAGGAAACATGGTATCATGTTGGAAAAATTTATTCTGTACATTGGGTATATGTTCTGAGCGAAAAATGCGTTTCATGGAAAAAAATATTAATAATGACCTTTTGTTTAAGAGAGTATGAAATTTGCAATCTCTTAGATGGGGAATTCAATCATCTAGCATTAAAAGAGCAAATCTTGACTGAACCCATAAAAAAATATATATATATATATATATAATAATTACCAGCACTTACACAAGACAACAAAAATGAAACAAATCACAATACTAAATGACTCTTTTGAGTCCATACTTACTGTAGGAATGTCACTATGTTGGAGGCACAAAAGAGACCTCCACTAGATCAGCCACACATTGTTGCACCGGATATATTTATACACGTTAAAACATATATTTCTCAGTTTTTTACCTCCGTCCTACTAATAAAATCATATAAGTGGAGTTAGGGGGGAGAAAGAGAGAGCTCAGGAAAAAAAAGGGGGAATAGGGAGTGGGAGAGGAACAGATGGAAGAAGGGTATTAAACCCGTGAATACCTTATTGTGAATACAAATCCCTGATGCTTCTATAGTACATTTCACCAATATCACATAGCCATATCACTCATCACTATATCACATTTGTGCCATATTCACCCTGTACACCCTATACTCCCAATACATACTATACTCCCTTATCTTCCCCCAATTTCCAAAGGAGACACCACCGAAAATATCAGGCAGTTTCAAAAACCCCCATTCTTATCTAAATATTATTCATATTTATCCATGTGATTTATATTAAATCTGCAGTGCGTAACTCAAAATTACATCCATTAAATCCCCCATACCCTCCAAGTGCCCCCAAAGATTATTCTGTCCAAATAGTCTGTGCAGTGTAATACCCCTTAACTACAATCATATATTGTGTCCCTTCTACAAAAATGCCAAGAGAAAACACACCCCCCCCACACACGCGCACACACACACACACACACAGTTGACTATACAACTGTCACCTCAAAATTATCTTTGCAAATATATCCAAATTTACAGTTTTACATAAAAAAAAGGGGTAAAAATATGAAAAAAAATAGCTTCCTCCGCTCACCAGCCCCTCCCCCTCAAAAAAAAAGGATCTAACAGGAAAATCCAGAAAGGTGTGAGGCCATTGTGGCAACTCAATTTCAGGGAGCTGAAGACTTTAAAAAAAAAAAAACAGTAATATCCTTGATGTGACGAAATATAGCTTTTTGTCCTTTATGATGTACTTGAATTTGAAATGGGAACCTCCATTTATAAAATATATTTTTTTCTCTAAGGACATCCAAAAAGGGTTTTATTGCTTTCCTTAAAGCCAGAGTATATCTGGAAAGGTCATTCAGCAAGATTAATTGTGCCCCGTCGAAATCTATAGTCCTCTGTTGACTCTTTAATATGAAAATAATGTACTCTGCAAATTACATCTCTTGGTTTCATAGGGTCTGGATTTTTAAGGCCCAGTGATCTATGTGCTCGATCCAATATAGGTTTGGCCTTGGTAGGCATTGTAACAGCGTATAAGGATGTCCCGTAAAGTTTGCATCAGTTGAGGTCCATTTGCTTCAGGCAGACCTCTGACCCTGTAAAGGGTAGATAATCCACGCTAACCTATCTAAACCACTGGTGATATTTAGTGAGATAAAACCATATTAAAGTGAAAAAAACTTTTGAAAAAAACTTTGAATGTGTATGTGACAGGTGCTGCAAACTTATAAACAGCCGGAATAGCAGCTGTAAACGTATATGCTAAAATTTATATAAATCAGTGCGCAACCTATTAGATAAGCCAACACGGTGCTTATAATTGTACAAGTGAAAAAATGAAAATAAACAAATGACAAAAATGGACACTAAAATAAATGTCCTATAATAACACCTAATTAGCCAAAAAAAACAACAGTATATATTGTCCCCTAAGACTGTTATACTCCTGGGTACACAGTTCAAGTGTATTAAAGTTCATATAAACAGGAATGTCGGCATCAGACGATTTTCATCAAACAAAAAAAAAAATCCTGATCCTGTGATATAGGCACAGCGAGACTTTTTCAACTTGTTCGGATAAGTGATAAAGGCAATGGAGGCTTACCAGCTCAGGTGGATCCCGATTACAGAGATCTTATGGGGCTCATACATAGATAGAAACATCCACCGACATGCCGCGGATCGATACCTCCAATCACCCGATATCCCGATCCTCCAGGGAAGGAGCCTCCTTTCCCAGTGGACGCCTTGTATGACGAAACGCAGCGTCGGGTGGAGCTGTTGATCGGGCCGTCACTACGCTACAGCTGACTGCAACACAGCAGCTGAGTACTATCCGTTTTTCAAAATTGCCGCTTTTCTTTTGATAACTTCATGTGAAGCGATTTTATGTGCCCGAATCTAATAAAGGGTATCTTCTTTTAAAACGAGAAGTATTGCACCATGAGGTTTTTTTCTTTTATCATTTCAACATCCTTTTCTGCTGTGTGAGCGAGGGAGTCCTTTGCATGATCACTTTGCTTTGAGGGCCCCTGGAGGATCGGGATATCGGGTGATTGGAGGTATTGGTCTGCGGCATGTCGGTGGATGTTTCTATCTATGTATGAGCCCCATAAGATCTCTGTAATCGGGATCCACCTGAGCTGGTAAGCCTCCATTGCCTTTATCACTTATCCGAACAAGTTGAAAAAGTTTATATGAACTTTAATACACTTGAACTGTGTACCCAGGAGTATAACAGTCTTAGGGGACAATATATACTGATGTTTTTTTGGCTAATTAGGTGTTATTATAGGACATTTATTTTAGTGTCCATTTTTGTCATTTGTTTATTTTCATGTTTTCACTTGTACAATTATAAGCACCATGTTGGCTTATCTAATAGGTTGCGCACTGATTTATATAGACCTCTGACCCTAATATTATTCCACCTATTTCTGTTTTCTAGGTCATCTATGGTGGTAATGGCATACTTTAAACGTTGATCTTGTTCTTGATATCTTCTTTCAGACTGTATTAGCTTCTGTTCAATAGCAGATAGTCTCAATTATACAGTGTCCACCCTATTCTGAGTATTCTGCAGAGATGTTTTTATTAGCTGCAATTCTGTTTTATAAGTGGTTTTTAGTCTATACACATATCTGTCCATGTCTTCTCTTGTCGGCAAGGATTGTATATATGACTGCATGTCCCAGGGCTCTTTCTTCATTCTCCCTGCTTCAATTATACCGAGTTGTGTAGTTGATAGGGGGCTATTACTAGACTCCAACTCTTTCTCTATGGTTGTTGGGGTTGTATTCGGATCTATCACATAATTCAAACTGATGCTGTGATTGTTGAAAAACACATTAATGTCCGTAGTTTTGAGCTGATTGAGCCTTTGGGGCGTTTCTGGTTATAGCCCCTGTTTCATCCCCTCTTTCCTCTGTGACTGAGACCCTTTAGGTGGCATAATATTGGCTATTCCTGATTAAATAGACCAAATCAAAGCCTCACCTTTCTCTTTTCTCTTCTCCAGTCCTGCTTTTGTCTCAGCTGTTACTCGGGCTGCTAGTGTGTTTTACTGGGGGAGGCTTCTCCAAGCTTCACGCAGCGATTACTGCTGGTCTCCTCCTCCCCAAGCAGCTGCAGTAAACTGAGGCTCCCTGGCTGATCACCGCTTTCCACAGGGCACTCTCCCACCCATGCAGTAGCTGTATATCCACACAGGGGCTTCTGTCAAACCCCGGTGTGTTCTCCACAACTGTGGGTCTCCTGTCCCACAACGGGCACCGCTCGCGTCCTGAAGCCAACATTGCAAACAGTGCCCACAAGCACTCGCAGCCCTGGAAGCTCCACTGAGGAATCCCGCTTCCCGCTCCCTTCTCGGACGTGCAGGTAGGTGGATCTGCGTTCTCCACATCTATGTCTCTCTATCCTCGTGCAGTGGCCACTGATTAGTTCAATCAGCCACTTGGTCTCTCAAGGCTCACCGTCAGCCTCTGTCAGTGCCTGGTCCAGGGTGAGGGCTCTGTAAATTCGGAGGTTGTTTATCCGGGCGTGGAAGAGCAACCTCAATGCGTGGCCATCTTGGTCTGAGTTTCAGTTTTTGAACCAAATTACTGAAATATATTAACTGTTTGTTTAATGATATTCTAATTTTATGAGATGCACCTGTATATGGATAATTTTATTTATATGCACTATACCTTTTAATTTCCTACTTTGGAAAAAGTTAATAAGAGCATGGCACACTTGGTCAAAGCTGTGGATCTGCCTGTCCTTTACCAAGGGGAGATGCATTTGTAGGCAATTAGGGGTTGATTTACTAAAGGGAAACAGGCTGTTCAAAATGATGCTTTTTAAATTTACTTGCATGTGATTTGGTAATCTTTGCAAAGTAAAACTTCATCACATTCACTAAGCTCTGGGGCAACTTGTAAAGTGAATAACCTATTTATCTTTAGTAATCAACCCCTTGGTGTCTGAGGAAGTCATGCCAGAGCACCCAATGCAAATGGGGCTGCTTTCCTGTGCCTATTGACATCCCTATTGGTGTCAGTCGGTGTTGGGAACTTGGTGCAAAGCTGCATGATCAAACATGATAATAGATGTGGTTATTCTATTGTTAACCATATCTATTCTCTACAACAGTGGTTCCCAACCTTATTGAGACCATGGCCTATTAAATTCATACAAAACCTTCCATGCCCCATCAGTAAAAAAAAAGATTGTACTTGCCCAATAAAAGTATGGGAATACAAAAATGTTACACAAAAATATTTTACCACTCCGATCTATAACTAGCTTTTAAAGTAAGGTGCACATAAAGGGCTTTCTACAACACAAACAAGCAAAACATTTCTGAGAACACTTACCAGCTAGCCTGCAAATAAAACAAAATTGTGCTGTCTACCAATAAGCCTTTAAAACAGAGTTTTTAGTTGCACACATTTGCAATTATATGTGGAAGCCTATAAGAAAAAAGAAAAGTAACTGCGCTAAGATCAATGGTGGCAATCTGGTGCATGCACAAGAAATGCCTGGAGCTCAAATTGGAAGCAGCAACTATTCTGCAAACATCAAAACCAGTGAAAAAAAAAAAATATATATATATATATATAGTTGCGCTAAACCTAAAATAAACCTGAGTGTGAATATATAATATTGAACTGACAAATGAATCGTCGTGAGTGACCCAAACTTAAAAAAACACAAACCAAGTAAAATATGAATCACACTCTGAAGTACATGAAACAGTGTAAACTTTGAAGATGTTCAAAAATTGGGTTGCAAAATATAAAAATGAGTTCATAAAGTACAAAAATAAAGTGCAAAAATAAATATGAGTTCATAAAGTGCATAGAGATTTGTCCAAGTGTAACATCAATGTTGATAAAGACACCCGTGCATAAATCCAATGGCATCCAAACTCTTCAAATAAGGACTGAAGCCAAGTGAATCCCACCACCGTATGACAAGTAAATTTGCTTACCAGAGCACCATGGTCCCCTATGACGGAGGACCTAAGAATGCTTGTAATGAATCCCAGCTGGATGGTGATGATACTCTGTATCCACAACCTCACTAGTCAGCACATTCCACAGCAGTAAGCCAGTTGACAATGGTATAGCATGCAAGGAAAACAGATGCCTCGATAGTGTAAAATCTTTCAGTAATTTATTTAAAACATAGGAATAAAATAACACTCACAATTGGTAAAAGAAAAACCAGCCTTAAGCCTGCTGCGCCGGCCGGACGCAGCAGGCAGACCCGTCCGTGTGGAGATCGAGCAGTGGAGGGTGATGATGTCAGCACGCCGCTCGTTCCGCCATACGCGTTTCGTGATAGGTCACGTCGTCCTGGGGCACTACTTATATGTGGAAGCCTACCTGCCTTGTCAAGGCTTCTCTGTAAAGTGTGGTCCTAATATGGAGACTCTTAAAGAATAAGTTCACATTTCAGAAAAAATAATAAATGCACATGTTTTTGCAGGTAAAAATATTTGAATTTATTATTTTTTGTTGCAGGAGTCTGTAAAACATTGCACCAGCGATCAGCAGATTGCTGATGCCATGCAGGTCTCCTGCAGGCCTGTCAGTGTATCTGATATACAGTATTTTGTACAAGGAAGACAATACATGCTGACAGGAAGAATAAATTAACCACTTCAGCCCCAGAAGATTTTCCCCCTTAACGACCAGGCCATTTTTTGCGATATGGCACTGCGTCGCTTTAACTTACAATTGCGCAGTCATGCCACGATGTACCCAAACAAAATTGACATCCTTTTTTTTCGACAAATAGAGATTTCTTTGGTGGTATTATGATCACCTCTGCAGTTTTTTTTTATGCGCTAAAAACAAAAAAAGACCGACAATTAAAAAAAATATATATATTTTTTACTTTTTGCTATAACAAATATCCCCCCCAAAAATTGTAAAAAAGCTAATTTCTTCATCAGTTCAGACCAATATGTATTCTTCTACATATTTTTGGTAAAAAAAATTGCAATAAGCGTATATTGATTGGTTTGCGCAAAAGTTATAGCGTCTTCAAAATAGGGGATAGAATTATGGCATTTTTATTGTTATTTTTATTTTTTTCTATTAGTAATGGTGTTGATCAGCAATTTTTAGCGGGACTGCGACATTGCAGCGGACAGATCGGACACTTTTGACACTTTTTTGGGACCATTTATACAGCAATCAATGCTATAAAAATGCACGGATTACTGTATAAATGACACTGACAGGGAAGTAGTTAACACTAGGGGTGATCAAGGGGTTAAATGTGTTCCCCGAGAGGTGTTTCTAACTGTGGGGGAGGGGACTGACTGGGAGTACAGAGAGATTACTGTTCCTATTCACTAGGAACAGACGATCACTCTGTACTTCCCTGTCAGAATGGGGATCTGTTTGTTTACACTCACAGATCCCTATTCTGGCTCTCTGTGGCACGATCGTAGGTGGCCTGCGGACATCGCGGCCGCAGGCCACGTGCATTAGCTCCCCTGCATGTCTGCTATAGCTGTTAAAGGGACCGATGTACAGCTACGGTGATTCGCGGGATAGAGCCGACCTGCCGCAGTATAATGATGGTGGCTGGTCGGCAAGCAGGTAACTACCACAGCACCATGGTAGTTCATTGAAAACTGCAAAGACTGCTGGACATTGTAGTTTTCCATTCACAGAGCACTGTATATGAGTGATGCGGCCGGGTGGGCGGAGCCCAGCACGGCCAGGTTTTTTAAAACTTTGACAGCTAGTGGGTGAAGAGGATCCCCTGCTAGCTGGCACAGTGGGAGAGAGTGGGAGGTGTAGGGACCGGTGCACTCTTAACATGTTACACCCTGAATATGGATGTAACATGTTATTAAAGGTAAACTTATCCTTTAAATATAAGTGGATAAATTATGGGCAGGTATGTCTGGAGAAGGCCCATTCCTCCTAAAAAGCACATGGAAACATTAGTATTACAGCAAGAGTACAATGGCAGCCAAAGGCCTCCAATGTGTTCCCACGCCAAGCTATACAAAAATAGCAAAAACTCCAATTTATAACTAGCCTTTAAAGTAAAATATGTAATGAAATGCTGGAAGACTCTGGTTTGGGCTGGGTGGCACTGTGGAGGGAGTTGGGGGCAACTGTGGGGGATGGGGGTCTCTGGAGGAGCCTGAAGATTTAGCAGGGGCACTGTGGGAGACTGCAGGGCACAGCCGGGGCAGGGGTGCACTATGGGACATTGGTTGAACTGGATGGACTTGTGCAAGTTAGGGGATCTGAAGCTGGCTGGAGGCCAGGGAGGAGGGAGGTTGCAGCCTGGCAATTCATGCTTTGACTCTCAGGCCTCGTACACACGGCCGAGATTCTCGTCGAAAAAAACATATCGTTTTTTTCGACGAGATTCTTGGACAAGAAAATTGTCCCGGCCGAGTGTACACACGCTCGATTCAAAGAACCCGCGGTTCTTTGAATGGAGCGTACGCGGTGACGTCATCGACTACGACGAGCATGCGCTCGTCACATTCGATGCCGTCGCCGCCATCTTGGTATACCCAACGTATGCCTAGGAAGCTACCGCGCATGCGTCAAATTCATTTTGAACATGCGCGGGCTTCCGGGAGGACAGGTAAGTGTACACACACTCACTTTTCTCGTCGAGAAACATGCCGACGAGAATCTCGACGAGAAAATAGAGAGCAGGATCTCTATTTTCTCGTCGAGATACTTGTCGCTTTTCTTGACGAGAAACCATACACACGAACGAGTTTCTCTGCAAAAAATCTCTGCCAGCAAGTTTCTTGCTGGTTTTTGCCGAGAAACTCGTTCGTGTGTACGAGGCTTCAGAACAGAATGTTCAAAACCTCAAATGAATTGTTAAGTACTGCAATACTTGAATGTTTCTGACTATTCCTAGCTAATTGTACTCTGTTGTGATACATTGGTGCCTTCTGCCTTTCTATCTTCCAAGTATTCCTTCCTCTCCATCAGTGGTATTTCCCCAAGTTTTTCTTCTTTTCCATAAAACCCACATTAGTGATCACGTCTGACACTCAATGCCAGTCCCCCACCCCAATCCACTACCATGCCATTCCCTTTAAATTGACCAATTTACTTGGTACAGTATCGGTGCTTGATGTCAGTTCTGAGATTGCAAAAAGTGTCAAAAATGGCCTTGAGCCATTACTAGAAACTAAAGGTGATTAAACTGGTATACAAAAAAACAACAAATAAGCTGCTCCCCAATAGTGTAGTAGATACCTATACTGTAAATCAATAAAAAATGTAAGGGGGCGCTAATTTGAAAACATAAACATATGCTGTGGTACAATTAAAAAATAAAATGCAAAGTGCAATAAGCCATTCAGTTCAATTCATGACAATGTGAAAAGGCCTTAGTAATAAAGTTCATAATAAATCTTCTAAGTCATTCAATTCCTTCTTTCTTCAACATGAGACACTGTTGTGAACCATCACCATCTATTCCTTCTTCACCCGATAGTGCCCAAATGGATGTACACTCACCAAATAGCCATGACCCCTTTAACTAAAAAGAAGGTCTAAAATTGCCTTTTTTTTATTACAAATCAAGTAAAAGGCTGCTTACATTGTATAGTGACCTCCCTGGCACTAGGATAGCTTTCATAGTAAGGGAACGCTGCCACTCTTCTCACAATTTCAAGCCAGCCTGTATTCCCTTGGCCAGTTGGTGAAAACCAGAAGGCAGGGACCTGGAAGTGACGTGACTGGTACTCTACGCCAGTGTTTCTCAACTCCAGTCCTCAAGGTGCCCCAGCAGGTCATGCTTTCAGGATTTCCATTATTTTGCACAGGTGATTTGATCAGTTTCACTGCCTTCGTAATTACCACAGCTGTTTCATCTGAGGCAAATCCTAAAAACATGACCTGTTGGGGTGCCCTGAGGACTGAAGTTGAGAAACACTGCTCTACGCCTCGGCGTATGTTTCGTCGCCTGACGTCATCAGGAAGCATCCCGGTGACTTGTATTCAGATATTTTATACCTTAGGAGGGGCACGTGATTGGTGGGATTTGTGTTTCCCCACCCAGAGCAGAGTGGTGCCGTTCCCTTACAGCGATCTATGCAAGCTATCCTAGTGCCAGGGAGGGCACTGTACAATGTAAGCAGTCTTTTACTTGATTTGTAATTTTAAAAATAAATGTCAATTTTAGACCTTTTTAGGTAAAGGGGTCATGACTATCTGGAGAGTGTACATCCATTTGGGCACTCTCAGGTGAATAAGCAATAGATGGTGATGGTTCACAACAGTGTTTTATGTTTAAGAAAGAAGGAATTTAATGACTTATTTCACATTGTCACTAATTGAATTGAATTGCTTATTGCACATTGTGTTTTACTTTTAAATTGTACCACAGCATATGTTTACATTTTCAAATTAGCACCCTTTCACATTTTGTATTGATTTTACAGTCCTGAGATTGAGCCACAAAAGAGAGGTTTTGGAGGCTGCTGTGGGTACAGTATGTGCCAGTGCCTCTAGATAAGAAGATGTCATAACTAAAGCAGCCCCGTTTTCCCACCTGGCAGAATGACGGTTCACTTCAATAAAAGTTATTTGTAAAGCACATGAAAAAACAAAAGTAAGAAACACAATGCACAAAAGTATTAGACAAAAATATTTGCAATGCCTAAAAATAAGAAATACATTTGCAATGTTATAGCCAGATCTGATAAGCATTTTTTTTTATTTTATTATTATTATAAATGTGTGCAGCTTCATATCACACAAATATTGCATGGGTACACATCTGCATAATTCTTTGTTCCATTAAACAATGAGAAACCACTTGAGACAAGTCTGGTTTATGTTCTGTAGTCTGGATAGGCATGTTCTCCACTTTGTTATCTCTAGCCTGCACTACAAACCCTTGATGGGATTATCTGCTGGAGTACAATGAGCATAAACAACATACAAAACACAGCATTTGATCTCTGAATGAGAAAACATTTGAAGTGGAGAGGTTACATTGTATCACTGGGCAATTGAACTACACAAGGCTGAAGACTATTGTGACTTTCACTGAATGGACCATTTTAACACACACAGATGTGGACAAATTTGTTGGTACCCTTTCACAAATAAAGAAAAACACACAATTATTATTATTATACAGGTTTTATATAGGACCAACAGTTTGTGCATTGCTTAACATTGCTTAACAGAGACAGTACGGTTACAAAACAATAAAATACAAGAGAGTTACGAGGGCCCTGCTCATAAAAGTTTATAATCTAATAGGGTGAGGCAAGTGGTACAAAAGGTTATAACTGTGGGGTATGAGCTGATGGAAGTGATAAAAAGTTCAGTTAGTTGGAGATATCTTCAGGCTTCCCTGAAGAGATGAGTTTTCAGGGATCGGCAAAAAGCAGCCAGAGAAGGAGATAGACTGAGGTAGAGTTCCAGATGATGGGAGAAGCTCCGGAGAAATCCTGGAGACGAGCATGGAAGGAAAAGACGAAGGCGCTTGAGAGCAGGAGGTCTTGAGAGGACGGTTTGGGTTATATTTAGAGACAAGATTGGTGATGTAGCTTGGGGTAGAGTTGTGAATGACTTTGTATGTTGTTGTTAGTATTTTTCATTTAATTCGTTGGGAAGCCAGTGGAGGGATTGGCAAAGAGGAGTGGCAGAGACTGAGCGGTTGGTAAAGGTGGATGAGTCTGGCAGCAGCATTCATGATAGACTGAATAGGGGATAGCCTATGGAAAGGTAGGCCAATGAAATGAGGTTGCAATAGTGAAGGCGAGAGATAACAAAGGAGTGAATGAGTAGCTTGGTGGTTTTATTAGTTAACCACTTCACATCCCGGCTATAGTCAAATGACGTCTGCAGATAGGATCTCCCATCCTGAGTGGGCGTCATATGATGTCCTCAGCTTCCCGTGGGTATAGGGGGCACGCCCGCTGCGTCACTGAGGAGCCGTTGCGCTGCCTGGTGGCCACGATGTCCGCCGGGCACCTGCGATCACTCGTGACAGCAGGAACGGGGATCTGTGTGTGTAAACACACAGATCCAGGTCCTGTCAGGGGAGAGGAGATAGATTGTGTGTTCCTAGTATATAGGAACACCGATCGGTCTCCTCCCCCAGTCAGTACCATCCCCCCACAGTTAGAAAACACAGTGAGGAAACACAATTAACCCCTTGATCGCCCCCTAGTGTTAACCACTTCTCTGCCAGTGTCATTTATTCAGTAATCAGTGTCTATTTATAGCTCTGATCGCTGTATAAATGTCAATGGTTTACAAAAAAGTGTCCGATCTGTCCGCCGCAATGTTGCCGCCATTACTAGTAAAAAAAAAAATTGAACAAAAATATGTAGAATACATATCGGCCTAAACTGGGGGAAAAAATATATAATTTTTTTAAAATTGGGATATTTATTATAGCAAAAAGTAAAAAATTGTGTTTTTTTTCAAAATTGTTGCTACTTTTTTGTTTATAGCACAAAAAATTTAAAACCGCAGAGGTGATCAAATACCACCAAAAGAAAGCTCTATTTGTGGGGGGAAAAAGGATGTCAATTTTGTTTGGGTACAACGTCTCACGACCGCGCAATCGGCAGGTAAAGCGATGCAGTGCCGTATTGCAAAAAATGGCTCGGGCAGGAAGGGGGGAAATTCTTCCAGGGCTGACGTGGTTAAAAAGGGGCGAATTTTAGTGATGTTACAGAGTTGAAGTCTACAAGCTTTTGAAAGGGATTGGATTTGGGGCTGAAAGAACATGTCAAAATCTAGGATTACACCTAGTACCCTGGTATGAGAGGAGGGACTAATAGTTGCATTATTAATCTTGATGCAAAAGTCACGGAGGAGGGCAAAAGCGGAGGAATATTATCAGCTCGGTTTTAGAGAGATTTTGTTTAAGGAAGTGGTACGACATCCATGCTGATTTTAGTTAGCAAGTTAGTAATGCGAGAGGAGACTGAAGGAGTAAGGTGAGGAGTAGACAGATAGATTTGGGTGTCATCGATGTAAAGGTGGTATTGAAAGCCATGGGAGGTTATCAAGTGACCAAGGGACTCGGCTGATCACAGATCGGGGTAAAGGGCCAATCACAACGGGCCCTTTACCACGTGATCAGCTGTCAGCGGATGACAGCTGATCACGGAAGTAAACAGAAGCCGGTAATCAGCATTTTTTTTTCCTGGCGCTGTCAGACGGCTTCTGTTAGAGGGACATCGGTCCCCTTACTGCCCACCAGTTCTGCTAATCACTGCCGCCTATCAGTGTTCATCAGTGCACTGCAGTGCCACCAAGCAGTGTCCACCAGTGCCACCTATCAGTGCAAATCAGTGCTGCCAATCAGTACCCATCAGTGTTTCATCAGTGTCACTTATCAGTGCTGCCTACCAGTGCCTATCATTGCCCATCAGTGCCACCCATCAGTGCAGCCTCATCAGTCCCTTCTGATCAGTGCCCATCAGTGTAGCGTATCAGTGCCCCCTATCAGTGCAGCCTATCAGTGAAGGAGAAATATTATTTGTTTACAAAATTTTAAACAAAATATGAAAAATGTTTTTTTTTTTTACAAGTGTTTTTGGTCTTTTTTTTGTTTGTTTTGCATGAAATAAAAAACTCAATGGTGATTAAATACCACCAAAAGAAATCTCTATTTGTGTGAAAAAAAATGATAAAAATTTCATATGGGTACAGTGTTGCAATCGTCATTCAAAGTGTGAGAGCGCTGAAAGCTGAAAATTGGCCCGGGCAGGAAAGGGGTTTAGGTGCCTAGTAAGAAAGTGGTTAACCAAACTGCTCCAGCCGTCTTGGGTTTAAAGGATTCCTTCTCCAGGCTGCATGTTTTAGTGCTTTGCATAGATGTTCTATAGGACCTAAGTTCAGGACTCATAGAAGGCCACTTCCGAATAATCCTATGGCTTAGTAATTTTTCTGTGCCCTTAGCTGTGTGCTATGGGTCATTATCCTGTTAGAGGACCTAAGACCTGTGACTGAGACAGAGCTTCCTGACACTGGACATTACAATTAGCTCTAGAATTCCTTGATAGTCTTGAGATTTCACCCTGCACAAATTCAAGGTACCCTGTACCTAATGCAGTAAAGCAGCCTCAAGACATAACCTTCTCCTTATTTCACAATAGGTTAAAGCTAATTTGTTCATCTGTGAACATAGAGCTGATGTGACTTGCCAGAAAGCTCCAGTTTTGTCTCATCTATCTAAAGGAAATTCTTCCAGTAACATTGTGGCTTTTCAGTATGAATTTTAGCACATTTAATTCTTTTTTATGTTTTTCTTTAACCACTAGCCAACCAGCCGCCGTCGTTATACGGCGGCAGATTGGCTTTCCTGGGCAAATCAGCTAAACTATGGCGGCTTGTGCAAGCGCAGTTGCGCGCCCGCTGCAGAAGCTTGCCCACGGGTCGGGCGGACTCGATGTCTGCCGACGACCCACGATCGCCTAGTACAGAGGCAGAATGGGGATCTGCCTTTGTAAACAAGGCAGATCCCCATTCTGACAGGGGGCATGTCAGAGATCTACTGTTCCCAGTCATTGGGAACAGCGATCTCTGTTATGTCCCAGGCAGCACATCCCCCCTACAGTTAGAACACACCCAAGGAACACAGTTAACCCCTTGATCGCCCCCAAGTGTTAACCCGTTCCCTGCCAGTGTCATTTTTACATTGATCAGTACATTTTTATAGCACTGATCAATGTAATAATGTCACTGGTCCCCAAAAAGTGTAATTTGGGGTCAGATTTGTCGTAGTCCCGCTAAAAATCGCAGATTGCCACCATTACCAGTAAAAACAATAAAAAAAGCCCCTAAATCTATCCCGTAGTTTGTAGATGGGATGACTCTTGCGCCAACCAATAAATATAAGCCTATTGCGATTTTATTTTACCAAAAATATGTAGAATATATATCGGCCTAAACTGATGAATAAATTTGTTTTCGATTTTTTTTGGATATGTATTCTAGCAAAAAGTAAACAAAAAAATGTTTTTTTTTCCCCCAAATTGTCGCTCTTTGTTTGTTTATAGCGCAAAAAATAAAAATCGCAGAAGTAATCAAATTCCACCAAAAGAAAGCTCTATTTGTGGGAAAAAAGGATGTCAGTTTTGTTTAGGAACAGCGTCGCATCGACAGCGCAATTGTCAGTTAAAGTAACAGCGAGCCGTATCGCAAAAAATGGCCTGGTCATTAGGGGGCAAATCCTTCTGGGGCTGAAGTGATTAAGCAGTAGAGTCGACCAAGGTGATCTTCCTGAGAACCCGCTGTCACTCTAAAAAAGAAGTATGGTGTATTCAGACACCTCCGAGTTTAGCTTATATGTTAGCTTATACCTCTGAGTTTAGCTTATATCTCTTTGGAAGTGTTCCCTGGCTCTTTGTCTATTATAAGCACTGTCCTTCTGTTCAGTCTGGGTCGATTTTCCTCTCGCGGCTACATCCAGAGAGGTTGAGCACACTCCCATGGACTTTAAGCTTAATATTGATAACTCTACTGTAGTCACAGGGACATCAAGCTGCTTAGAGACAGTCTTATAGACTTTACCTTTGACATGCTGTAATTGTCTTTCTGATCTAATTGGACAACTCTATCTATTGCTTTCTCTGGTCCATGTTCAATATGGTGCACACAGTGAAAATCGCACACTGACTAGAGATGTGCACATGGAAAAATGTGTTTCTTTTGGTTCGGATTTAGTTGTAAAAAAACAATAATAAAGGCAATTTATTTTTCAAACAGATATGTGATACTTACCTGCTCTGTGCAGTGGTTTTGCACAGAGCAGCCCCGATCCTCCTCTTCTTGGGTCTTCCGCTGGCACTCCTGACCCCTCCACCCTGGCAAGTGCCCCCAAAGCAAGTAGCCTGCTATGGGGGCACCCAAGCAGGCTCACTGCTGAGCCACTGCTCTGTGTGTCTATTTACACACAGAGCCGCGACCCAGCCCCGCCAATGACTCCCGCTGCTGTCTCAGCCAATGAGGAGGGAGAGTCTCATGCACATCGCTGGATCACGATGGGGCGCAAGTAAGTATAGGGGGGGAACCACTGCTGCACATAGGTTTTTTACCTCCATGCATAGAATGTACATCATCTCTCGGCTCGCACTTCTGAAAGTGCAGCCTTCGTGGCCCAGCTGCAAACAGGCTGCGGCCCATGGGTTGGGGACTCCCGCCTTACTGTATTTATGAAAAAAATTAATCCAACATAAAAATTAAATAAATCCAAATCAATCATTTGTTATGTCTTTGTTATTTCAGAACCTGAATGAAATGAATTAATTGTTTTGTTATAATTTATTTTGAATTTGTTGAAATTCGTTACTATTATGATTCGAAGATTCGGATACTTCCAAATCCCTTAATAACAAAAATGTCCTCCTTATTTCGTTTCGTAATGAAACGAATCGCACATGTCTAAAGCCTCGTACACACGGTCGGACTTCAAACCAACTTTTCCGTGGATTTTTGTCCGAAGGGAGTTGGCCGGGCACACCCATAGCATACACACGGCAGGACTTTTCTGCAAACTTTCCCCAAACTTTCCCAACATCACGTGTGTTTTCTGCTCTTTACTGCCACCCTTTGGTCAACTTCTGCTATTGGTTGATTTTAACATTGGTTCTGGGCATGCGTATTTGTACTTCGGACAAAAGTCCGATGGATTTCTGTACACTCGGTCAGACTTTGCACCATCGGACTTTTGTTGCCGAAAAGTTTGTCCGTTTGCAGAGCGAACTTTTGTCCGATGAAAAATGGATTTTTTGTAAAACTTGCTCATTTTGAAGTTTGTTGGCAAAAAGTCTGACCGTGTGTACGGGCCTTAAGAGTGACTACTTTTCTCCATTTTATACAGAACTTAAAGGAGTAGTAAAGTTACATGTTTTTTCACCTTAATGCATCCTATGCATTAAGGTGAAAAAACATTCGACAATACCGCCCCCCCCCCCGAGCCCCCGGTTTTCTTACCTGGCCCCTCGAAAGTCCCATGCTCGTCCCCGTCATCCTCTTCGTTTTTCAGCCAGGCCGACGATTGGCTACACTGGATGGATTGAAAGCAGCGCAGCCATTGGCTGGCGCTGCTGTCAATCACATCCAATGACGCGGCACGCGGGGGGCGGGGCCGAGTGATACAGTCGGCGGCTATGGCCGCCGCTGTATCACGGGAGCGCACCCGCAATCACTCCACACCATGCGAGCTCACTCGCATTAAGGTGTGGAGTCCCTGCGGGGAGGAGCTGAAACAGCCGCCGAGGGACCCCAGAAGACCAGGATCGGGGCCACTGTGTGCAAAACGAGCTGCACAGTGGAGGTAAGTATAACATGTTTGTTATTTTTAAGCAAAAAAAAGGGAAGCTTTAGTGCTCCTTTAAGTGTTGCTGTCAAAAACTGCAAGCAGGCATGTTCTTTAAATACACCTACCTGCCTGCTCGCTGTCTTCTGTGGCATGTAACCTGAGTTGTGGATGTTCAGCTCAGCTTACATCACTAGCACAGTCCCTGTATGACATCATTCCACGCCAGCCAAAAAAGATGGCCGAAGTCCAGCACCCAGTGGAAGTGGGGACACTGAAGGAAAGGTAAGTTTAGCTCCACTTTAAAAAGGCTGGATAGCTAATTACAAGATTGGAAACGTGCAATGTTAATTACGGAAAACATTTAATTGGAAACATCACTATGATTCAATTATTTAAAATCCTTTCTAGGAGTACCAAAAAATCTGTATCTGGCCATTTTAGATTTTCATTGTACAAAAAACAATAATTTATCTCTTTACTGTATGATATTACCAAAGACAGGCATGTATGCATGGGACAATTGCTTCAAATTCAATTTATTTCCAGATGGAATGAAGCAGTGTGTCATTAAGCTGTAAAGGTGCCACCAAATATGTCCAAATATTGTAGCTCTGGTCTTTTGAAAAGAAGGATAGGAAAAATATAAAATTGTACAAAAAAAATGAGACTACCATTGAATGTCATGTAACATTGCCACCATCCCCAACGAATGAACAAAAAAGTGTTAAAAGTGTAAGGGGTGTAGTTATGGCGCTGTTCTGGCATGTAAACCAATCCGATGGTTAATAGATAAAAATAGTATGATGATAAATCAAATAAACACTGTGATTGACAATACACGTGAACAGTCTATCAAACATAAAATAAATGATTTCCAATGGTGTTTGTGATAAGTCCAAAAAATGGTGACAAAGAAAATTGGTGACTTTTGCTGTAGTGCTTGATCTGGCAGACTTTTCTGTGACTGTGGTGATGTAAGTTTAAAATGGCGCTAGGCCAATGGAGCTCCCGATGACGTCAAACAGACGAAACGCGTACGGTGGAGTCACATTGGTTAATCACTTCCGACATTTTGGACTGCAATTCATTGGCCCAATATCTCTTGAGACACACTCAGAGTAACCTCACTAAACAACCCTTTTAAGCTCGCAATTAGCAAACACCCGGCCGAGCCTTCTTTTAATCTGTATTTTTATTTCATTTTTCCACTTATTTGTACACACCTTGGCGCCTTTACCTCCAGAGTCACTGGTAGAATACTTAATTTAACCTTTTTTAACACCAACCCATCGCTAGGATTAGCAAACACCCGGCTGAGACATCACTAAAATTTGGAGATTACCAACACACACTGGTTTATTATTAATATCAAGACTAATATTTTCTTTGAACACATTCCAATACCACCCTTTACCCATTGGTTGAACAGTAAACACCCGGCTGAGCCAATACTTTGTTCCTTGTTTTACGCTTTTTATTTAATTTATCATCATACTATTTTTATCTATTAACCATCGGATTGGTTTACACGCCAGAACAGCGCCAGAACTACACCCCTTACAATTTTAACACTCTTTGCTCCACCTACCTAGGAAGCAGCAATAAGTAGAGGCAGCAGTTCTGCCTACCGTGTAGTGTTTGATTCCCTTTGCGCGGAGTCACCCCCTTCTCCTTTCAACAAAAAAGTGTACCTCAGAATAATGGGATTTTAAGGGCAATGAAAAACATATATAGAAAAAATAAAAATTATATTATATATAGCAAAATAGAAAATGTATTATTGTATATCAGGGATATGCAATTAGCGGACCTCCAGCTGTTGCAAAACTACAAGTCCCATCATGTCTCTGCCTCTGAGTGTCATGCTTGTGGCTGTCAGAGTCTTGCTATGCCTATTGGGACTTGTAGTTTTGCAACAGCTGGAGGTCCGCTAATTGCATATCACTGTTGTATATGAACAACATAGATCACCAAAAGGTGATGATATTAAAAACAATACATCAATATACATGTGAATAGCCATATAAAGTACAAAATGATGAATGTATAGAACCCAGAGGATTGGAGTCCTGGTGGGAATAGAACTGCTGGCTCCGATGCGTTTCGAAATATATGAGCATATAAATTCTTCTTCAAGGATAGCAGTATCTCTACAATTGTAAAATACATCATGAGTACAGTACATGGCAGACAAGATCATAATACTACATTGTATATGGCTCCCTGCTGATGGTGGCTTGCATGTGGATTTTGTGAACATCAGTGGAATTTTGAACTACAGTGGAGAGTTAAAAACCAGGAGTTTTGCTTTTAACTGCTTCTGCTTGCAAGTGTTGATTTATATGTATTTTTTGTCCTTTATTTGATACGTTTATCAGTTTTAAAAATACTCCCCCCCCCCTTTCTCTGACACTTTTTAAACAGCTTTTTTTTTCCTTTCTGCTAATTAAGGGGAGTGGTTAATTGTTCACAGGTGAGTATATAAGTGTCTGTACAAACTCCCTTAGGAGCTGGCTCCCTGCTGATGGTGGCTTGCATGTGGATTTTGTGAACATCAGTGGAATTTTGAACTACAGTGGAGAGTTAAAAACCAGGAGTTTTGCTTTTAACTGCTTCTGCTTGCAAGTGTTGATTTATATGTATTTTTTGTCCTTTATTTGATACGTTTATCAGTTTTAAAAATACTCCCCCCCCCCCTTTCTCTGACACTTTTTAAACAGCTTTTTTTTTCCTTTCTGCTAATTAAGGGGAGTGGTTAATTGTTCACAGGTGAGTATATAAGTGTCTGTACAAACTCCCTTAGGAGCTGGCTCCCTGCTGATGGTGGCTTGCATGTGGATTTTGTGAACATCAGTGGAATTTTGAACTACAGTGGAGAGTTAAAAACCAGGAGTTTTGCTTTTAACTGCTTCTGCTTGCAAGTGTTGATTTATATGTATTTTTTGTCCTTTATTTGATACGTTTATCAGTTTTAAAAATACTCCCCCCCCCCCTTTCTCTGACACTTTTTAAACAGCTTTTTTTTTCCTTTCTGCTAATTAAGGGGAGTGGTTAATTGTTCACAGGTGAGTATATAAGTGTCTGTACAAACTCCCTTAGGAGCTGGCTCCCTGCTGATGGTGGCTTGCATGTGGATTTTGTGAACATCAGTGGAATTTTGAACTACAGTGGAGAGTTAAAAACCAGGAGTTTTGCTTTTAACTGCTTCTGCTTGCAAGTGTTGATTTATATGTATTTTTTGTCCTTTATTTGATACGTTTATCAGTTTTAAAAATACTCCCCCCCCCCCTTTCTCTGACACTTTTTAAACAGCTTTTTTTTTCCTTTCTGCTAATTAAGGGGAGTGGTTAATTGTTCACAGGTGAGTATATAAGTGTCTGTACAAACTCCCTTAGGAGCTGGCTCCCTGCTGATGGTGGCTTGCATGTGGATTTTGTGAACATCAGTGGAATTTTGAACTACAGTGGAGAGTTAAAAACCAGGAGTTTTGCTTTTAACTGCTTCTGCTTGCAAGTGTTGATTTATATGTATTTTTTGTCCTTTATTTGATACGTTTATCAGTTTTAAAAATACTCCCCCCCCCCCTTTCTCTGACACTTTTTAAACAGCTTTTTTTTTCCTTTCTGCTAATTAAGGGGAGTGGTTAATTGTTCACAGGTGAGTATATAAGTGTCTGTACAAACTCCCTTAGGAGCTGGCTCCCTGCTGATGGTGGCTTGCATGTGGATTTTGTGAACATCAGTGGAATTTTGAACTACAGTGGAGAGTTAAAAACCAGGAGTTTTGCTTTTAACTGCTTCTGCTTGCAAGTGTTGATTTATATGTATTTTTTGTCCTTTATTTGATACGTTTATCAGTTTTAAAAATACTCCCCCCCCCCCTTTCTCTGACACTTTTTAAACAGCTTTTTTTTTCCTTTCTGCTAATTAAGGGGAGTGGTTAATTGTTCACAGGTGAGTATATAAGTGTCTGTACAAACTCCCTTAGGAGCTGGCTCCCTGCTGATGGTGGCTTGCATGTGGATTTTGTGAACATCAGTGGAATTTTGAACTACAGTGGAGAGTTAAAAACCAGGAGTTTAAAACAGGAGTCTTCTAAACTGTGAGTAACATTATAAACTTCCTACAAGTAATTATATTGTAACTGGGAAATGAGTGCTAGCAGGGTTGAAGGTTTTGCTCAGTGCACAGTGTGCCACATGTATGCAAAATTGGTGCAACAGCTCCAGGATGGATACCGCTGTGACAGATGTGAGCAGGTTGCCCTTCTGGAAGCTCGCATTAGAGATCTGGAAGAGCAAGTTGCAACACTGGGCGGAAAGGACAACCTTGAAAGGGGTCCTCTGCTCGCTCAGCAGGTGGTCAGTAGGGCTGATGTGGAGGGTGGAGTGGCAAGTCAGGATTATCAGATAGGAAGATGGGTTAATGTAGTTAGAGGGAGTGGAAGGGGCTTGCAGAAAAGGAAGGCCAGTCCTGTAGTTGTGCATCAAAACAAATTTTCCACGTTGGGTGAAGATGTGGAGGTGGCAAACACAGAGGTGGCAGCCCTAGATGTCACTGCTACCCCTAACAGCCGGGAGAGCAACCCATCTAGTAGAGGTGGTGAGGGGAGTGCAGGTAGGCCAAGACAGTTGGTGGTTATAGGGGATTCTATAATCAGAAGGACTGATAGAATAATTTGTCGCCAGGATCGCCTCAACCGAATGGTTTGCTGTCTCCCTGGTGCCAGGGTTCGGCATGTGGTGGACCGGGTGGATAAATTACTGGGAGGGGCTGGGCATGACCCAGCTGTCTTGGTCCACGTTGGAACCAATGACAGTATACATGGAAGGTGGAGGCTCCTTAAGAATCAATTTCAAGAACTAGGCTGCAAGATGAAGGCAAGGACCTCCAAGGTGATATTCTCTGAAATATTGCCTGTGCCATGCGCAACACAGGAAAGGCAGGGGGAGATTAGAGAGCTGAATGCATGGCTAAAGACCTGGTGTAGGGAGGAGGGATTTGGGTTTCTAGAGCACTGGGCTGACTTTTCATTGGGGTGCAACCTATATGCTAAAGACGGTTTGCACTTGAATGGAAGGGGGTCTGCGGTGCTGGGGGAGAGGTTTAGGGGAAGGCTGGAGGAGTATTTAAACTAGGTTTGAGGGGGGAGGGTGAACTAGAATTACATCGGGCACACAGGTCAGTTAGTGGTCAGACATTAATGGAGAGTGGAATGGGGATAGATGGGGGGAGGGTTATGGCAGGTGACAAGAAAGTTCCCATGTTGCAAACAGCCATTGGAAACTATAGTGCCATTTGTACTACTAAAAATTATATGAAAAACACCAGAGAAAAATGTAATACATTAAAGTGTTTGTTCACCAATGCCAGAAGTCTGCCAAGCAAAATAGGTGAGTTGGAAGCTCTGGTGCATGAGGAGAGCTATGACGTAATCGGTATTGCTGAAACGTGGCTTCAATCCTCACATGACTGGATTATTAATATTCCTGGCTATGCACTCTTTCGGAGAGACAGGGCAAAAAGGAAAGGTGGCGGGGTCTGTCTCTATGTGAGAAGTGATCTCAAAGCGAGTGTGAAAGAGGACCTGGTTGATGGAGAGTGTGATGAGGCTGAAGCATTATGGGTGGAACTGCATACAGATGTGCGTAGTTCAAAGTTAATCATTGGAGTTTGTTATAGACCACCCAATGTTAATGAGGAGGTGGAGACTCAGCTCCTTGCACAGATGGAAAGGGCTGCAAGGGCTGGGACGGTGATAATAATGGGGGATTTTAACTACCCAGAAATTGACTGGAGTAATGGCACTGCTGGGACAGTTAAAGGGCAAGAATTTATAAGCCTATTGCAGGACAATTTTATGGTCCAGTTTATTGAGGCCCCAACTAGGAATGATGCTCTGTTGGACCTGGTAATCTCAAACCATGCAGAGCACATTACTAATGTTCAGATAAAGGAACACCTGGGTAGCAGTGACCATAACATGATTTCATTTGATGTTAGCTGTAAGCAAGAAATACATGCAGGAAGGATAAAAACACTTAATTTCAATAAAGCAAATTTTCCAAGGATGAGGGCTGCTCTCCAGGACTTAGACTGGGAGGGAAAATTGGCATCAATGGGCACAGAACAGAAATGGGAATTCTTCAAAAAGACTGTTTGTGAACTCACTGCAAAGTATATTCCCATGGGCAATAAGTTTAAAAGGCTAAAAATAAAACCTATGTGGCTCACAGTTAAAGTTAAAAAAGCTATAAACAATAAGAAAAGCGCTTTTAAAAAATATAAAAATGAAGGAACACTAGTGTCGTTTAAATGTTACAAAGAATATAACAGGATATGTAAAAAGGAAATCAAGGATGCAAAAATTCAAAACGAACGACAGATTGCAAAAGATAGTAGGACAAACCCCAAAAAATTCTTCAAATATATTAATAGTAAAAAGGTCAAGTCTGAGCATGTAGGCCCTTTACAAAATAATCTAGAGTGGGTGACGGGGGACAAAGAAAAGGCTAATTTATTAAACACTTTCTTCAGCTCTGTGTATACAATGGAGCATGGGGGAGTTCATGTCCATAATGGGGGTGGTAGTGACACAGCCCCAAATCCACAATGGCTCAAAAGTGATATGGTCCAGAAATATTTAGACAGAGTAAAGGTGGATAAAGCACCTGGACCAGATGGCATCCACCCACGGATCCTAAAAGAATTGAGCTCTGTAATTTCAAAGCCATTGTATCTAATTTTTAGGGACTCATTAATGACAGGAATAGTACCACTGGATTGGCGCAGGGCCAATGTGGTGCCTATATTTAAAAAGGGAACAAAGTCTTTACCAAGTAACTATAGACCTGTTAGTTTAACTTCCATAGTTGGGAAGATACTGGAGAGATTAATAAAAGACCACATAGATGAGTTCTTGCTGGAAAAAAAACTATTTCAGCAACAGACAGCATGGATTCATGAAAGACAGAAGTTGTCAGACAAACCTGATTTCTTTTTATGAAGAGGTAAGTAAAACCTTGGACAGAGGCGTGGCTGTGGACGTGGTATACTTGGATTTTGCAAAAGCGTTTGATACAGTTCCCCACACACGGCTCATGTGTAAGGTAAAGTCTACAGGATTGGAAATATCAGTTTGTAAATGGATAGAAAACTGGCTAAAAGACAGAATTCAGAGAGTAGTAGTTAATGATTCTTACTCTGAATGGTCTAAGGTTATCAGTGGTGTACCCCAAGGTTCAGTGCTGGGACCCTTACTTTTTAATATCTTTATAAATGATATTGGGTCTGAGATCAAAAGTAACATTTCTGTCTTTGCAGATGACACCAAGCTATGCAGTGGAATGACGTCCTTGCAGGATGTCTCCAATTTACAAGCCGACCTCGATGCCCTGTCTAATTGGGCGACTATGTGGCAGATGAGGTTTAATGTTGATAAATGTAAAGTTATGCACTTGGGGGCTAAGAATATGAATGCATCATACATACTAGGGGGAATACAACTGGGGGGATCCGTAGTGGAAAAGGATCTGGGGGTTTTGGTAGATCATAAGCTCAATAATGGCATGCAATGCCAAGCTGTGGTTTCCAAAGCGAGCAAAGTCCTTTCTTGTATTAAGAGAGGTATGGACTCCAGAGAGAGAGACATCATTTTGCCCCTGTACAAATCATTAGTAAGGCCTCATCTGGAATACGCAGTTCAGTTTTGGGCACCAGTTCTCAAAAAAGCATATCGGGGAACTGGAGAAAGTGCAGAGAAGGGCAACCAAACTGATAAGAGGCATGGAGGAGCTCAGCTATGAAGAAAGATTAGAGGAGCTGAATTTATTCACTCTTGAGAACAGGAGAATAAGGGGGGATATGATTAACATGTACAAATATATAAGGGGTCCATATATTGATCTTGGTGATGAGTTATTCACTTTACGGTCAACACAGAGAACAAGGGGGCACTCTTATGTCTAGAAGAAAAAAGATTTCATCTCCAAATGCGGAAAGGTTTCTTCACAGTAAGAGCTGTGAAAATGTGGAACAGACTCCCTGCAGAGGTGGTTCTGGCCAGCTCAGTAGATTGCTTTAAGAAAGGCATGGATACTTTCCTAAATGTACATAATATAACTGAGTACTAATAGTTCTAGGTAAAGTTGATCCAGGGTAAATCCGATTGCCTCTCGGGGGATCAGGAAGGAATTTTTTCCCCTGCTGTAGCAAATTGGATCATGCTCTGCTGGGGTTTTTTGCCTTCCTCTGGATCAACTGTGGGTATAGAATTGGGTATATGGGATTGCACGATATTTTTTTTATTTTTATGGTTGAACTGGATGGACTTTGTCTTTTTTCAACCTGACTAACTATGTAACTATGTATATAGTAAATGATAAACAAAACCAAAAAAACAGAAATAGAAATAAAACTTACACATGTGTACATCCCAATAGAGGACAGAACAGTCACCCAAAAAAAACTCCAAAATCCCAGACAGTTGTCCACAGAGCCTACTACAGCATGAAGGAATCCATGAACCAAAAGGTTAACATGCACTGCCAAACATAATGAATCCAAAAACAACCTCCTTACCCAAAGGAAAGGGGGGAGGAGGAGAGGGACAAAACCTATGGAGGAAGGAAAAAACGGACCGTAAATACCTGCATGTTAGAAAAAAATGTATAAAAATATTAAAAATATATAGGGGGGAGAAAATAATGAACCCATTCCTATATAGTTCAAAAGGAGGAACACATCCAGGGATTTGAAAGAAAAATATTCCAGAATACTTACCCTGGTGATTCAGAGCCTCGGTAGGCCAATCAAGCCACTGGTATAAGATGCATAGGTGCCAAAAAAGGATCCAGATTTTTGCAAAGAATCCAACAAGACCCCCAGAAAGGAAAGAAAAATAGGGGGCAAACACAAAAAGTAAACCTGAAAAAACAGGGAGATTGGGATAAATATCAAAACAATCCCCAAGAAAATGGGACATAGAACAATATCTAAGGTACTCACAGGGTCTCCAAAGAGGCACAAGATCACTGGGGTCTGGAAATGTCAGGAAAACTGCGGTCCAAAATTACTACCTTCCACTGCGGTGTCCAGAGGAAACTGGCAATGAAGGATACCTGGCCTCAACCTATATAGCCCAAAAACCACGCCAAATGGTCATGTCGATAAGCGGGACAAGCGCCATGGGCGGGCCAAGGTGCTGCATAGAGCGCTAGAAGTCCCTGGTTAACTTCCGGCTCCAACCGGAAGTGACGTAGACGACGTCCGTAACCCGGGGGGGACGGACGCAATCTGCCGTCCAGGAAGCCGGAAGGCGTCATCACATCCGGGAATGCCAGGCATAGAACCGAAAGTGATAGACGCAAGGATGGAAAAGACACACAGGGAAACAGATGGACAGTCTGCAGCCGCAGACCGGACATCCATATTGGCTGCTAACCAATCAGAAACTGGGGGCAATTGAACATATGGGCAGGACGAAAATAGAGGGCGCTCAAAACCCCGCACACAAAGGAGAGGGTACCAAAAACCGTCCTAGAAAGAAAACCCACCATGCTAAAGGGTGAAAAAGACCCCTGACACATGAAAAAGCATGAACCAACGAGAGCAAAGGAATTACGACACCGGATCATGCCAAGCCCCATCAAAGGATGGATTACGTGTGCCAGGCATTCCGTAGTGGCAATGGACCTAGTCTGGAGATGGAGCAAGGACGAGTGAAAGCCCAATAGCGGGATACACACATATGCAAAAACAAAAGGTGGTATATCCGTGCGTGGGATGCCCACACAGAGAGCGGAAGTAACCGCCACAGTGTGAGGGCTCACACAGCAAGGAGAACCACCAAATATATAATAATGTGGTAATAAACCAAATATATATATACAAACAATTAAATAAATAAACCCCCTCTACCGTTTCTCAATAAATGTCCCTATATACATGTCTAAGACCCATGAGGAAAAAAAACGGAGGGGGGAAGGGAAATAAGATAGCCCAGTCATAGAACAGCCTGATGGAAAATAGGCAACAAATGGTAGGCAATCAATCGGTTTTGCCCGAATTGAAGCCTTCCAGAAAGGGTCGATAACTTTCTGCCTCATTTAACCCCGGAGGGGTGGTGGCCTCTAGATGTTTAATCCACCTCATTTCTCTTTGTAGTAATACTTTGTTCCAATCACCCCCCCCCCCATCGAGGGATGTGTACCCGATCAAGAACTGTCACATGGACTGTTGGCATTCTGTAGCCATGGCACTTAGCCACATGTCTACCCAAGGGTAAATAGAGATTGCACATTTTCATGCTGGCCAGATGTTTGCTGACACGTTGGCCTAACTTTCGTCATGTTTTGCCCACGTAAAAAACACCACATTGACAGACCAATAGGTACACTACGCCTTGCGTTTTGCAATTGGCAAAATGTTTAAGATGGAAGCGTTCCCCATTGGGCAATATAAAGGACGTCCTTTTACTGATCACTCCACAGAAGGAACAAGCACCACTTGGATAGGTACCCCATATGGTGCAAGGGTCTTTCCTCTGATCCCCCCGATAAAAATCCCATTATTCTGAGGTACACTTTTTTGGAAAAATATAAAATAAGAAAGTTCCGTAAAATTTTTATTGATGCAAAAGGCAAATCCTATTCAGATCCACTTACGAGCCAAAATGAAGATGAGTATAGAGCAAAATCAACTGCTGACAGTCTGATGTTTACACCGCCATGACCCCTCTCACAGCATGATAACTACTACTAAATATTGGCACTATAGGTTTATAGGGTTTTTTTTCTAGGAAAAAATCTTTGTATTGGGTTACTTTCCATACACAACTCTTCCTTGTTCAACCTAAATATAAAACTACAAATGTACCCAAATATTGTAGGTGTAGCGGGGTCCCCTTTAAGACTCCCGGGACTACCTTGCCCAGAATCCCTTTCGGCATGTTTCCACCCCAGAGACTCATGGGAGGGGTTATAAAAGGAGGAGGCGAGGCTGGGCTCGGCCTCTTTGGGGACACGAGACTTCAGTGACTGATCCTCCTGTGCGGATGTGCCGGAGTGCAAGGCCTGAAGCCTGAGGCCTTGCGCAGCACCAAAGAGCCTTCCACCCCACTGCGAGCCTGGGTGGCATCTGACTTTGCTCATCGACAGCCTTGGTTGGATCGGGGACCCGATCGCTGGAGACACTGTGTGTGAGGACACAGTCGGGGGAAGTTCCCGGACTGGGATCGCGTCCGGAGGGGTGAGCGAGCGTATGCTCAGACCATATACTGCTTGTTGCTGATGTGCCTATAGACTGCCGTGGCCCACAAGTTTATATCTGATACTCTCGCTGGAGATCCATATCAGAACTGAACTCAGAGGTTCTGAAGTAAAGTGTTTATTTCATTATAATCTTCCCACTGGATTACAAATGTTATTCTGTTATGTGCACCACCTTTAAAGAATTGCCGGTGAAGAAACCATCATCCCCTATAGACTGAATTTTAGATATCTGAGCCAGGCCTGGCCAGCTAGTTAGTTCATTTAGTTACTGCGCCACAGGGCGCCTAGTTAACGGTCGCCCACGCGGCGCACCTTTACTGTTCATTCAATACGTAGTATGTTTATTGCTGCAGGGCTCTGCAACTTATTACCTGTACACTGTTACCACTGTTAACCCTTTTTACCATAAGCTTAAAGTAAAATTAGATATCCCCTTTCATTATTGTCTTGGTGTCTGAGTTTACTTATACAGTAAAAGAAATATATTGCCGCCATAACTAACTGTGCCAGTAGGGGGTCGAGTACATTGCCGGGGGTTGGCGGAGCTGTCTTCAGGGCCCAAACTATTCTGCGGCCTTCTTAGTTTAAGGTATCGCTACATAGGGAAAAGTGTTTTTTACAGAATATCCAAGCCCAAGGAACAAAAATAATATATTTCAGCTTACCGGTTCTTAGATTTGATTGCTGCATTTGTTTTGTTTTTTCAGGCTTTTTTTTTTTTACCTGGAGATCCTGCCAGTAATAGACTGCCTGTCCTAGGATCAAAACTATCACTGTGTTGTTAACCTAGGATAGGACTACACATGGGCTTCCACAGGTAGGGGCAAGCGCCCCCCCCCCTGGAATCAGGGATCAGCAAGGTGTCCGCCATAGGCGTGCGCATGGGTTGCACACGCCTGAAATCTGCACCCTGTACATAGCACAGGCCTGGAATCTGCACCCTGTACATAACACACACCTGGAATCTGAATCCTGTACATAGCACACGCCTGAAATCTGCACCCTGTACATAGCATAAGCCTAGAATAAAGTCTGCCATTTCCCCTTTAAAAATAAATACTTGCGAGTCGCGGCTAAGCCCCTCCCCTTCATGACATTGCAGAAAGGGGGCAGAGCATGGGTGACCTTAAAATGATGCCCCCCCTGAAAAAAGTTCTGCGGACGCCCATGGGACTTCAATAACCAATCCTCCTCTCCATAATCTTAGGTCTCTTTAAAAGACACGTGGCCACACAATGAAGCTGGATGAGACGTGGTTAAATTTTACTGTTAGAGCGGTAAAGATGTGAATCTCCTTTCCACAGTTCGAACAAAAAAGATTGCGCAAATAAAAATAAAAAATATATTTATTTATTTTTCATTTTCTTGGCGCAATCTTTTTTGTTCGAGTTCTTTTGTGTTTATACCACCATTTTTGCTGTCTTATTTCAATTTTATTTTATTTTATATATTCGTTAGCGCAGTTTTTCTTTTTTTCAATTTCCTTTTCACAGTTGGTGGTGTCAGCAGAGAGTGTAGATAATGTACGTTTAAAAAACTTCTAGATTACATGTGGTGAATTCTTGAAAATGTGAAAAATGGGTATATTTTGTAGCACCCTCTACCTTAGTTAGGTAGGTGCTAGAGTAGGGCGACCAGACATCCCTGGTTTCCGAGGGCAGTCCCCGGACCAAGTCTGTCCCCAGTTTTGTTCCCGGATTGGATTTAAACAGGGACTGGGGCAATTTCAAAGGCAGTCAGTGCAGAATTAAAAAAACTAAAATCTGAATTACACACCCCTGCTCCGCCACTTCTACTAGCTTAGTGGAGTCTATTTTTTTTCCATTATCTTTATCTGTGCCCCTTTCTGATGATCATGTGCTGGTCGGAGCAGAGGGAATATTTCTTCAGTTTCGGGTGAATGTCCATTCAGCTCCGCTCGCATGTTCTTCTGCCTTGGCTCAAGTCCTGGCCAGCCATTTGATTTTCCTCTGCTCCCCACCCAGTAGTAGCCGGAGCCCGGAGAATAAGACTTGACAGGCTGTGAGACGGGCGGCGATGGGCAGAGAGTCGCTGATTGCCACCATTACTAGTAAAAAATAAAAATATGTCCCCGGATTTCATTTGAAAAATCTGGTCACCTTATGCTAGAGTAGTGTTTGTGTTTTTGCTGCCAGTTCAGGTACATTTAGGCAGGCCTAGCTGTGAGCTAGGCCTGTTTGTTTTTGATCTGGGGGCAGGGGAAGGGTTTAGTGTAGCAGTAGGTGACTGACATGTGCCTCAGCTCTTGAGCACCTCCTCTGTTTCCAGTGAGAAGGACCTGGAAAATAGACAGGGTGGAGTGTTGGAGTGACATAGGGTGTATTTGGGAGCCCTGACCAATCCCCAACTGGTTTTGGTAGGGGGCACCCATGGTCAGCCTGCTGGGGGAATAGTTGTTCGGGTAGAAGAACTAAATGATGGCGTGTTAGGCTGTGGTGGCCCTTGAGGGACCCCCTTTTTGGGGTGGGGGGTGTACCTCAGGCCTGGAACTCGGGAGCTGGGAGGGAGCCTTTCTTTACACGATTATTGAGAGGTGTCCTGGAACAGGAGCAGGAGCAAGACAGCGGGGAGCATGGCCAGAAAAGTCATTCAGGAGGGATCCATGCCAGGGTCGGTGAGTGAGAAGCACAGTGAGAAGCTCTGGGAGACATGCCAGGATTGGATGTGGAGCCAGAGGGAGATACTGTGGTGTTTTTGAAGTTAAGTCGCTGTAGCCAGGAGGGTTGGCAGGACTTGCATCGGACATGCTGGCAACAGTAGTCCACCAAGGACATGTTGGCACAATTACCTTCTTCTTCTAAAATGGCTACTAGGAAAATGTTAGGACTTATTCAGAGTGAGGCCTGGCCATGTGCTAACAGTGACAGGAATCTAGAACTGGACAGTGAGAGGAAAGGAAGTGATCTCAAGTAGTGCGCTGGAGGAGATGTGAAGTAGCAGAGGCTGTCAGTTAAGATTCAACTACATTTATTTTCATTACTAAAGATTCATCATTTGGGCATCCCATGACCCTTTTCCCCCATCAAAGTTTAATCCCCTAATAAAAACAACAAAAACAAGCAAGAGACTGTTCATTGACTGGAGAAGTGTGCCAAAATGGATGTCTGACCAAGCAGGGTGATGTGTGGATGCTGAAACACGCAGCGACCCCACGGGGGCACCGCTACATTTTATTACGGGTAATGTATTTTTTAAACAAGACATCCAAATGTTTCTGAGTTTGTATACTTATTCTAAAACCAACAAAAATGATTGAAAAAATAAATAAAAATTATGTGTTTTTTAGCGAACACAATGTATAAGGATATGGAAGACAGTAGTCTTACACACGCATGCACACTCGCAGGTTGAACTGGATGGACCGGTGCCTTTATACAGACTTACAAACTATGTAACCTGCGGGAGGTGTTCTGTAGTACTCAAATCTGGGACCAATGTAACTGATAAGAGTGCACCACCGGAAGTTATCAGCTCACAAGGTTTCTACCAGGATTAACATATTTTTGTGTATATTGAACAAATATATTAACACTTTCAACTGTGTACAACAAGCCAAAAAGGAGCTAAAAAGAAGTTTATGCTTAGAATTGACATACTCTTTAATGCCGGTCATACACGGTACAGCAGGAACCGGCCAAGATTTGAACTATTAATGGGCAGGCTGAATGTATCAAGTTGATTGATCAACTTGGTAATCACTGTCTTTTCCCGTTGGAGACGGCTTTCCCCTTCCGCCTACACCAATTTTTTTTTTGGTGCAGCATCTGTGTGGATCCAGCAACAACAAATAGACATGGGGACGTTTACAGGGAACATGTGCTTAGGAAATAAGAGTGCCTTTGTCTGGATTACGTCTATCAAAAGGTATTACACATTTTTGCTTGATGCATTTGCACTCAAGTCCATTGAAACCAATGGGGGAACTACCAGGGTTGCAAAGGCCCTTGCATTCCACCACCATGGGGCGCCCCCAGGGCGGCAGGTTCACACTGCTACGACCCCAAAGTCCTGTGTGTTGCTTGCGATTTCCTTGGGACTTGCTTGCAAGTTTCATGCAACTTGCTTGCGACTTTTGTGATTTAGCATTGCAGTCTTTGGCACTCAAATTGCACCAAAATCACAGAAAAGTAGTGCAGAAACTTATTTTTTTCGCTGTGACTTGAGTCACATTGATTAGGATGGTACCTATTGCCATGTAACTTTGTGTTGCAAGTCGCATGATAAGTTGCAGCGGGGGGTTATAAAGGGCCCCAGGAACTGTGGGAAGGGTCCCTGGACCAATGAAAAGGGCCCTGGGGCCAATGAAAAGGGCCCAGCAGCCAGGGGGGCCCTTCATGGTTTCCTAAACCTGCAGGTTCTAGTTATGCCTCTGATTGAAACAGATCAAAATGCATGTCAAACGCGTCAGTTTGTGTTAACAATCAATACAAAGTACATTAATTACAAAGCATGTATAAATAGGCCATAAATTCTGGTTGTATTTTTTCACACTGTGTGTCCCATTGGGAAGGTTTCCCTCTCTCTTTTGACACAGAGGTCCCAGAGACACAACAGGAAGTGTAGGCAAATCTATTAGACAGTTGTTGTTGGAACAGGTGTCCAAACTGGAAGATTTCCTCTTGTCTGCTGTTCTGGGGACAACTGTAATATTTCAGATTTATTGCTGTCTGTTCCATTCTCTGTCCAAAACGGAATAAAAGGCTTTAGGTATAGTTGGGTGGCAAGCTGCTGACTAATAATGATGAATATAAAATAAAATATTTTTTTCCCATTGGAGTACAATGATTATGCTTTATTGTTTTTTTTTTTTTTTACCTTCCTCTGGATCAACTGTTGGTAAAGGATTGCGTATATGGAGGTTTTCTATTTGTTTTTCTATTGGTTGAACTTGATGTCTTTTTTCAACCTGACTAAACTATGTAACTACAGTATCTCTCAAAAGTGAGTACACCCCTCACATTTTTGTAAATATTTTATTATATCTTTTCATGTGACAACACTGAAGAAATTACACTTTGCTACAATGTAAAGTAGTGAGCGTACAGCTTGTATAACAGTGTAAATTTGCTGTCCCCTCAAAATAACTCAACACACAGCCATTAATGTCTAAACCGCTGGCAACAAAAGTGAGTACGCCCCTAATGCCACGTACACACGATTGGAAAATCCGACAAGAAAACTGTGTATTTTTTTCCGACGGAATGTTGGCTCAAACTTGTGTTGCATACACACGGTCACACCAAATTCCGACCGTCAAGAATGCCGTGACGTACAACACTATAACGAGCCGAGAAAAATTAAGTTCAATGATTCCGAGCATGCGTGGAATTGATTCCGAGCATGCGTGTTTTTTGCGCGTCGGAATTGCATACAGACTATCGGAATTTCCGAGCAGAACTTTTCTTGTCAGAAAATTTGAGAACCAGCTCTCAAATTTTTGTTGTTGCAGGAAATTCTGACAGAAAAAGTCCGATGGAGCCTACACACGGTCAGAATTTACGACCAAAAGCTCACATAAAACGTTTCTTGTCGGAAATTCCGACCGTGTGTACGCGGCATAAGTGTAAATGTCCAAATTGGGCCCAAAGTGTCAATATTTTGTGTGGCCACGATTATTTACCAGTACTGCCTTAACCCCCTTGGGCATGGAGTTCACCAGAGCTTCACAGGTTGCCGCTGGAGTCTTCTTCCACTCCTCCATGACGACATCAGGGAGCTGGTGGATGTTAGAGACCTTGCGCTCCTCCACCTTTTATTTGAGGATGCCCTACAGATTAGGGTGACCAGACATCCCCGGTTTCGGGGGACAGTCCCCGGATTGAGCACACTGTCCCCGGACCAAGTCTGTCCCCGATTTTGTCCCCGGATTGGATTTGAACAGGGGCTGGGGCAATTTCAAAGACAGTCAGTGCACAATTAAAAAAAAAAAATCTAAATTATAAACCCGCCGCTCCTACTAGCTTAGGGGGTGTATTTTTTCCATTATCTGTGCCCCTCTCTGATGATCATGTGCTGGTCGGAGCGGCGGGAATATTTCTTCAGTTTCGGGCGCATGCCCATTCAGCTCCGCTCGCATGTTCTTCTGCCTTGGCTCAAGTCTCGGCCAGCCGCCTGCCTGCTTATCTCCTTGCCTTCCCTGGCGGAGTGATCTTCCTCCGCTCCCCACCCAGTAGTAGCCGGGGGCCCATAGAGTGAGACTTGACAGGCTGTGAGGCTGGCGGTGGCGTCGACGGGCAGAAAATCGCTGATTTCGACCATTACTAGTAAAAAAAAAAATATGTCCCCGGATTTCATTTTAAAAATCTGGTCACCTAACCACAGATGCTCAATAGGGTTTAGGTCTGGAGACATGCTTGGCCAGTCCATAACCTTTTCCCTCAGCTTCTTTAGCAAGGCAGTGGTCGTCTTGGAGGTGTGTTTGGGGTCATTGTCATGTTGGAATACTGCCCTGTGGCCAGTCTCCGAAGGGAGGGGATCGTGATTTTCCCTTTATTACTTTTCTGGGGACAACCCAAAATGTGGAATTTTCTTTTACTTTCAATGACAACAGGACAAATATAGAGGCTGAATTTCCTTAACGGGGACACAGACAGCAATAAAAACTGACTGTTCTAATCCCTCTCCCCTCTAACCAAAACAAAAAGAAAAGTTTTGCCTTTAGTTATACTTTAACAATTGTTTAGTCTTGCAGAGATGCAAATTTTGACAAGTGACATACATGAGATTTACAAGCCTAAGTGTAATAGGTAGTCATGACAAACGGTCATTAGTGCATTAGACCTAAGTATTCTCGGTGGATCTGCAATAACTAATAGGACTTGACCTCCCTTAAAGGGGTAGAGAAAATGGTGGAATTGTTGCCCATCCTTGGTAAAAATATCGAAATACTATTAAGCCACTCAAAGAATAAGGCATGGTCTGTAATGCCTCGTACACACAAGCGTTTTTTCAGACGGGAAAACTGCTATGAGAGCTTTTCTTTGGGAATCCCGGCCGTGTGTATGCTCCATCGCAGTTTTTCCGACAGGAAAACTGCCGGACAAAAAAAAGAGATCAGGATCTCTTTTTTCCCATCAGGCCAAAAATCCAAACGGGAAATCCGTTCGTCTGTATGGTTTTCCGACGGGCAGAAAACGGCGCATGCTCAAAATCAAGTATGAGACGGGAGCACTCTTTCTGGTAAAACTAGCGTTCGGAATGGAGATATCACATTCATCACGCTGTAACGGACTAAAAAACATGAAGACTGAAAAGCGCAAATCGTCTCCCACCAAACTTTTACTAACACGAGGATCAGCAAAAGCAGCCCAAAGGGTGGCGCAGTTGGAATTGAACTTCCCCTTTATAGTGCCGTCGTACGTGTTGTACGTCACCGCGCTTCGGACGGGCGGACTTTTGTCTGAGCGTGTGTATGCAAGGCAGCCTGAGTGGAATTCTTTCGGGAAAACCGTCGGATTATTATCCGACGGAAAACCCGCTCTTGTGTATTAGGCATAAGGCATGTTGTAAAAAAAAAAAAAAAAGATATATATCTTCGAGAGTAGACATAGATAAGAGACAGGGGGGTGTAGGAAGGGGTATAGGTTGGAGTTGGGACAGAGTGGGACCCCACGCAAAGGATGAACCTCCAACTGGTCAGCTTTAGAGTGTTAGAGCGGCCATAGTGTATCGTTGAAAGTTCCCCCAAAGTAGTTGGATATCCAAGGATGCCATATTTTTTTTAAATGTTTTAATTTTATTTTGTCATGCACAATGGCAGCCAATTATTTGTTAAATAAATACAATGCCATTTTTTGTTTCACCTGTACAATAGTTGGTGCTCCAGATTTCTGTGCTGTTGCTACGGTTTGCTTGGCTATGGTGAAAATTAAAGACACTAATTTTAATTGGCTGGAGGTACACGAGAGGGGTTTAAGATTTAATAAGACTTCTTAGGGGTTCTTAGGGAATCTGTCTCCCAGACCGTATAGACCAATTGATATATTCTCGTCCAAAATATTTTGAGTCACGGGCCTTTATTCATCGGTAAGACAAAACATTTATCGTGATTAATCTTATAATAGGAAATTGATCCAAATGCATCTAGGACAGTGGTTACTTCTTTTAGTAGTGTGTCGGTTACCGATAAAGTTAAAAGGATGTCGTCCGCAAATAGTCCAAGTTTATGTTCTATTTGTCCGATCTTGATCCCTATGATTTTGGGGTTCCCTCTTAGAGATATCGCGAGGGGCTCTATAGCTAACGAGAATATAATAGGTGATAAAGGGCATCCCTGTCTAGTCCCGTTCGAAAGATTAAATTGTTTAGAGATACTTCCTGATGTAAATACCCTTGCAGAAGGTTTTGTATAAAGTGGCAAGTTTTTTTGAAGCTGTAATTTTTCAGTCCCAATTTTCTGAAAATGTAATAAATATTTTTGAGAAATGTAATAAAATTGTATCTTTTCCCCACAATTATACACTATTTCACAAAAGTAAGTACACCCCTCACATTTTTGTAAATAGTTTATTATATGTTTTTCATGTGACAACACTGAAGAAATGACACTTTGCTACAATGTAAAGTAGTGAGTGTACAGCTTGTATAACAGTGTAAATTTGTTGTCCCCTCAAAATATCTCAACACACAGCCATTAATGTCTAAACCTCTGGCAACAAAAGTGAGTACACCCCTAAGTGAAAATGTCCAAATTGGGCCCAAAGTGTCAATATTTTGTGTGGCCACCAAGATTTTCTAGCACTGACTTAACCCTCTTGGGCATGAAGTTTACCAGAGCTTCAAAGGTTGCCACTGGAGTCCTCTTCCACTCCTGCATGGTGACTTCACAGAGCTGGTGGGTGTTAGAGACCTTGCGCTCCTCCACGTTCTGTTTGAGGATGCCCCACAGATGCTTCATAAGGGTTTAGGTCTGGAGACATGCTTGTCCAGTCTATCACCTTTACCCTCAGCTTATTTAGCAAGGCAGTGGTCGTCTTGGAGGTGTGTTTGGGGTCTTTATCATGTTGGAATACTGCCCTGCAGCCATGGGCGTCCGCTGAAATGTTTTCAGGAAGGGGCGCTTCAGCAGCGGTGATACACAGTCGCATTTTACCCTTTCTTCGACCGCTAGCAGGGGTTAAAAGCGACCCCCCTCCACGTTAAAATGTAAAAACTCCCCACTGTGCCCCCTGCATCTTTAAATATCTCTTTGTCACTACTGTGTACCCCCTCTCCACAACTGCACCTCTGGACCTCTTTACATTACACAGCACCCCACAGCTCTGGACCCTTTACATTACACAGCACCCTGCATCACTGGACCCCTTTACATTACACAGCACCCTGCATCACTGGACCCCTTTACATTACACAGCACCCTGCATCACTGACCCCCTTTACATTACACAGCACCCTGCATCACTGGACCCCTTTACATTACACAGCACCCTGCATCACTGGACCCTTTTACATTACACAGCACCCTGCATCACTGGACCCCTTTACATTACACAGCATCCTGCATCACTGGACCCCTTTACATTACACAGCACTCTGCAGCCCTTTACATTACACAGCACCCTGCATCACTGGACCCCTTTACATTACACAGCACCCTGCATCACTGGACCCCTTTACATTACACAGCATCCTGCATCACTGGATCCCTTTACATTACACAGCACCCTGCACCCCTTTACATTACACAGCACCCTGCATCACTGGACCCCTTTACATTACACAGTACCCTGCACCTCTGGACACTACACACACTACACTCTAACCACTACACTACACACTGACTACTGACCACTACACTGCACACTGACCACACTGACCATATGTATGACGTGTCCTAGGACTTCATGTCTCTGCAGTCACACACACACATGTGTTGTAGGACATCTCCTCCTCCCTCCATACTGCACACACAGCCCGGCTCTCCTTCCTTCTCACCTTCAGCAGGTCCAGCAGGGCTGTAAGTGGATGTAAGGGTGGCGGAGGGTGTAGAACACTGCCAATTTGGCCAACACCTTCTCGATTCCAGGTGGGGGCTAACAACCCCCCTTGCCCTATGGAGTGGACGCCCATGCCTGCAGCCGAGTCCTTAAAGGGAGGGGATCATGCTCTGCTTCAGTATGTCACAGTACATGTTGGTGTAGCTGTGTGTTGAGTTATTTTGAGGGGACAGCAAATTTACACTGTTATACAAGCTGTACACTCACTACTTTACATTGTAGCAAAGTGTAATTTCTTCAGTGTTTTCACATGAAAAGATATAATAAAATATTTGTAAAATGTGAGGGGTGTACGCACTCTTGTGAGATACTGTATGTAAGACTAGAAATGGCTGCTACTAACCCCAGTGCACTTGTAGTAAATGTCTTTTTTCCTAGTAAGTTCAGTATTTTTTTTCTCAATAGGACATAGTAGTTAAAAGAGTTGATTGGTTTTAAACACTGAGCAGATATTTCTGAGTTTAAATAGGATTTATTTGGCAACTGATGAAAAAACCTCCTTTCTCACATGTCTTGCAGAGACAGCAGCAGATAACTCTCGTCCTTGAAGAGACCCAATCAAATCCTCTTACTGTCCGGCTACCATCCGAAAACATTCCCCTCCTAATCCTGCCATTCAGCACTGATGTGAAGAACAGCAGGACTGCTGGCAAATCCACTAGCCATTGTTAGAGGCAGCCGAGTGCAATGCATCATGGGATATAATCAAGATGGATCAGATGCACTGTGAAGGCCAAGTGGGTTTTGCCAACACTCATGCTTCAACTAAATATGGATTAGATTGCACCCTGCTAGCACAGAGCATGCTTTGTGTTTCTTTGTTATGCGGTGCACAGACCGTGCTCTCCATCTTTGTGAAAAGAGCCAGACACTATATCCTTTGTTTTATCTTATAAAAAAAAAAAAAACTGCCTCGATGTATGATGTGGAATGTGTGCTGCAGGTAGTAATCTTAATTTAATACTTGAAGGTGGCTCACAGGAATGCATGGTTAAGTCTCTTTAGAAGCCACAACAAAAACAAAGGCCTCTACAGTCTTGGCTGACAGAAAATAACCGCCATCTATTTACACATACTGACAAGTTCCAAGATATCATCTTAGTAAGATATCAACTGAAATTAGTTGGCGATATAAATTGACTCTACTTTGTTCCACACCGCGCTTTGAGCTACCATGAAAGGTGCTACAATGAAAGCCTATATGAAAGGTAGTCTACCACTATATAGTTGTTTTTTGTTTCCATTCACACAGCATACCTAAAAAAATATATTTCTTACCCTATAGATGTTTCTAAGAAGAAGGTGTCGTGACTGATTCTAATGCCGCGTACACACGATCGGAAAATCCAACAAGAAAACCGTGGATTTTTTTCCAACGGAATCTTGGCTCAAACTTGTCCTGCATACACACGGTCACACCAAATTCCGACCGGCAAGAACGCGGTGACGTACAACACTACAACGAGCCGAGAAAAATTAAGTTCAATGATTCCGAGCATGCGTCTAATTGATTCAGAGCATGCGTGGTTTTTTTTTGCGCGTCGAAATTGCATACAGATGATCGGAATTTCCTCCGAGAACTTTTCTTGTCGGAAAATTTGAGAACCAGCGCTCAAATTTTTCTTGGCGGAAATTCCGGCAGAAAAATTCCGATGGAGCCTACACACGGCCGGAATTTCCGACCAAAAGCTCACTTCAGACTTTTCTTGTCAGAATTTACGATCGTGTGTACGCGGCATAAGACTTTCTGGACAGTCTCACAGTGCCTTTGACCCCCCCCCAACTAAAACTGGCCATAGAAGGATTGAAATTTGTTCTGTTCAGCAGGGACCAGAGGAGTTGTAATCCATGTGTGACCACTACCATTAAAACAGAAGTTGATCCATCGATCGACTTCTGTTAAATGGTCCTGTTAAATGGAATCAGCAGCGCTGATTTGTGTATTCTGACAGTGGAGGACCACACACACACACACACACAGTCAGAAAACAATAACGCAGTGGGAGTACTTCCCCATCTACCTCGATCACTTAGATGGAGGAATTGGTTCAGTTTTTTTTGTTCAGCCCGCTGGTATTTTCACCTTGCGAATATAGCACTCTGTCATTGATCATACCTGGTTATACACACCCCTTCTCTTCTTCAGTACATTGGGTGTGGCTGTAAGACATCTATGCAAGCATTCTGAGCCAAACACTGTTCAACTTCCTGTGACTGGAACCATGAAGATCCACTGCTGAGGACTGGAATACTGGAGTGAGAGGGCGGGAAGTGCAATTCTACTAAAGAAAAAGAGGGTTTGCAAGTGAATAATCATTAAAACAACCATAACATATAGAGGTACAGGATTATAATTAAAAGAAAGGAATGGGACTTCAATTACATTTCATTTCCTCCAGATAGCCGATTCCCTGTGGTTGGCAATATCCTAACTACCTAAATGTCCCCATATCTGAGCCTGTGAAAATGGATATGTAGCGGGTACTTGAATTTAAGGGAGGCATCTGGGTGGTAGTGTAACCCAGATGCACAGATTGCTAGGGTATCTGAGACCTTTTTCTGGTTCTTGGAGGACTCTGGTGGTGTGAGGTTCCTTGCGGCCCACAGGTGGCACTGTCGCCCTGGGCCAGGGCTGAACTCACACCGCAAGACTGTACCTTTTTGTCCTCCCCTGGAGCTGGTACAGCGGGGCGGGGAACCCCCTGTGACGCAAAGGGAGAGGGGATAAAAGGGGCGGACGCCCTGACCACGGGGTTCAGAGTTCGGGAGTCCAGAGTTGGAGGACGCGGCCGCACCCAGGCACCTTCGGCCTGGGTGCTGGCGTTCTGGTGTTCCAGGCCTAGATGCCCTTGACCTGGCCGGAGCGAGGATGGATTCCATCCCAGGCACCTTTAGCCTGGGGTGAGGTACTATGGCGGAGGCCTGGGGCTCAGTGCCTTCGACTGAGTTCCGCGAGGGTGGAGGAATCTGAGGGGGCCCCAATTCCTTGGGTGCCCGTGTCTGAGTTCGTGAGGACTGGTGTGCAGAACTTCTCTGGAGAGTCCGGCGCAGCATCGCTGGTGACAGAGAGGCCTCCTGTTTCTCCCTTGGACGGATCTCTGCCCTGACAGGGGCCGTGCTAGCGAAGGTAATTCACGTTCTACCTCACATAGTCAGTGGCAGTGACTATCCGCCACTGGTGATATCACAGTGGTTAGCATCAGAAGGGAAAGGATTGTGCCTCAATCTTTTCCCCATTATAACTCAGTAGAAGAAACTGTTTATTGTTTGGAAAGAAGAATAAAACTGAGTTGGACCTATTCACTGTGTGGAACTCTGGTTACTAGGAGCAAAGGAGTCAGGAACGAAGTACTGGACTTGACTCTAGGACACCTGCACAGGACCCAAATTTCTGGCCTTCACCTCTTAGTTATGGAGGACATGGGTCGTGGTGTATCTCATCTCTCCCTCCCAGGAACCCCTAGACAACAGCCACATAACCGATAAAACAAGAGGGAGAGAGAGGGTCGCTACACGTGGGGGCATCGTATCCGGGATGTGTATGGTGTCTGAAATTGAACTTTGCTGCCCGGAGGAGTTCCGAGTAGGTCGGTCATATTGGCCAACACGCCATGAGGCAACCCATAGCTGCGTAGTTCGTGGGTGGGGAGAAGGAAAAGCCCGCGAACAAGTGCAGAAGGTGGGAGGAGTCTGGCCATGGGGACGTATGCACGTGGAGATTCCGGCACGTGTGGGTCAGTGCGCAATGGAGCAGCGAAGAGAGAAGATGACTTCAACCACTCCATGGATTTCAGCTTCTTCTTGCATGGACATGACTTCTCTGGCTGCTCCGCTTATGGATACGGGGATAAGACTAAGGCCCCGGGGGCAATTGGCTCTGTACACCTGCAGAGACATGGAGGCCCTCGGTGTGATCTGTCCCGGCTGTTCGGGACTAGTGGTCCAGCTGAAGCCATTCGGGCGATGTGAGGTCTGCAAGGAGTTTCTCTTCGAGGTGGAACCATCCACAGAAAAGCCTTGTGCTTTCCACCTCAACTACCTCACAGGGACTGCCACTCCGTAAGGAGAGATCGATGCTGGTGCGTTCCCCGTGCGCACTGATCCGGGCGAAGTGACTGCCCAAGCTTAGATGAAAAGAGAAAAATCTGAGGATGCTGCCTCGGTCACCAGCAGCTCCCTGCTCCGACCACCGAAGAGGAAAGTCGGCCTAGTGATGGCCTCGTGTGGTCGTGGAAGAGCTTCGCCCCGCTGCTTGCCTGGCCTGGATGGATCCGGTAGGAAGAGTCCTGGACATCCCTGTTCTTCTGAAGGCCCAGGTGAGCCAGGGGTTGGGACTATCTGTGTGGTTACAAGTGGCGGAAGCCCACAGTCGGTAGAGGCCGTCAAGGGGGATAGTTCCGTGACTGGGAACTATCTGCCCGCTGAATGCTACGACACCTCTGACCTGGATTCATTGTCTGACAATGGTGATGATGGGGAGATAGATGAAATCTTCCACCGAAAGGGATGGGACAAGATGAAGCTACCCTCGTCCTGTGTCATCAGGGACGTGACCATGTCTACTGGAGATAGTACACCTCGGGTGGAGGCCTTGGCGCCTAGGGAAGAATCTGGTCCTCTGTCCGAAGTTCCCCTTCTGGACTCGACATCCATTTCACCTGTTCCAGTTGCGGGAGTGCAACGCCAGTCATTGCGGGCTCCTAGGCCCAGATCTACTGAGGTGGTGAACGCACCTCGTCACCCAGAAGCGATTGTTCGGCCTGGAGAAGGAGACCGGGCCACCATGTCACCCCTGTCAAGGTTGCAGCGTCTCTTCGGCCAGAAGGTTGCTCAGGAGTATGGGTGGGAATACCCGTACCTGCCTCGAGAACTGCTTTATAAGGTGGAAGTTTTTCGCCAAAGATGGTATGATACCTTTGTGTGGGACAAACTTAAAGTACAGCAAGCACGGCGGTACCTTTCTTGTTCACCAACGGTCACCAAGAAGTTCCAGGACTGTAAAGCTAAGTGGATGCTGGGAAGGCATATCCATGCGGACAGAGTGGTGATTTGCCGCAAGGAAGGAGGAAATGCTGAGTACCATGTGGAGGCTTTGGACAGACATTTGAAGCCTGTGTTCCTACCGCATCCAAGGTTTTACCTTTAGGAGAAAAAGAAAGACTCCTGTGTGTACTGTTTGCTGTTCATTGCTGAACTTTCCGGGGTGTTTTCACCGGAACACAGGGACTGTGCCCTAGTTTTTTTTTGCATTTGGGCAGTTCTACTCTTCGAAGAAGTGGGAGCTGTTTTTTTGTTTTGTTCTCCCTCCTTCTCCTTGCACTTCAGAGAAAGCAATGACTTTGGGTTTTAGTTAGTGTAGAATCACAGAGGAATGATGAAGAGAAAAGTTTATCTTGAAGTGATGAGTGTCTTGACCGCGGCATTGTCACCAGGTGGCAGTGTTGCACAACGATTGTTTGTTTTTTTGTCATTATGCAGCACTTATTGGAGTGAATGGGTTTCTTCTCGGATAGACTCATTCATTCCAAGCAAACACACATATGTTGGTAGGATGTATGTTTCTTTTCTTTCCCTCTGCAGGAGACTCGTCTATCAAGGCTGCTGAGAATGGGTGGTCCTTAGATAGCCAGGGGGAGGGAAGAATGTAAATGTGTGAGATATTTACAGTGTTTTATTGAAAAAGTTTTATATTGTTTTAAGTTTCCCTTTCCCATTCAGGTCTTGGCACAATTCAGGGCTAAATTGTGTAGTTTGGTTTCTGGGCTGAACTTATGTCACCACCCTTGTGGGATGTGAGTTTATACCAGACACTGGGGACCAGTGTCAAATCACCAGGGGGAGAGTGTAGCGGGTACTTGAATTTAAGGGAGGCATCTGGGTGGTAGTGTAACCCAGATGCACAGATTGCCAGGGTATCCGAGACCTTTTTCTGGTTCTTGGAGGACTCTGGTGGTGTGAGGTTCCTTGTGGCCCACAGGTGGTACTGTCGCCCTGGGCCGAGGCTAAACTCACACCGCAAGACTACCTTTTTGTCCTCCCCTGGAGCTGGTACAGCGGGGCGGGGAACCCGCTGTGACGCAAAGGGAGAGGGGATAAAAGGGGCGGCCGCCCTGACCACGCGGTTCAGAGTTCGGGAGTCCAGAGTTGGAGGACGCGGCCGCACCCAGGCACCTTCGGCCTGGGTGCTGGCATTCTAGTGTTCCAGGCCTAGGTGCCCTTGACCTGGCCAGAGCGAGGATGGAGTCCATCCCAGGCACCTTTAGCCTGGGGTGAGGTACTATGGCGGAGGCCTGGGGCTCAGTACCTTCGACTGAGTTCCGCGAGGGTGGAGGAATCCGAGGGGGCCCTAATTCCTTGGGTGCCCGTGTCTGAGTTCGTGAGGACTGGTGTGCAGAACTTCTCTGGAGAGTCCGGCGCAGCATCACTGGTGACAGAGAGGCCTCCTGTTTCTCCCTTGGACGGATCTCTTTCCCCTGACAGGGGCCGTGCTAGCGAAGGTAATTCACGTTCTACCTCACATAGTCAGTGGCAGTGACTATTCGCCACTGGTGATATCACAGTGGTTAGCATCAGAAGGGAAAAGATTGTGCCTCGATCTATTCCCCATTATAACTCAGTAGAAGAAACTGTTTATTGTTTGGAAAGAAGAATAAAACTGAGTTGGACCTATTCACTGTGTGGAACTCTGGTTATTAGGAGCAAAGGAGTCAGGAACGAAGTACTGGACTCTACTCTAGGACACCTGCACAGGACCCAAATTTCTGGCCTTCACCTCTTAGTTATGGAGGACATGGGCCGTGGTGTATCTCATCTCTCCCTCCCAGGAACCCCTAGACAACAGCCACATAACCGATAATACAAGAGGGAGAGAGAGGGTCGCTACACATACCTCCCAACATTTTGAGATAGGAATGAGGGACACCTACTAGCAAATGTATGTAGGCATAGGGCATGCCCCCTGTCACGCCCCTTAAAGGAGAATTTACAAAAAAAAAAGTTAATTAAATCCACAAGTGCTTGTTTTTATCACTACTATTCCTTTATATTGGCTTTTAAAATTTACAGATGCAGCAATTTAGAAATTGGATGAAACATTTAGCACTTGGAAACACTATTTGAAAGATAAAAAGTGCATTTTATATACAACTATATAGATCAGACCAAAATGAAGGACAAATGAGGAGGAATGAGGGACAGAGGGACATTGCTCCAAATCAGGGACAGTCCCTTGAAATCAGGGACAGTTGGGAGCTATGAAAATGGAGATAAAGTGTTCCTAGTTTCAAGCTTTGTAGTTCTCAGAAATCATTTGACTTTGGGCACATGGCCACTGTTTGCCTCTTTCCATGCACACATTGCTGTGGGCAGAAGCAAGAATAGTGAGGCAATCCTTCCTTCCAGAGTTCTTGTTAATCAAGCAGAGGGTGTGCATAGACTAGCTGTGCGGGATTACAGGATGTTTTCGGATCTGTTGACATCTAGTGGTAGATGCATGAGCCATGTGTTGTTTATTTCTGTCTTTGGTTTCTCTCTCTGTTCTCCCTTTTATTTCAGTGCTAGCTGGTTCAGTCCTAGACAAATTTTCCCTTTCTCAACTTGTTCCCTCAGTTATCTATGGTAAAAAGTTAAAATCATATATTAATTTCCACATTGTATTTCAAGTATTTCTAGCTTACTCTTATTAATCCTAATGGTCTTGAAGTTTGAAATGTATTTTGTGAAGCTCTCCACACCTTTATTTGGTTGAATTTTGTGACACGTAATCACTATGCGCTGTGATTATGCACTTTCTGTGTTGCACATTTCACAGAGCCTGTCTTCTGAACTACAGAGATTCTGAGAGGAGGAGGCGGAGTCAGTACAGTAATCACAGCTTGCAGGCAGCACGGAACCATAGGATATGTATGGGATATGAAGGTATGGCAATGCAAAAAGATACATATGAAACAGAACACCAGCAATGCATTCATTTTTAGTATTTGGGTTTACAAGACTTTAATATTCTTGAACATTGTTCCCTGTGCATTTATCCCTATTTCATATGTGAAGTAACAGCACACCCCTGTGCAAGCTACTAGTTAGTTACTAGACCACACTGTCTACCAAAAGTGTCAGGTCCCAGAGCATGTTGTCTGAGACAGGCTTTAGTTCCCCTCGAAGGCCACCCCTTTATGAAACATATTTAATTCCAAACATTGCATTCAAACACACCACAATAATGTATGCCATACATTAAACTGAATATAGTTTTGCCAAGAATTCAGTTTTTATATAAGACTTGTGAAATCATAGAAACCTCTAGCACACATTTCGGTTTTGTGGTCTTAGAGACGGATTCTACCTTCTAAGGAAACATGAAGTTAAATAAAATCCTTGCTTTCACGAAATCACTCTGAATAGGATGAAGTGTTTAGGATACATTTCAAGTGCCTGTTGCTCGGATATGTTACAAATACCGCAGGTAATCCTCTGCTTTCTTAAGCTATTGAAAGGATGTTAAGTTCAAGTTCGAAATGTTTATGTGTTTAAGCAGAGCAGACAAAAGTTACTCTCATAAAACCACACTTAACAAAGGTGTAAAGCAGACATGGGAGATTTTACAATCCCTAATTGCTCGTAAAACACAAAATTTCTTCACTTATTTGTAAAATAAATGTGAGATAGTGATTTATTGGAGTCCCGAGACATATTTGTGAACAAAAGTGAAAAAAAGAAAGAAAGAAGAAAACCCAAATGTGGTTAGCACTAGAAACCTGAAGGAAAATGACATGTGGTTGATAGGAAGACTTCAGCAAAAGGACATGGAGGTGGCAGGAAGACTGCAGCAAAATGACATGGAGGGGGCAGGAAGACTGCAGCAAAATGACATGGAGGGGGCAGGAAGACTGCAGCAAAATGACATGGAGGGGGCAGGAAGACTGCAGCAAAATGACATGGAGGGGGCAGGAAGACTGCAGCAAAATGACATGGAGGGGGCAGGAAGACTGCAGCAAAATGACATGGAGGGGGCAGGAAGACTGCAGCAAAATGACATGGAGGGGGCAGGAAGACTGCAGCAAAATGACATGGAGGGGGCAGGAAGACTGCAGCAAAATGACATGGAGGGGGCAGGAAGACTGCAGCAAAATGACATGGAGGGGGCAGGAAGACTGCAGCAAAAGAACACAAATGTGGCAGGAAAACTGGACCAAAGGGATATGGAGGAGACAGGAAAGTTGGAGCAAAAAGTCACGGAGGTGATAAGAAAACTGGACCAAAAGGACATGGAGATGACAGGAATACTGGACCAAAAGGATACAAAGTTGTCAGGAAAACTGGACCAAAAGGACATGGAAAGTGTCAGGAAAACTGGACCAAAAGGACATGGAGGTAGCAGGAAAAGAAAGGACATGGAGGTGACAGAAAAGCTGGAACAAAGGGACATGGAGGTGACAGGAAAGCTGGAGCAACGAATAAGCGCTGCTGTGCGTGAAGAAACCTGTCTACCTTCCTACCCGTCAGTGCTCCAGTGCTGTGATGTTTTAATTTGTATGTGACACTTCAATAAAGTATTTACACTTCCAGGCAGTGGCGGCTGGTGAAGTTTTAGGATGGGGGGGCGCAAGACCCCGCCCCTCCATGTTTGGCCCCTCCCACTTCCCATAAGCCACACCCCTTATAGAATCCACCCACTCCGTCCCCTGTATTCCAATTGCTTCCACTCATAGTGTCAGGAGTATACAGCCCCAGCATCACCGGACAGAGTATATAGCCTCAGCATCACAGGACAGAGTATATAGCCCCAGCATCAGGATCTGCTGCTGCTGCCGCCGGCCATGTAGTTTTCAAAAAAAAAAGTAATAGGGGAGGGGGGGTTTGGGTGCCGCTGCTCCCGCCGGTGTAGTGTCATATTTTGCTCCCTATCACAGAATGCTGCGGAAGTGATGTTGCGGGCAGAAATTTGGCACTGCGCATGCGCGAAGCGTTCCAAACACTTGCGCCGTGAGTGCTAAAGGATTTTCGGCAATACAGTTCAGCAAAACCATCAGATAATGTCACGGAAGTGACATTACAGACAACACAACCACTGGGCTATGCGTTCCAACACTAATACTTCCCTTGTTACCTAGTATAATTTTTTAACAACCATGCTGAGCTACCTGTGGTGTTAGGTTCTGCATTGCTGGGACTTGTATTGCCTATCCTGAGCTACCTGTGGTGTTAGGTTCTGCATTGCTGGGACTTGTAGTGCCTATCCTGAGCTACGTGTGGTGTTAGGTTCTGCACAGGTAGCTCAGCATAGGCACTACAAGTCCCAGCAATGCAGAACCTAACACCACACGTAGCTCAGGATAGGCACTACAAGTCCCAGCAATGCAGAACCTGAGCAACGTGTGGTGTTAGGTTCTGCACAGGTAGCTCAGCATAGGCACTACAAGTCCCAGCAATGCAGAACCTAACACCACACGTAGCTCAGGATAGGCACTACAAGTCCCAGCAATGCAGAACCTAACACCACACGTAGCTCAGGATAGGCACTACAAGTCCCAGCAATGCAGAACCTAACACCGCAGGTAGCTCAGGATAGGCACTACAAGTCCCAGCAATGCAGAACCTAACACCGCAGGTAGCTCAGGATAGGCACTACAAGTCCCAGCAATGCAGAACCTAACACCGCAGGTAGCTCAGGATAGGCACTACAAGTCCCAGCAATGCAGAACCTAACACCGCAGGTAGCTCAGGATAGGCACTACAAGTCCCACCAACGCAGAACCTAACACCGCAGGTAGCTCAGGATAGGCACTACAAGTCCCAGCAATGCAGAACCTAACACCACACGTAGCTCAGGATAGGCACTACAAGTCCCAGCAATGCAGAACCTAACACCACACGTAGCTCAGGATAGGCACTACAAGACCCACCAATGCAGAACCTAACACCGCAGGTAGCTCAGGATAGGCACTACAAGTCCCAGCAATGCAGAACCTAACACCACAGGTAGCTCAGGATAGGCACTACAAGTCCCACCAATGCAGAACCTAACACCGCAGGTAGCTCAGGATAGGCACTACAAGTCCCAGCAATGCAGAACCTAACACCGCAGGTAGCTCAGGATAGGCACTACAAGTCCCAGCAATGCAGAACCTAACACCACAGGTAGCTCAGGATAGGCACTACAAGTCCCACCAATGCAGAACCTAACACCGCAGGTAGCTCAGGATAGGCACTACAAGTCCCAGCAATGCAGAACCTAGCACCGCACGTAGCTCAGGATAGGCACTACAAGTCCCAGCAATGCAGAACCTAACACCACAGGTAGCTCAGGATAGGCACTACAAGTCCCACCAATGCAGAACCTAACACCGCAGGTAGCTCAGGATAGGCACTACAAGTCCCAGCAATGCAGAACCTAACACCACACGTAGCTCAGGATAGGCACTACAAGTCCCAGCAATGCAGAACCTAACACCGCAGGTAGCTCAGGATAGGCACTACAAGTCCCAGCAATGCAGAACCTAACACCGCAGGTAGCTCAGGATAGGCACTAAAAGTCCCAGCAATGCAGAACCTAACACCACAGGTAGCTCAGGATAGGCACTACAAGTCCCACCAACGCAGAACCTAACACCACAGGTAGCTCAGGATAGGCACTACAAGTCCCACCAACGCAGAACCTAACACCGCAGGTAGCTCAGGATAGGCACTACAAGTCCCAGCAATGCAGAACCTAACACCGCAGGTAGCTCAGGATAGGCACTACAAGTCCCAGCAATGCAGAACCTAACCACACGTAGCTCAGGATAGGCACTACAAGTCCCAGCAATGCAGAACCTAACACCACACGTAGCTCAGGATAGGCACTACAAGTCCCAGCAATGCAGAACCTAACACCGCAGGTAGCTCAGGATAGGCACTACAAGTCCCAGCAATGCAGAACCTAACACCGCAGGTAGCTCAGGATAGGCACTACAAGTCCCAGCAATGCAGAACCTAACACCACAGGTAGCTCAGGATAGGCACTACAAGTCCCACCAACGCAGAACCTAACACCGCAGGTAGCTCAGGATAGGCACTACAAGTCCCAGCAATGCAGAACCTAACACCACACGTAGCTCAGGATAGGCACTACAAGTCCCAGCAATGCAGAACCTAACACCGCAGGTAGCTCAGGATAGGCACTACAAGTCCCAGCAATGCAGAACCTAACACCGCAGGTAGCTCAGGATAGGCACTACAAGTCCCAGCAATGCAGAACCTAACACCGCAGGTAGCTCAGGATAGGCACTACAAGTCCCAGCAATGCAGAACCTAACACCACACGTAGCTCAGGATAGGCACTACAAGTCCCAGCAATGCAGAACCTAACACCACAGGTATCTCAGGATAGGCACTACAAGTCCCAGCAATGCAGAACCTAACACCACACGTAGCTCAGGATAGGCACTACAAGTCCCAGCAATGCAGAACCTAACACCACACGTAGCTCAGGATAGGCACTACAAGTCCCAGCAATGCAGAACCTAACACCACACGTAGCTCAGGATAGGCACTACAAGACCCACCAATGCAGAACCTAACACCGCAGGTAGCTCAGGATAGGCACTACAAGTCCCAGCAATGCAGAACCTAACACCACACGTAGCTCAGGATAGGCACTACAAGTCCCAGCAATGCAGAACCTAACACCGCAGGTAGCTCAGGATAGGCACTACAAGTCCCAGCAATGCAGAACCTAACACCGCAGGTAGCTCAGGATAGGCACTACAAGTCCCAGCAATGCAGAACCTAACACCACACGTAGCTCAGGATAGGCACTACAAGTCCCAGCAATGCAGAACCTAACACCGCAGGTAGCTCAGGATAGGCACTACAAGTCCCGCCAATGCAGAACCTAACACCACACGTAGCTCAGGATAGGCACTACAAGTCCCACCAATGCAGAACCTAACACCACACGTAGCTCAGGATAGGCACTACAAGTCCCAGCAATGCAGAACCTAACACCGCAGGTAGCTCAGGATAGGCACTACAAGTCCCAGCAATGCAGAACCTAACACCGCAGGTAGCTCAGGATAGGCTGGGGGGGGGGGTGCCGCTGCTCCCGCCGGCCATGCAATAAAAAAAGGAGTGGGGGGGATGTGCCGCTGCTCCCGCCGGCCATGCAATTAAAAAAAAAAAGTAATGAGGGGGGGGGGTGCCGCTGCTCCCGCGGGCCATGTAATTTTAAAAAAATAAGTAATAAGCCGGCCATGTAGTTTAAAAAACAGAAAAAGGAATAAGCTTTTAGCTATAGTAGCCAGGCGACCTTCCGCTTACCTCATGCCGATCCTCTCACGCTGCACGTTCAACGGAGCTGCTGAGTGCCGACTTCACTTCCTATACTTTGAGTGACGTCGGAACAGAAAGCACTGCCCATGTCCCAGGGCGGTGATGGTCTATACAGTGGCCAGTCCATCGCACCGGAAGCTAGTGGCGCACTCGAACGCGCCACTGTACGAGTTTTTGGCCGCAAATGAAGCGCCTCGTCTGCAATCTTGTGATTGCATTGACGTGGCGTTTTCCATACACCACTGTGCCCGGCGCCCGGACACAGTGCACATAAGGACTTTTTATTTTTTTATTAAAGGGACATGTTTAACCACTTGTCCCCCGCCCACTGTCAATAGACGGCGAGCGGAGGACACTCTCGTTCTGGGAGGACGTCATATGACGTCCTCCCTTTAAAACGAGCTAGGAGGCGCGCGCGCGCGCCGCGTTCACAAGGCCCCGATGCGCGTGCCCGGCGGCCGCGATTGCCGCCGGGGCACCCGCGATTGCCCGGGAAACGAGCAGGAAAGTGGATCTCTGTGTGTAAACACAGAGATCCACGTCCTGTGAGGGAGAGGGGACCGATGGTGTGTCCCTTGTACATAGGGACAACCATCGGTCACCTCCCCCAGTCAGTCCCCTCCCCCCACAGTAAGAACACTTTGAGGGAACATATTTAACCCCTTCCCTGCCAATCACATTTATACAGTAATCAATGCATTTTTATAGCAGGGATCGCTGTATAAATGTGAATGGTCCCAAAAATGTGTCAAAAGTGTTCGATCTGTCCGCCGCAATATCGCAGTCACAATAAAAAAATCGCAGATCGCCGCCATTACTAATAAAAAAAAAATGCTATAAATCTATCCCCTATTTTGTAGACGCTATAACTTTTGCGCAAACCAATCAATACGCGCTTATTGCAATTTATTTTTTTTTTACCAAAAATATGTAGAAGAATACGTATCGGCCTAAACTGAGGAAAATTTTATTTAAAAAAAAAAAATGGGTATTTATTATAGCAAAAAGTAAAAAATAGTGTTTTTTTTCAAACTGGACGCTCTTCTTTTGTTTATAGCGCAAAAAATAAAAACCGCAGAGGTGATCAAATACCACCAAAAGAAAGCTCTATTTGTGGGAAAAAAGGACGCAAATTTAGTTTGGGAGCCACGTCGTACGACCGCGCAATTGTCATTCAAAGTGTGACAGCGCTGAAAGCTGAAAAATGGCTTGGGCAGGAAGGGGGTTTTCGTGCACAGTAGAGAAGTGGTTAAAAATTTTTTATTTTTTTTATTTTATTTTTTTTATATATTTTTTTTTGACTGCCTGGGGGGGAGGGGGGGGGCGGCGCCTGTGCGCCCCCTATGGACGGGCCGCCACTGCTTCCAGGAGAGTGTGCTACAATTTATTTTCTATTGTTGGGATCTTGGAGGCGGGCACCTCTGTCTGTGAATCGCATATGGGGCCGAGTGTCCTTGCCTGATGTGGTTCTGTTGTCTGTGTAAACATGGAGGTCACAGGAATGCTGGTGCTAAAGGACATGGAGGTGATATGAAAACTAGAACAAACAGACATGGAGGTGACCAAAAATTGAATCAATTGTTAAAGGCCAGAATCCTATTTACAGTACCATTCACTTGGCCAAGACACAAAGCCATGTAGCCATTGTGTGCCAGTGTACAAATGTATACATGTCCAGAATAGCAGCACACTCTTCAACAAGACATTGTGCTAACCTTGGCTATTGCTGACCTGGGTTGTGTAACTCTCCTCTTTCGTGGAGCCTTAGTGACAACATGACTTGTACCCAAACCAACCATAAAACTGAAAATTTACCATTGGTAATGCACAATGTCGGTGTGCCCTTTTTTCCCCTTTTTATGTTTCAGTTTTAAGGATACCCATTGTTCTGAGGAGGGCAGCAAGACCGCAAGCATTGTTTTATTCAGAGGGTTGGCTACACCACTTACCTATAGACTAAGCCCCCAAGCACAGGAGATTGCTTTTTGTGTTGTACCCAAACCAAGCATATCCTACTAAGCCTCCTGCTGACCTCAGATCTGTTCTGTTTCTCTAATATTTCTGTCTCTGGTCACAAATTCTGTCCTGCATTCTGTCACAATACTTCTCTCCTGTCTCGTCCTGCAGCACATCTTACATTCATAACAGACTTGGCCTGCTTTGACAGTCATATAGAGTAATTGACCATCTGTCACTTCATATTTGAACTTATTTTATGTTTCCTCGGCCTGCATGTATCTTTTCATTCAGGGCAATCCAGACTAAAACAGTGCTTCTTAATCATGTGGGACATGAACCCCCATGGGTATGAAGACTCAAGGGCTACAGTAATTCTTCTTTTTCAGGTACACTTTACAGTTTGAGGTCATAACAAATCATCTCACGTAAATTATATTGATATTTACCAAGCATAAGTGGCAAACTTTGTAGTTTTGCACACTTCACTTATGTGCTTTTAATTTGCATTCTTTTTTTCATGCCATATGTTTTTTGCCATATTTTCTTTTGCTCTAGCTGTCATAAATCAGCTGCACAAAACATAATAAACATGTTTACACCTTCATAATGAAACAGACCTTTTTCACAATGAAGATCACCTTTCCTTACCAACACCTTGCCATTTAGCGGTTACAGGAAAGAGCTGCTTTACAATTCTGCATTTTCACTAGCTTGATGTGGTCACTGATGATGATGTCAAAATCAACAGATACCATATTACAATAGATTTGATTATACAAGTGTAGCACTAACCCCTGGAGGGGCCTCTGGAAATATATTGGGTCTTACATACCTGTTCACAGGCTGCCCACCTGTTCAGTCCCAGAAGCACACTGACAAACTCAGGCTCAGACTAGGGGTGTCTTTTGAAGATTTATTGCAGATCTTGAACAAACGCAGGAAAGAGCATTGGTGGTTGCAGGATACTCAAAGCACAAAACGTTAGAGGACAGCTTCCCTGAAAAATCCTGTTCCAGCAGTATTAGGCCCTATAGTAGCAGCCTCAAAAATAATGCAGAAGAAAGACAGCCAAGTACATCCAATACCCTATGGTAGCAGTCACAGTCTTTAAACAGCAACCTATGGCGTCTCTTCCTCAGTGAGCAGTTTTGTACCTGGAGCTTCAGGCAAAAGACACCCACCTCTCCAGCCGAGCTTCCACAGGCAAGTTTCCCTAAGTCCAGCTTCCTTCTGGCACTCAGCCATAACACCTGCTGAAGCCCAGCAGCAGTAACATCTCTGGAACACACATACATGCTCTTCCCCCAGGGTATTGTCCCCAGGAGAAGAGAGCTCTGATCAGATCATCCCAAAAACATTTATCTTCTCCCAGTCACACCTTCTGGGTCAGCCTCCCAGGGATTGGCCAATGTCATATCCTGACCGGCCACCAAGAGGCCAAAAACCCGGCACCCAGAAGTAGCCAAGGAAAAGATGACAGAGGCTGGTGAAGGATTTACCTGCCCTATCTCTGTAATGAGAAGGGAATTTCTGGGAGTTTAGTTCCCCTTTAACTTTGGACAGCACTATCTGTTCCATGTGCATGTGTACTGGATACAATAAAACTAAAACACCAGCGCTCAATGGACAAGAGATCAAATAAAACAAAAGGAGGGGATCAAATAATAAAAACTGCCTTTTAATAAAAATTCATAAGGCAAAAAATAATAATAAATTCAGTAGTTCATACACGATCACAGATAAAATCAGGAGAAAATCTGGAAGCTAACTTAAAAGTTGTCATGAGATGGTATATGACTCCCATCAGGCTTGCATCCATCTACCCAGAATCGGATCCCAACTGCTTTAGAGGCTGCCATTTATTGGGCTCGATGGTGCATATCTGGTGGGAATGTCCTAGGATCAGGCCGATCTGGAAGAAAATTTTTAATCTCATATTTAAGGTCACTTCGTGTTCAGTACCTAGGTCAGCTTCTGTTGCTCTCCTCAATGACAATATTCCCAACGTTTCTAAACCAACTAGAAAACTGATTCACTTTATACTTCTGGGGACTAAAATTATTATTGCTAGATCTTGGAGGAAGCCCAGGGTATCCATTAAGGCTATACACAATAAGATCTCTTGGATTATGGCTCAAGAGAAGATGGTTAGCATATCAACTAATTTAATCCCTAAATTTGAGGCAATATGGGAACCTTGGGCAGTTTTCTGTGGCATTTCTTTGAAGGTCAGGCATGACCCTGACCGCTCTAATTCCTAAAGGGCCTCATGTTCGGCATGTGATTTCTTATTTCTTTCTTCTTCTATTCTATCTTTTCTTGGTTCTTTTATCTTTTGTTTTATTTATTTTTATTTTATTTTTGTTTCGATACTTAAACATGATTCAAAGATTTGATATCATTATTTACTGTGTTCTTATTGCGGTATTTCCGAGTCTTAAATTTGATGGGTGTTATTGTATATGAGTATAGTACTGTTCTTCATTAGGATTCCGAGTTCCTTTTTATTGGTTTCATATGAGGATGGCGGGCTGGGGGGGGGGGGGGCCTGACCTGGGCGCAGGATGATCCCATTAGGGGCGTCCAGGTGGGGTGTGACTTCCCTGAATGCCTATTTTTCATTTTTTTTAATCTCTTGATGAGAACATTGTGACATAAACAATTGGAAATAACCCTTTGTCATGTTTAAACAACAATTTTTTAAGATTTTCTGTACATGTCTTGAATTGAAAAAAAATGTTTTATTGAAAGAAAAAAATCAGGAGAAAATCAGTATTAAAAATCATAAGACCTGATATCCATGGAGGCAGGAGGTAGGAGCTTAATCCAGGTTGCAGCGTGAGGTGAGGAGAGGGCTCAGCCGTCCGGCTCGCTGGTGCTCAAGTGAGCCTATAGGCCGTGATCCGGCAGAAGGAGAGAGCTTCCCAGGGGTAGATGATGCGGCAGGGAAGGCGGATGGCCTCCGGTGGATGGGAGGCACTGGAGGGATCCGTTCCGATGGTCCGCGCTGAGTGCTGGGGATACCGACTAGCTTCGGCAACCGAATCCTCCTGTGATGGAAAACAGCGCGGAATGGACCCGCCGCTGTGATGGGTTCAGTAATCTTTCACTTCCGCTGGTCAGGAACAGACCAGCTGCATGGCCAGTGGCTGAAAGCAGAGGGGAGAGACCGAAGCCGCAACTAAGTGACCCCGACAAGGGGAAGTCCTTCACCAAAAGACACCAATCCAATAATGGGGGGACAAAATCATCCGGATGATGTTGCTTCCTAGAGGAATGGAAACTAGGAAGCTTCTTAATGGATCTAGAGCCGTGCTGTAGGTCATTTGCACTCAACCAGAGCTGCAATTGCTGGAATAAATTTCTCTACAATATAGCTCCGCTGAAAATGGGGTGGAATTAAAATGGGAAAATGAAGGTCCTGAGTAGCTCTGACTACGCGTTTCGCGCTTCAAGCGCTTTGTCACAGTGGATATGCAAAGGTGTGAATGGACTCATTTAGTTTTCCCTATCACACTGAAATGCAGACCATAGCTGTGAACCAGTCACATACGAAAGAACAGGATTTCTACTTGAAATACAATTTCATGCACCAAAATGGACAAGTGTGGAGGGGCCCTTAGGATAGATTTTGCAGAACAGCTGTTTGGACCTTGTACATGGTTTACTCATAAATGAAAAGTGAATAGGACTCAGAGACTGGAGTGCATGGTGAAAGGATGTTCCTATATTTAAATATAGTTAAAGAGGAACCGCAGTCTGCTCACATAATTTGAAAAAAAAAACATCTTTACCATTCTGAAGCTTCCCTCCAACCACTTTGCATATTATTTTATATATACTGTGATTCTGTACTTGCCAAATATGCTGCAGAAATCTCCATCCACTGAGTCTGGCTGCAACCATTTTAACTGTGGGCAGCTGAAACTGCTGCCTGTTCACTTCCTGGATTTACAGGCACACAAAAAGGCACACTTCCAGCTCTGCAGCTCTCATTGTCCCTCTTATGACTCACCCCCTCCCTCCCTTCCTGGCAAACTCTCACGAAAGTTAGAGAGAGAGCTGTGCATGATGTCATAAGCCTAGGCTTTTGACCAGACAAGAAACGGGAAGTGGGCTGTATTAGGTATTTACTGGCAGAAAAAATGTTTTACTATCTAAAGTTAAAACAACAAGGGCAGAAGATTTAATAGATGAAAAGTAAAAAAAAATGACTGAAGTTCCACTTTAACCACTAGCCTACCGCCCGCCATCATATGACGGTGGGACGATGAGGCTCTCGTTCTGGGCGGACGTCATATGACGTCTTCACCTTCCCGAGCCACTAGGGGATGCGCGTGCACCCGCCGCGTCACTGGGGACCCGATGTGCGTGGCCAGCGGCCGCGATGTCCGCCGGGCACCCGCGATTGCCCAGTAACTGAGCAGGACTGTGGATCTGTGTGTGTAAACACACAGATCCACATCCTGTCAGGGAGAGGCGACCGATGGTGTGTCCCTTGTACATAGGGACACCGATCGATCACCTCCCCCAGTCAGTCCCCTCCCCCCACAGTTAGAATCACTCCCTAGGGAACACATTTAACCCCTTGATCGCGCCCTAGTGTTAACCCCTTCCCTGCCAGTCATATTTATACAGTAATCTATGCATTTTTATAGCACAGTTCGCTGTATAAATGTGAATGGTCCCAAAAATGTTTCAAAAGTGTCCAATGCAATATCGCCGTCACGATAAAAATCGCAGATCGCTGCCATTACTAGTAAAAAAACAAAACAAATTATGAAAATGCTATAAATCTATCCCCTATTTTGTAGCCACTATAACTTTTGCGCAAACCAATCAATATACGCTTATTGCGATTTTTTTTAAATCAAAAATATGTAGAAGAATACATATTGGCCTAAACTGTGTCTCCCCTATGACAGTGGGTGCCTCCTGCGCTCACATGTCAGCCATCCACACATGGTGTTGGGGGTGGAGCCTCCTGGGCTCTTCCGGGGTTAAATTGGAGGTCAGGCATGGCTTGGATTTCATTTCACTCTTCACTGAGGACACACAAAGCTGTGGAGATTGCCTGCTGTGTCTCATTACCTTTATACTTGGGATATTCACCATACTCAGGTACTTACTATATCCACCTTTGATACTTACTATATTTAGGCACACTTGCATTTCTTACACACAGTTCATTTCTTGAGAACTCACTTTTTTATTTTTATGTGTTGTTTTTTGCTATCACAGATTCCTCCACACAACCAAAGTTCACCTCTTTCTCCTCTTTCTCTTTCTCATCTTGTCACTTGCTAGTATCCCTTTGCTATCCTATGTTTTCCATCATCTCCAGGTCCCTACCATCCTTGACCCAGGCCTTTTACTGAGATATACACATCTTTATGCCAATACTCATTGATTTTACTTTACTACTTCAGATGCCTGATAAACATATTCATGTTTCTAGCTTATACTCTTTATGGATTAACGAGGTTTCTAGGGATACATCACTACACACATTCATAGAATTGCAGTTCACCTCTCTTTCCTATCTTGTCATTTGTTAGTATCCCTCTGCTATCCTATGTTTCTAATTATCTCCATGTCCCCACCACCTTTGGCCCAGGCCTTTCATTCATGCATACATATTCTTATGCCAATACTTATTGATTCTACTTTACTACTTTAGATGCCTGACAAACATACTTATGTTCACAGCCTATACTTTTTATGGACTAACGAGGTCTCTATGGATACATCACTACACCTATGCCATGCCTGCTCTCCATTTGGCCCCCGTTGGGGTCCCTTCTGACTCCGCTCCCCTCAGCTCCCTGGTGAGGCACCTGCTGCCGCGGTCTTGGGGCCGCACACCTGTAGCCATGGTCAAGCTCAGTGGTGAGTATGGGGACCAACACACCCCCTCCCACCCTGTGCCTTTATAACCAACACTGTGCCATATTGCCAAACAGGATGAATATATATATATATATATATATATATATATATATATATATATATATTCATCCTAGGTACATTGTTACACACATCCACCCCTTAAGAGCGAGCTGGATCTCGCGAAACTAGTCGGGTAGTATGATGCCCGTGTACTCTGACTGTCACTACATTTATGTACCAATATTCCTTGTTTATGTATCTTTTTTTAATTGGCAACTGTTGGTGTTATCTATGCATGTAAACAATTTTACTTGAATAAACCATATACTGTATTTACTACTGTTATGTGTACTGGCGGAAACGGTACCCACTTCATTTAAAGTCCCAGGGCGAATCCTTCGTTTTATTATATGTTACAGGGATGGAAGTGCGTTACTGGGGACACCAGACCTTTCCCTTTTCCCCTTTTCTTTATATCGGCCTAAACTGAGGAAAATATTTGTCTGAAAAAAATTGGATATTTATTATAGCAAAAAGTAAAAAAGTGTTTTTTCAAACTTGTCCCTCTTATTTTGTTTATAGCGCAAGAAATAAAAACTGCAGAGGCGATCAAATACCACCAAAAGAAAGCTGTATTTGTGGGGGGAAAAAAATCATAAAAATTTCATTTGGGTACAGTGTTGCATGACCGCGCAAGTGTCATTCAAAGTGTGACAGCACTGAAAGCTGAAAAATGGCTTGGACAGGAAGGGGGTGAAAGTGCCCTGTATGGAGGTGGTTAATAATAGTGGACATTTTAAGCCTCTTACACACAGGTGGGAATCTCGTCGGGGAAAAAAAACCCGTTGGTTTTCCCGGCAAGCTTGCCAAGTGTACACATGGCCATTCAAACAACCGCCGTTCTTTTGAATGGCAAGAACGCGGTGACGTCATCGACTACGACGAGCATGCGCTCGTCACATTCGATGCCGTCGCCGCCATCTTGCTACACCATACACTACCCTTGTAAGCTACCGCGCATGTGTCGAAGTCTCATCGAGCATGCGCGGGCTTACCTGGGGACACGTAAGCATACAAGCCTCGTACACACGCACGGTTTTCTTGGCAGGAAACACTGCAGAGAATCCCGAGGAGGAAAACGGAGAGTAGGTTCTCTATTTTTCTCGTCGAGATTCCCGGCAGTTTTCCCGACAAGAAACCATACACACGAGCGGTTTTCTCAGCAACAAGCTCTCCCAGCAGTTTTCTTGCCGAGAAAACCGGCCGTGTGTACGAGGATTAACACCTAAACCTCATCAAACCAAAACTTCCAAACATAGCTCTGCATCCCTCATTTTTATACTCAACTTCAGCACACTCCACTCTAACATGTACCTCACTTTGGCTTTGCTGCCCCTCAATTTCTTCATACCCAATTCAATGCAGTCCTTGTAGGCTTGTTAGGACAGGCAGTCAGGAGATTGCTCAGCCTCCAGCAAACACATACATTAGTAAATTAGTAGACACAAATGAAAATGTGTCATTGTTTTCCATTTGTATGTGTAGCCAACTCTCCCTGTACCACCTCATTACTCCCTTCTAAATACAGATGAAGCCAAGTACAATTACACACACTCTATCCTCAGGACCCTGTGGTTAGTATAAAGTGTACAGAAAGCTGGGCCACACCTAAAAAACAATAGTGCAATATTCATCACAGGATGCATAGGTTAAAAAGCTTCAGCTGGTTGCAGCATCTGGTGGGGTATATCACTGGTGAGTTTGGGGAGCTCTTGCTTTGACTTAATGTGGCTGCACAAGATTGAGGCACATAACACTCTAATTTCAGTTTTTAGAAAGCATTATTTGATTGTTTTATTTGATTTGATTTATTGTCATTGTAAAAAACATTCACAATTAAATTACATTTCTACTCCACACATTATTCATACATCCTAATTATCAACCATGCATTTACCATACAGAATTTATATATAAAAAAGTCCCCATATTATAAAAGTATAAAAGTGTCCTCATATTAAAAACTAAACAAGACAATAAAATAAGACTATGTGACCTCCTTTCATTTCATTCCTGCATTGATAGCCTTAACAGCCCTGGGGAAGAAGCTCTCTTTAAATCTTTTTGTCCTTGTTTTAATCACCCTAAAACGTCTCCCAGATGGCAATAATTCAAATAAATGACAACCAGAATGAGTCGGGTCTCTCACTATTTTTCCTGATCTACAAAGGCAACGAGTCTCATATATTTCATCTAGAGAAACAAGTTCACACCCTACAAATTTTCTGCGATGTTCGAACCACTCTCTTTAGAGCATTTTTATCTGCCTGCGTACAACTAGGGTACCACACTAGAATACAATACGTTAATATACTCTCAATGGCAGAGTGATAGAAGGTCTCTAGTACCTTCCTTCCCAAGCCATTCTTCCTAAGGAGTCGCAAAAAATATAAACGCTGTTGCGATTTCTTAATAATGGCTTTAACATTGATTGTCCACGATAAGTTTTCAGAAATGCATGTTCCCAAAAACTTAAAGGTAGAGACCCGCTCCACGCACACGCCTTTAATAAAAAGTGGTGCTGGTTCAGGCCTGTTCCTTCTGAAATCTACAATCAGTTCCTTTGTTTTCCTTGTGTTTAGGATCAGGTTATTTGCTGTACACCATTCCACTATCCTATCAACCTCTCTCCTGTATTGCTCCTCATCGTCTCCAGTGATACATCCGATTACGGTAGTGTCATCGGCAAACTTAACTATACTATTGGTCTCATAATAGGGGGTGCCGTCATATGTGTAGAGTGCATAGAGAAACGGGCTTAAAAACACAACCCTGTGGTGCTCCAGTACTTATTTCTCGCTTGGAAGAAACAACTTATCCAATTTGACCACCTGTGAGCGATGGACCAAAAAATCTCTTATCCAAAAACAAATAAAGGGCAGCAGGTCCAATTTTTGCATTTTTTCAAACAACCGAATTGGAATGATAGTATTAAAGGCAGAGCTGTAATCTATAAACAACATCCTTATGTAGTTTCCCGAATGCTCCAGATGTCCAAGTGCCCCATGCAGCGCTAAAGCTATCGCATCTTCTGTGCTTCTATTTGCCCTATACGCAAACTGATAAGGATCTAAACTACCCGGTAGTCTAGTTTTGATATATTTCAAGACCAACCTCTCAAAGCACTTCATTAGTACTGAGGTCAGTGCTATTGGTCTATAATTGTCTAAACTTCCCACAGTTGACTTCTTTGGAATTGGAATAATAGTGGCTGATTTTAAACATGCCAGAACAACAGCAGATGATGGTGATCGATTAAAGATCTTGGCAAAGACTCCAGCTAATTGATCAGCACAGGCCTTAACTACTCTCCCTGGGATTCCGTCTGGACCTGATGATTTCCTCGCATTTATAGCCTTAAACGCCTGCCTCACCTCATATTTCTGTATAGTGAGTGTACAGTTTCCTGGACCTAAAGGACACCCTATATCCTGGTTTGGTAACACAACCTCAAACCGTGTGAAGAACCTATTTAATTCTTCAACCAGTGAAGCACTAGAATTCCCTTCCATTTTTTTTGTTCCTCTATGTTGTGTCAAGTACTGTATACCCCTCCAGCCCTCCCTCGCATTGTTTCCATTAAAATAGTCCTCAATTTTGTTTTATAGGCTAATTTTGCTTCTTTTATGCCTCTTTTCAGATTAGCTCTCGCAATACTATACATTGCTTTATCTCCGACCCTGAATGCTCTATTCCGTTCTCTAAGAAGACTCTTTATTTCCTTAGTCATCCAGGGTTTCTGATTTGAAAAAACCCGAATGCGTTTATCCTCAGTAACATTGTCCACACAAGTTTTTATATAGTCCAGAACTGTTTCTGTATACAGATCTAAATCCTCTTGCTCAAATATCTCCCAATTTGTTCTTTCTAAACAACCCTGTAGCCTTGAGAGAGAGCCCTCTGGCCAAATTCTGTGTATTTTCCACTCTGGAGCTATTTTCTGCCCGATAGGAATATATGCTGGAATAAGAAATAAAGAAAGGTGGTCTGACTGACCCAGATGGGATAGTGGAATGGCTCTGTAGGCCTGCTTAATATTGGAATACACCATATCCAATGTATTTTCACCTCTAGTAGTGCATTTTACAAACTGATGTAGTTTTGGCTGCGCAGCCCTCAGATTTTTGCTTTATTGAAATCACCTGCAACTACCAAAACCCCATCAGGATGTGCACGTTCATACTTGCCTATAAGATTTGACAAAATATCCAGAGCCACTGCAGTATCCGCATCTGGCGGTATATATACTGCAATAATGATCACCACTGTAAATTCTCTGGGTAAATAAAAAGGTCTACACTTCACCAGCATAAATTCCAAATCTGGCGAACAATAAGTGTCCTCAAGTTTACTATCAGAGCACCACTCATTTAAAACATAAATACAAAGGCCATCTCCTTTGCTCTTCCCTGAATTGCTATGTCTATCCTGGCGATAGAAAGTGCGACCAGATATGTGCATAATAGTGTCCGGTACAAGAGGATGAAGCCAAGTTTCAGTTATTATCAACAGACAGCACTCTTTAACCAAATTGCATGTAGCGATCTGCAACTCATCCATTTTAGGTATTATGGATCTAGCATTGGTTAGAAAGAGACTGGGCAGCGGGGGTCTGTGGGCCTGCCTTCTCAACCTTGTCAGCGTGCCTGCCCGACAGCCTCGCTTCTGCTTCCTCTCCTTCCGTCTCCTACGCCTTTTACCAAATGTGCTAATAAAGGGATCCCAATATACTGGACTAGATTCTTTGGGATATCATAACCCCCCAGGGGTACATTCCTAACTAGTGCATTATACTGTAATCTAATGTCCAATAACTCCTTTCCACTATATAGCAGTTTAGCATCATCTACCCTGAGTGTCGCAGGAACTAATCCAAAAAAATAACACATTCAAAAAAAGTACCATAAGCAACCACAACCCTCTATCCTTCCCAAAAAACATGTTGTCCCAATTTATAATTTAAACAGTCAGGAGTTCTGCAATACACGTTGTGGCCGTTTACCACATAGACAATCCAATCCAGGACCTATGTTGTAATACCTGATGTAGGCTCAGTCAATAATCAGTTGGTTTAAATGCAGATTTCCTCATCCTTAGCCAATGGAACAATTTGTTTATCACTGTTATTTGCCTACTCAGATAAACTTAGTTAAAATAGATCATGACAATTCCACTACACTACAAACAATATATACTCATTTCAGTACCCTATGCAACCCTATCCAGTGCACCTAGGACTGTTCTACAATCCAGCAAGAACATGATTCCATATCTGTTAATGCTCAGACTGCCCTAAAAGTCTTAACAACCATCCATTTGTATAAACCTTTGGGGCAGCTGACAGGGGTATATGCTGCTGTAAAATTTAAATCCCCTGTGGCATTTAGTGGGCAGTGGGCACAACCTCCTGTGGCATTCAGTGGGCAGTACTGAATAGGTCCATGCTTTAACTGCCCTGCAAACAAGTGCAATGTACGCAGGTGCGACATGTTGTTAAAATGGGTGACATAACTCTTCCACACTAACTGTCAAACATCCTCTGAAAACCAGTTTGCTTATTCTGGTGTAAACTAGCCCTTAAAGTGTACGTAAACACAAACAATAAACTTCTCTTATTTGATCCCTTTTGGTCTGTTAAAACTATGACTGAAAGGGTTTTATTATCTGTTTAATCAACGTGAAAAGTGCCTGTTGATCATGTGAGAAATTCAGCATGTCCTGTGCATACTTTCTGAGTAATCTCTAACTAGCCCTCCTAGTTGTTCTCTTGGACTATAGAATGATTAGTGTTCATTGTGAAGATGGGAGAGCGGGAGGATCGGAGTAGTTTAACAATGGACAACTGGGCTAAGAACATTTTCTGGTAGACCAACAGACATTTTTTCTGTACCTGCAAGGTAGATAAAAGCAAAACATTGGATGTGACATTTAATCACTTAAGGTACCACCGCCTGCACATATATGTTGGTAGAATGGCACAGCTGGGCATAAGCACGTACCTGTACGTCCCCTTTAAAATGCCTAGCCGTGGGTCGCGCTCGCAACCCTGTCCTGAGCTCCGTGACCGCGGGACCCAATCGCCGCCGGTGTCCCGTGATCGGGTCACAGAGCTGAAGAACAGGGAGAGGCAAGTGTAAACAAACCTTTCCCTGTTCTTCCCAGTGAGAGTGTCACACGCCAAGCCACACCCCCACACAGTAGGAATCACTCATTAGGTCCCACTTAACCCCTTCAGCGCACCCTACAGGTTAACCCCTTCACTGCCAGTGTCATTTTCACAGTAATCAGTGCATTTTTATAGCACTGATCGCTGTAAAAATGACAATGGTCCCAAAATGGTGTAAAAAAACTGTCCGCCATAATGTCGCAGTCACGCTAAAAATCACTGATCGCCACCATTACTAGTAAAAAATAAATAAAAAAATTATTAATAAAAATGCCATAAAACAGTCCATTTTGTAGACGCTATAACTTTTGCGCAAACCAATCAATAAACGCTTATTGCGATTTTACCAAAAATATGTAGAAGAATACGTATCGACCTAAACTGAGGAAAAAAAGTAGGATTTTTAAAACAGCTTACCTGTAAAATCCTTTTCTTGGAGTACATCACGGGACACAGAGCAGCATAGTCATTACTATGTGGGTTATATAGAATTACCTTCAGGTGCTGGCACTGGCAACTTCCAAAACAGGAAGTACCCTCCCCTATATAAGCCCCTCCCATCCGGGAGTACCTCAGTTTTGTAGCAAAGCAATACGTGTCCCCAAAAGAGGGGTGGGAGCTCTGTGTCCCGTGATGTACTCCAAGAAAAGGATTTTACAGGTAAGCTGTTTTAAAAATCCTACTTTCTTGTTCATACATCACGGGACACAGAGCAGCATAGTCATTACTATGTGGGACGTCCCAAAGCAATGCCACATGAGGGGGGGGGATACACCATACATAAGCTGGGCGCCATCAGGCATGAGGATATTTTGCGGCCTGCAACACACTGCGCCCAAAGGCGACATCCTCCTGACTTCTAACGTCCACCTGGTAGAACCTAGTAAACGTGTGTACTGAAGACCATGTTGCGGCCTTACAAATTTGCGCCAGGGAGGCCTGGTGATGCACTGCCCATGAAGTTCCAACTGCTCTCGTGGAGTGCGCCCTAACTTTGAACGGAGGCGGTCTACTTCTCAAGCCATAGGCTTGTATTATGACCTGTCGAATCCACTTGGCTAAAGTAGATTTTGATGCTGCCTGACCCTTTCTGGGGCCTTCCGGCAGAACAAACAAAGAATCCGTTCTACGAATGTGAGCAGTGGCTTTTAGATAAGCTTTAACTGCTCTTACTACATCCAAAGAATGCAATAACTTTTCCTCTACCGAGCTTGGTTTGGGGAAAAAAGAAGGAAGAACCACATCCTGGTTCAAGTGAAACCTCGATACCACCTTAGGAAGAAAGGCTGGGTGAGGACGTAATACTACTCTGTCCTTATGGATAACCAGATATGGCTCTTTACAGGACATGGCGGCTAATTCCGACACTCTTCTAGCCGAGCATATGGCTACTAAAAATATCAATTTGCTGGTGAGTAGAACCAAGGAAATGTGCCGCAAAGGTTCAAATGGCTGCTTCTGCAGAACCGACAGAACCAAATTTAGATCCCATGGGCATATGGGAGCCTTAATCGGTGGAATAATACGAGTCACACCTTGCATAAAGGATTTGACAAGTGAATGCATAGCCAGGGGCCTTTGAAATAGTATTGACAAGGCCGAAACCTGGCCCTTGATAGTACTTAAGGCAAACTTCCTGTCTACAGCCCACTGCAGGAAGTCCAGAATTCTGCCTATAACGTACTTACGTGGATGCCATTTTCTGGCCTCGCACCAAGTGATGTACGCCTTCCAAACTCTATAGTAGATCTGCCTGGATACAGGCTTCCTGGCATTGATTATAGTTGATACCACAGAGTTAGAGAGACCTCTCTTCTTTAGGATGTGGGATTCAATAGCCAGGCCGTTAAACTTAGAGTTAGTAAGGAAGGGTGGTATATCGGTCCTTGCGAAAGCAGGTCCGGACGACGTGGAAGGGTCCAAGGACTCCCCACAGACATTTTGATGATCTCCGCGTACCAGGCCCTTCGGGGCCACGCTGGAGCCACCAGGATCACCGGCTTCTTCTCCAACCTGACTCTGCGAAGGAGTCGAGGCAACAATTGTAGCGGAGGGAATGCATATATCAGTCTGAACTGATCCCAAGGGAACACCAGAGCATCCGAGCCGCAAGCGAGGGGATCCCTTGTCCGGGAGACAAATCTGTCCACCTTTGCGTTGAATCTGGATGCTAGCAGATCTACATCCGGTGTTCCCCACCGCTGACATATTGCTCGGAAGACCTCGGGATGAAGGGACCATTCCCCTGGGCATAACTGTTGGCGACTCAGAAAGTCTGCCTTCCAATTCTCCACCCCTGGAATGAAGACAGCTGATATACATGGGACATGCTTTTCTGCCCATTCCAGGATGTGACTTACTTCCCTCTGGGCTGCACGACTCCTGGTGCCTCCCTGATGATTGATATATGCCACTGCTGTGGCATTGTCTGATTGAATTCAGACAGGGGACCCTTGGAGTCTGGATGTCCAGGCTACTAGGGCGTACCGGGCTGCTCGTATCTCTAAGAGATTGATGGGCAGGGTTTTTACTACATTTGACCATCTGCCCTGGAGAGACCATTGCTCCAGTACTGCCCCCCAGCCTATAAGGCTGGCATCTGTAGTGACCACCTTCCAAGATATCGGGCTGAAGGGTTTTCTCTTCTGGAGATTCTGGGGGATCAACCACCAGCAGAGACTCTTCCGAACGGAAGGGGACAAAGCCATCGGGAAGTCTAGAGCCTGAACTTTTCCGTTCCAGGCTGACAATATGGCCCTTTGTAAATTCCTTGAGTGGAATTGGGCGTATGGCACAGCTTCGAATGATGCTACCATCTTTCCTAGCAGCCTCATGCACAGGCGTATGGACGGCTGTCTTTTTGCACAAAGCAGACGGACCAAGGCCCTCAAAGAGGATACCTTGTCTAGAGGTAAGAAAATCTTCCTCTGGTCTGAATCCAGCCGTAGCCCTAGATATACCAGGTTTTTCACTGGCTGTAGGGCTGACTTGTCCAGGTTGATGACCCAACCGTGAGACTCTAGATACCTGATTGTATCGACAATTACCACTTCTAGCTTGGCAACTGAGTGGTCCATCAACAACAGGTCGTCTAGGTATGCCATTATCGTTACACCCCGTGTTCTTAGATCGGCCAACAGTGGGGCCAGAATTTTTGTGAACACTCGTGGTGCTGTGGCCAGACCGAATGGTAAGGCTCTGAACTGAAAATGGCGCCCTTCTACTGCAAAGCGTAGGAATTTTTGATGACCTGGAAAGATGGGAACATGCAAGTAAGCATCTTTGATGTCGATCGAGGCTAACCATTCCTCCCCTTGTAGGGCAGCGGTGACCGATCGGATCGACTCCATCCGGAAAGACCGGACATTTAGAAATTTGTTTAGACTCTTTAGGTTCAATATGGGTCTTATGTCCCCGTTTGGCTTCGGGACTGTGAAAAGGTTTGAGTAGAAACCCAACCCCCACTCTTCCATAGGAACCTCCATAATTACTCCTTGGAGCAATAGTTGTTCTAACGCCAATAGGAGAGACCCTCTTTTCAGAGGGTCTCTTGGCATGCCTGACCACATAAAATGGGACGGAGGAGACTCTTTCAACTCCAACTTGTATCCCAGAGTTACTGCGGAGAGCACCCATCTGTCTTTGATCGTCTCCCGCCAGGTCTCTGCGAACAACTGAAGTCTTCCCCCCACCCGTTTGAGTGGGGGCAGCCCTTCATAGGCTTGACTTGGAGGCTGGTTTAGTACCTCTTCGGATCCAGGGCTTTTTATTACCCTGTGGCTGTCCCTGATTTTTACCTCCTGAGTTTGACCGAGGAGGCCGTCGGAACTGCTTAGTAGCAGACGTCGCAGGGATAGGAGAGGTAGTCCTCTTAAAAGATGGACCCCTAGACCTCTTTTTACTCGGTAAGAGTACTTTTACCACTGGAAATCTTCTGGATATACTTATCCAGGTCTTCGCCAAAAAGGCGTTCCCCATGAAATGGGAAGCTAACTAAGAGCTTCTTACAGGGAGCTTCAGCAGACCAGTTTTTGAGCCACAGAAGCCTACGCATATGTACCAAAGACAGCGTGAGGCGGGAGGCCTGATGGATAGAATCCTTGATGGCGTCAACCGCAAAGCATAATGCTCTAGGCAGATCAGCCAGAGCCTGGGCCTGCTGGTCTGGCAAATCCCTCAGGACCATTTTCATTTGATCCTTTAAAGCTTGGCAGATCCCAATAGCTGCCACTGCTGGCTGTGTAACAGCCCCTGCTGTGGAAAAAGCAGATTTTAATAAAGATTCCAATTTTTTATCCACTGGATCTTTGAACATTTGAACATTATCTACTGGACATGTCAGTGATTTGTTCACAGAAGAGATGGCTGCATCCACCGTAGGAACATTCCATCTCTGGGTGAACTTTTCCTCCATGGGATAGATCACCGGAAACCTTTTAGGCGGAACAAATAGTTTATCAGGATGTTCCCAGTCCTGGTATATAAGTCCTTCCAATAATGGATGTATTGGAAAGGAGCAATTAACCTGGGGAGCTTTTAGCGACCCCAATGAGGAGACAGCAGTAGTTGATGGTTCAACAAGAGGCATTTTAAATGCAGATCGAACCATGTCAGTTAGGGTCTGGACCCACAATCTTTCAGTCTGTGATGCTGAAAATGGTTCATCTACTGTCGATTCCTCAAAAACAGAGCTAACCTCCTCCTGATCCCCTTCAGGTAGGTCGGTCCCTTCCTGGGACTGTTGCTCTGCCAACAGGCACTCTAATGGAGGTGATGGAGATCTGGCGCGCTTTCTTTCCTGTAGAGAAGAAGCGATCAATGCAGCCAATCTCTGCTCCAATCCCTCCAGAGTTGAGGAAAAAACCTCCTCTGTTATATATGCAGGAGCAGGTGGACTGAGGACAGCCGCAGTACCTGGCACTCCCGGGGGTTCCTTATGGGTATTAACCTCTGATTTCTCAGGGGAGGAGGGTGCAGATGACTGCTCCAGATCCTCAGAGCCCGATGGAGACCCCCTACACTTCCTGAGAGGTATATCTCGGAGTTTTTTAGGCGGCATATTCCTTAGTTCAAAGCTGAGGTATTCCAGCCGCAATACACCCCTTACTGAAATAGTCTAATGCAATTTGCTGCTATGTACATCAGTGGGTGTCTACTAATGCGTCTTTCTGGGGATGCCTGTATCAACCGCCCGCTGTAAGCCCCTATACCATGCTACCAGCTCCTTTTCATGCTCTGTGTCCATAGCAAGCAGCGTGGACTGAGTCCTTTTATCTTGCTGGGACGCCCGCACATGCGCAGAAGCGCTGGGCGCACAGAGCGCGTCATCCGCCAGGCTCCGCCCCCTTTTTTGAAGCTAAACCTTATAAAAGGAAAGCATGTGTGCGCGCGCGTGCACGTGTGCGCTCTTGGCGCCATGTAGGGAGAGGAGCCAGGGTCCCTGTTTCACCAGGACTCGGGGATGGAAGGAAACTACTTGGCAGCATGACAGAGGAATGCAGCTTCCCTGATAGAGAGCTCACTCATCTGCCTGGACTTTCACCATGGAAGGAATAGTCCCAAGAAAAAAGACGTTCCACAGCGGCCTCTAGTGGACAAACACAGGTACCGCACCTTTGTCTTTTTTTTTTTTTTTTTTTTTTTTAAAACCTCCTTTATGAAAAAACATTTCCAGGTTTACAGTTTTTTTAAAACTTCCCTTATGAAAAAACATTTCTAGGATTTCTTAGGCATATACAGCTATTAGCGGGAATACCCTTTAGGTAACAGGCAGAAAGACATATTAGGCTTGGGGGTCCCCTCAATAGAACCAAGTTCCTGAGGGGCCCCCACTTACCTTTTCCCCGCCGCAGGACTTTGTTTGGTCCACAGAAGCCCAAACTTCACCTCTCACGGCAGGCATTGTACTAGACCTTCAGGGACCGGGTTCCCAAGGATTCCACTCCCCTGGACCTGTATAGCACCCTGCACAGATAGCCTCTTGGTTTTGGGTATGACCAGAGCTCTGGATCCCAGGGTCCAGCCCTCCTAAGAGAGGCATTACAGGCAAAACCCTGCTCTTCTCTGCAAGGCCCGGGTACCGACCGTTTAGCTATGAAGCTTTTTTGGTCGGATCCGGAATAGCTTGCTAAGGCCCAGAGAACCTGTACACAAGCCCAGATGAATACATGTTAACCTTGGCCAACACCTTAGACACTGGCAAAAAACTGAGGTACTCCCGGATGGGAGGGGCTTATATAGGGGAGGGTACTTCCTGTTTTGGAAGTTGCCAGTGCCAGCACCTGAAGGTAATTCTATATAACCCACATAGTAATGACTATGCTGCTCTGTGTCCCGTGATGTATGAACAAGAAACACTTTTTTTTATATATTTTTTGGGGATATTTATTATAGCAAAAAATATTGAATTTTTTTCAAAATTGTCACTCTGTTTTTGTTTATAGCGCAAAAAAATAAAAACCGCAGAGGTGATCAAATACCACTAAAAGAAAGCTCTATTTGTGGGAAAAAAAGGACGTAAATTTTGCTTGGAAGCCACATCGCACGACCGCGCAATTGTCAGTTAAAGCGACGCAGTGCCGAATCGCAAAAAGTGGCCTGGTCTTTAACCAGCCAAAATGGTCCGGGGCTAAAGTGGTTAAAGGCACCAAACAAAGACTTGTTTTGTATCATTCTTTTTACTTTGTTTCTTTTCTTTCTCTTTTGTAGATTTTGGACGGAGGAAAATTATATATAATTTTCTTATCTATTAATTTCGAGTGGAAGATTTACACCACTTTCATAGACACTACAATTTGGCTTGGCAGCTTTGTTATACTCTGGCTTAAGTTATGATTTTATTATATGCGAGTCAATACATTTTATATAATGCCTTAGCATTTAAATATATTGTACAGTAAGTTGAAGAATGTCTTTACTTATACATATATAATCCTTTGTGTAGTCCCTTGAGTTCTTTTCTGCCCACCTGATGTGATTTTAGAACATCCTTCATTGGGTTTATCTCCATCACCAACACTGAGTGTTTATTATATTATTGTTATATGGCCATATACTCTTATAGTATTGTAATAAAATGTTTGTTGTATTCATTTAGTCATTATATTATCTTTTGTAGAGCTTACCCATTGCACCATCCCCCTGAAGAAGAAGAAGAAAATGGAAGTTGAAACGCGTTGGAGTTTCATTTATGTACCAATGACATTTTTGGTCTTCAAGTCAATAAATAGGTATTCGTATGTTCTTGATGTAATTGTCATGTGTATGGGGCCCCTATATTAGAAGCCCATTGTTTGTTTTTAATATCTGTACAATAAACTTTTGCATTTTTTATTTGTCCATGCTTTGGTGCCTTTAAAAGTCCCATCCAATATACATTTTTTGCTACAATTTACTTGGAGATGTGGCACCCTTTCTAAGCATTTATTGCCTGCCTGACAGCAGGGTAGATAAAACATGGGGAAATGTGCATGTATTGCAGAGATGTACTATATATGTTGTTTTTTATGTTCATATTGCCCTGATATAGACTTTAAATAAACATACTGTATTTAACAAACTTTCAGTTCTCCAAGAGAAAAAAATAAAAACATTTTATTTTAAAAATTTATTTACATACTATGAAATATAAAAACAGCAATAGTCTAATTTACAGGTAGCAAACCGTGACCTTAAAAACAAATCACATTGACTTTGCACTTTACATGAATTTACAATACAAAAAATGTAAAAAGGTAGAATGTAAATAAACATAGCACAGAATGCTGCTTGTCTTTACCAGAGGATTTAAGTGGTATGATGTAATAGATTGCACAGATTAGTACCTGAAAGCGCCTCTGTCACATGATATAGGATGATGTCACAATGAACCAATGTTTAAATAGATTAAATGATAGTCACGCCCCTGAACAGCATTAGCTTGTGTCTGTTCTGCTTGGGCAGTGCTTATTTGAAAAAAATTTGTTAGATGAATTTGTTAGATGAATTTTACAAGCATTAGTTCAGGCCGCTTGAGTTTTCCTAAAAATGTCTCTATTACTAGGACTTCCTATGATGGTCAGCTCCATCTAGTGGTCAAAATGCAGTATATTTTTCTGAAATACCTCAATCAGATATATACCCCCCCCCATAAATATTTGGTAATCATTTGCAATGTGCCTTTTGACTTGCTAGAAAATCTGACTCCAAAAGATAAAAGTAATTTGCCTCGCACCCCCCCCCTCTTCACGCCATAGCCCTGCCCTCTTCTGGAAGTGTCTAAATACTACCTGTGCTATCCCAGCTCCTCCGTCCTTCCTTCACCTCCCTATATACATTTTTGTATAGCAGTAGGAGCAAAGGGGAAACTATAGTGTGTCATATTAGTGACATCGGAGTCTGCTGGGGCTATTGACATCATATCCAAGATGGCAGCACCCAGTAGCAGCTTTCGGAAATCTACACCAGGGAGGCTTTTACAGGTGAATAACATGCACAATATACATTACATGCACAGATCATCTCATTGGAAGATTTTTGTTGAAATGAATGGCCTGTCAACAGGTTCTTACTAAAGAACTGCTCTGCTACGGTCTAAGGAAACAACTGCACCCTACAGCTCTTAGCAGCCATTTAGATTCAAACTTTTATTCTCCAAATGTCACTTTCCAGCGCAGATATGAATCCAGATGGTTGCTCTTATTTATTGGACACAACTATCCCCTCTGACAGTTTTACACTGTGTACGTAGAAGTACTGACATTCATACACAAACCAGCATATAATGAACCGCCGTATGAGAGAACAATTTAACATTTGGTCATTTCTTTTTATGGAAATACTGGAAAGGACATCATCTGTTGGGAAATATTACTTACTGCCCTGGGCCCCCTTGTTTAAATTATCCTCTGTGTTAATGATTTATTAAACCTGTAACATACAGAACCCTATTAAGCACTTTCTTATAAACCGGTTTATAAAAATCATATTGTGTGTATAGTGGCCCTCTCATCGCAGTGCTTTCCCTGAACGTTTGCTACAGATCTTAAACAGGAGGTGTTGAACTGTGGGATTTCTCAGTCTGTATTGGTAATGGAAGGGGAATGAGAAGGGATGGCGAGAGGGTCACTGAGGAAGTGAAAACCTTCTATACAATACATTTAAGTAGAATATAAAAAAAAAAAAAAACACTCCATTGTGACTCATCACCTTAAAAAGGAGAAATTTTAGGTTTGAAAGAAAAGAAAAGAAAAAAAAAAAACACACATACCTCTATTCTGCAGCATCAGTCCCCCACCAACTCTAAGCCCAAGAAATGAGTGATCACATGACTGCTGAATGCTTAGTTCTCGGAGCAGAAAGCGGTGGCCGTCAGTCACCACTCTCTGCTCTGCCCCTCCAGCCCTCACTGGAGTGCCAGGCAGGAGAGGAGGCGGGTGCAGCTGTCTTCGGCTCTCAATCGAGTACGGGAGCTGAAGCCAGCTGTCAATCAGGCAGCTGGGTGGATTCTGAACAATATGGTCAAGATCCATTCAGAGCCTGGAGCGGCTCTATAACATCAGCGGATAGCAGACTTTAACCCACTGTCGGCTGATTCTGGGTCACAGGAAAGCACAAGTAAATGCACTCCTGTGACTCACCAAAGAAGTATGTCCAAAAACTTTGACCATCTCTTTAAAACACAAATTTGTACAACAAATGCATTCAAAAAGTCTATAAAATCAACCCACCAAGTATTTATTCTAAGATAAAAGATACTTTATTAATACCAATTGGTATTTCCAAAGCGAGCAAAGTCCTTTCTTATATTAAGAGAGGTATAGACTCCAGAGAGAGATCATTCTGCCCCTGTACAAATCCTTAGTAAGCCCTTATCTGGAATATGCAGTTCAGTTTTGGGTACCAGTTCACAAAAAGAAAATCGGAACTGGAGAAAGTGTAGAGAAGAACAACCAAACGAATAAGAAGCATGGAGGAGCTCAGCTATGAGGAACGATTAGAGGGTTCATATAGTGAACTTGGTGTTGAGTTATTTACTTTAAGGTCATCACAGAGGACAAGGGGGCACTCTTTATGTCTAGAGGAAAAGAGATCATCTCCAAATATGGATTTCTTCACATTAAGAGCTGTGGAAATGTGGAATAGACTCCCTCAAGAGCTGGTTCTGGTCAGCTCAGTAGATTGCTTTAAAAAAAGGCCTTGATTCTTTACTAAATGTACATAATATAACTAGATACGAACATTTATAGGTAAAGTTGATTCAGGGAATATCCGATTGCCTCTCGGGGGATCAGGAAGGAATTTTTTCCTCTGCTGGAGAAAATTGGAACATGCTTTGCTGGGTTTTTTTTGCCTTCCCCTGGATCAACGGTGGGTATAGGAATGTGTATATGGGATTGTATGATATATATTTTTTCTTTCCCTTTAATAGGTTGAACTAGATCAGTGGTTCTCAACTCCCTTGCTCAGGACCCACTAACAGGCCAGATTTTAAGTATTACCTTGGGGAGATGCAGACTAGAATACTGCAATCACTGAGCAGCAAATGATATCACCTGTGATGTATTTCCAGTTATCTTGCAAACCTGGTCTCAGGCCAGGAGTCAAGAACTACTGAACTAGATAGACTTATGTCTTTTTTCAACCTGACTAACTATGTATCACGCATAAAACAGGATGGAATACATATTTGTATCACATAGTGCTTTTTGATATTTGTATTCTATCTTGTTTCTGGGTGATTCAAATTTTTATTAATAAAGTGTATTTTGTATTAAGATACATGCTTGCAGGTTGATTTTATAGGCCCTTTGAGTTCATTTGTTATAGGGGTGTCTTTAAAGTGACTATCACAATGGAAGTTGGAGAACTGCCATTTCTTGTCTCTGTCTAAAAAGACTAGTTGCCTAGTGGTGTCTTAAAGTGGAACTAAATCCACAGATTTATCACCTTCCCCAAAGCAGTTACACTCCAGGCATATTTTTAATGATTCTGTCACAATTACTAGTGTGCTTAGGTTAGCTCTCAACTCAACTGTCAGGCCATCAAATGGCTGGTGTCATAGTTGATCACATATGGGGCATCATGGCAACTCTAGATCAAGCAGAGGCTAAGATGGCAGCTTCCTTGGCTGTATAGGATAGGAGAGTTTAGTTCTGCTATAAGTACTTTGAATCACAGCCACAGAAAAGGCATGAGTGTCGAACCTCGTTATTTCTACACTTGGTTCAGATGAGTTACTCAGACAGAATTGGAAAGAATCCTGACAAACATTAAAAGGAGCGTTTATCAATGGCAGCCTCCACGATCCTCTCATAATAGTGTCCCTTTAAGTGCTCTGTGTGTTGCCCCCGTCTTTTCTATATAGAACAGTGAGTATGCTTCTTTTTGGCACAACCCCCAGGGATCCCAAAAGGTGTTAAAACATGCATATATATTTCTTTTTAACATAAATCTTTTAGGTGCTATAAAAATTTTGCTTTCAGTTTGTACTACCTGTGCCATCAGAGCAGTGGCCTTATCAAAGCACACAGGAACTTCAACTTGTGTATTAGACATTAATTTTTCATATGAACATAAAAACTAATCTAAATGATCTAGGTTTAAAATTAAATTGGGTGTAAAAAAATAAAAAATAATTTTGCTGAACTCCTAATAACTTTATCAAAAGTGCATTAGATTAATTTAAGTCAAGTGTCACTTTCAATATGGGTATATATACACACACAAGCCTATATTACATTAAAATTACAAAGTTTGCAACATTTCCTCACATGGAACAAAAACACATACAATGCTCCTTTCTCTTGGTTTTATCCATTAGGACTGCAAGCTTTAATGTTTTCCAGGAGCCACAAAGCAAATTCTAGGCTGTAACCATCAAATTAGGCTACTTAAAATACTAATGAGTGAATTGGGGATAAAGGAAACATACTGATTGATGGCAGGTCAGAGGACAGCAAACCCAGCAGACTATACACACACACTTCATTTACAGTACATCAAGAGTAACGATGCAATGCGGTAACCCCGTGAAAAATGTCGAGAAGCACTGGATAAAATTGTTTCAGACCTCCCATTGTGCTTGGGGTGCTGTATACTGTCTACCATCAACCCAGCTTTGAGTCATTACTGTAAAATTTTAGATGGTCTTTTTTTTATATACTTTGTAAAAAAAATATTCTGGTTTTATCTATATATTGTGTTGTTCAGTCTATGGTGGTACCATAAAAGTCCACAGTGCCTCAATCTCATGTTTTTTGTCCAATGCACCAACATGGTAGTTTTCAAATTGGTACCCAATTAAGATAGTGCTGGATACATTCACTGAGATATTTACTCAGTTCCAACACTAAAGACATGTTTGAAAAATCATAAACTGGGTCATTTAGGTGATGTTAGTCAGGTGGGTGGCAGTTTATACACAGCATTTGAAGTGGTAGGCAGCTTTCTGTACCACAGGTAGTGCACAACAGAAAGGAGGTAAGGTCCTAGTACAAATGGGTTGCTACCACGTTTTAGCCGTTTCAGGCATAAGATACCTTCAGAGTATCCCACTGGTGCCATCATCCAACTGGATACTGGCATTGTTCAAATAAGAATTTTCTTGCCTAGCTCCTTCATAAAAAAGTTGATTGAAAAACCCTCTTTTGTTAAACTAGTTGGGTGCCGACAGGGCCAGCCATGGAGTAAATTTTGACAGATTCAGAAGGGATTGGCTGAAATTCGCTCTGTGTATGGCCATATTTAGTTGTCTCTGCAGAACCCTGTTGCAAAAGGAATCAGGAAAATGCATCCTTACAAACAGGAAGTAGAAACACCACTTCACGTATGTGCCTCGCTCAACCACAAAAGTGTTTTTTAATTACAGAACCTATGTTTTTGCTTAGATAGTTTTTTTTGTGACTTAAATCTCCAATAATGCACTGTAAAAAGTGAGTTAAAAAAAGTTCACTCACCTAGCCAACCTGTCATGTTGGTTTAACATTTAATCAATCATTTCTAAAACAAAAAAAGTGCCTTTGGTAAACTCAATAGCCAATTCTATGTTTAATATTCTAACCTGCCCTGACAGCAAGGAAGGTAGGTGCTAATGGTACATGTCCAACACAAAAGGAAGTTCTTTCTGTAATCTGAAAAACGCACAACACTTTCAGCTTCACGTCCTATTAAATTGTAATTTAGACGTCTTTGGTAAATAAGGGATGGCCAAGAACTACTGTGTGTTCCATCAGAGACCAGTTTGAACTGAACTTCCTTTTTCATGGATATTCTTTGTTTGACAAGAGATGCAATAGAATAGGTCCATTGTTTCATTGCCAGTGTGTGGCATGAAATGGATAAACAGGTAATCCTGGACACAGAGGAGGTCATATTTAATCTAGAGAAGTAACCACAACTTCCTAACAAATAGTAAAGTAGTGGATAAAGTAATACCAGAGTGTATATAGTAAAATATTTAAATGTTGTGCTACAATAATTGGATCTAGAAATTGTCCCCTATAAGTAAATAATGGGTAGATCTAGGGTTCAGACTCCAAAAAGTGGCTATAGGGTTCAGACACATTTAGGTAGATCTCCATAAACTAGATCAAACGTTTTTTTTTTTTCTATATGAAGTGGGTCTATGGTTCAGTCTGTAATGAAATGGATCTCCAAAATGTGGATATAAGGTTCTGTCTCCATGAAATGGAGCTCTATAAAGTCGATCTATGGTTTATAGTCCCCATGAAGTCGATCTAGAGTTTGGTCACCATGAAGTGAATGTAAAAATTGATGCTCCAGGTACCATACCCAAATGTTCTCTTAAAAAACAAAAACAAAAATAGTCGATGGTTCACTTTTGTGAGGTGGATCTTCAATGCAATTCAGTCTCCATGAAGAGGATTTAGGGTCTAATCTCCATAATGTTGAGCCTCTATCAAATGAATGTAAAAATCATGCTCCAGAAAGAAGAAGTTTCAGTGTTTAGAACTGAAAGGCTGACCTCTGTGAGGCAGATCTATAATTCAATCCAGTCTATATGAAGAGAATCTAGACATTGCATTCTGCATCCATGTCTTGAAGATCAATCTCAGTCAGGTTCATCCACAATGTGACCTTCAGTACAGCGACTAAGATTATTGGTCTTGATAAAAATTCCCACCTCGAAGAAATGGGTTTACAGTTTGACCACATTATATGAACAAACAAGTCACTCTTCAGAAAGTTAATCTAGAAGTGAGACTCTCCAATGGAATCAATTCAGAATTACTGGTAGATCTTGATTAACGTCTGCATTTTCAACACTGGATCCAACACTGTGCAAACGATCCTTCAGCATTCCTGCAAAAAAAGAAAAAAATGTTTTACTTCTGTTCATAAATAAATAACCAGACAGAAAGCACTACAACACTTCATACCCAGGCTAGCGTTTTGCAGTGCCATTCAAAATGCAAACAAAATTCACTATACAGCATACCACAATGCTCAGCAATATGTGCTGTAAATGCTTGCAGTGTTTTCCCTTCCAGAAAAAAGCTTGGCTTGCAATGTTTTTCAACTTGCTAAATCATTTAAGTATTTTAGTGTAGCGGGTTTGTACTTTTAAAGACTGGTAGGACACCAGTGATGCATGGTTCCCTGCAGCCCAGCAGGTGGCGCTGTCACTTTGAGCCGGGGTTGATCCATCGCAGCCAGTGCCGTACCCTTTGTGGCCTCTCGCATCGGTTGTACGGCGGGGCGGGGAACCCGCCGTGCTTTCTGGTAGAGGGTATAAAGGGAGCGGACATCTTCGTCACGAGGTTGGAGTCCCCGGCACCTTCAGCCAAAGAGACTGTTGTTGCGGCCACCTATGCCTAGAGTGGAGGTGGTCAAGGCACCTCGTCATCCAGACGCCATCGTCCAACCGGGTGAGGGGGATCGGGCGACTATGCCTCTGCTGGCGAGACTTCAGCGTCTCTTCGGCCAAAAAGTTGCTACCGAGTACGGGTGGGAGTATCCGTATTTACCCAAGGAGCTTCTGTATGAAGTGGAAGTCTGCCGGGAACGCTGGTACAACAAATTTGTGTGGACGCACCTTCAGGTCCCACATGCCCGCAGGTACCTCGCGTGTTCCCCGAAAACCTCTGAGCGGTTCAAGGACTGTAAAGCAGAGTGGATGTTGGGTCAGCACATCCACGCTGACAAAGTGTTGATTCGACGGAAAGAAGGAGAGGATGTTGAATATCACAGAGACTGTGGATAAGCATTTCAAGCCCCTTGTCTTGCCGCATCCCAGATTCTACTTGTAGGAGAAAAGACTGCTTGCCTAGTGCTTTGTTGCTACTGAACGTCCTGGGGTTGTTTCCCGGGAAAACCCAGTGATTGTACCCGTGCTATGGGTGTTTGTGCTCTCTGGAGGAATTGAAGGACTGTTGCCGTTGTTTGTTCTTCATTCTTCCATCCCACAAAATGATTATGGACTTTGGGGTAGTTAGAGAAAAAAAACAAAAACAAAGAAGATCTTCAACCAGTGCAGTTACCGCGACACTGTCACCAGGTGGCAGTGTTGCGCATCGATATTCACTGTTCACTCACACACTTATAGAAGGAAAGGGTTTCTCTGCGGAGAGGTTCTTTCATTCTTACACAAACATATGTGTCAGGGATGTGTGTTTAATGTTTCTTTTCCCCCCTGCAGGAGAACATCTTATCAAGACCACTGAGAATGGGGTGGGTCTTAGTCAGGATGGGTGTAAGGGAATGTTGATGTGAACATGTGATTCTGATAATGTGGTTATGTGTTGTTTGTTTCCTTCCCTTCCTTTTCATGTCAGGTTCAGGCACAACTGTTTGGTTAGCTTTCAAAAACTTTTGTATTTTTGAAATTCGTTAGTCGGTTTCTGGATCAGGCTATGATGGCCATTTTTTGGGCATGAGTTGCTCCAGACACTGGGGACCAGTGTCAAATAACAGGGGGAGAGTGTAGCGGGTATGTACTTTTAAAGACTGGTAGGACACCAGTGATGCATAGTTCCCTGCGGCCCAGCAGGTGGCGCTGTCACTTTGGGCCGGGGTTGAGCCATCGCAACCAGTGCCGTACCCTTTGTGGCCTCTCGCAGCGGTTGTACAGCGGGGCGGGGAACCCACCGTGCTTGCTGGGAGAGGGTATAAAGGGGCGGACATCTTTGCCACGAGGTTGGAGTCCCGGGCACCTTCAGCCTGAGGGCTGTTGTTGCGGTCGGTGTCCAGGCGGCCTAGGCCTGGACACTTGGAGTTCGTGTTCCATCCAAGACACCTTCAGTCTGGGGTGAGGTACTCAGCCGGAGGCCTGGGGCCCAGTACCTTCCGCTGGGTCCCGCGAGGGAGGGATCATCCTAGGGGGCCCCGGGAGTGGGGCAACTGAATCCAGAGGCGTAAGGGACCGGAGGAGGGACTCATCCGAAGACCTGGTGCAGCAGATTGCCAGTGCCGGGTGAACCTCTGGAGACCGCCCGGAGGGATATCTTTCCCGAACAGGGGCCAAGTTCAGAGAGGAAGTTCAGTCCACGTTCAATGACCGGTGGCAGCGGTCCAACTATTCCAATCAGGTCAGTGGCAGAGACCTGCTATTAGGCCTGTGGCAGGGGCCTCAACAGTTCATCACGTCGGTGGCAGCGACCAACACTCACGGTCAGTGGCAGAGACCATGCGCCAGGCCTATTCGCTAGCAAAGGAATAGGAGAGTTCAGTTGTGCCTGGGCCTACTCGTTCCCACACCCCCATGTTTGTCAATTATTGGAAGTTCAACTGATTGTGTTCACCCTATTGTACGGGAAATAAATGAGTGTTGGACTTTCGATTGGTGTGGGGCTCTATTATTGGCAGACATGTCTCCATGGAACAACTGAAGCTTCGTATGCAGTGGACAGACCCGGAGGTAAATCGACTAACTTCGCTCAACCCTCCTATACAAACGAGGGGAGAGCTTGGCGTAGTGTTCCTGCACTCTCCTCTCTCAGATACCCCTAGATACAAGCCATGCACAATAGGTGAGAGAGGGAGTGAGGCTCCGCTACATTAGGAAGAGTCAGTACCCTAGAACAGTGGTCTCCAAACTGTGGCCCAGGTAAACTGGTAAACAAAATGCCTAAAATATGTCAAATTCATTATTGGGAGATTGTTGTTGAAATGTATAATCTGGTGACAGGGTTTCTTTAATTTCCCTCTTCCGATTGTCTCCAATACATTTCCCCAAAATGACAGGCTTCACTGAAATGTTCCAATTATCACACACATTTGGGTAAAGTGAGAAATGTTAACTTCATAAATCCCTGTCGCGGAATATGGGGCTCCCAGTGGAAGTGGTTTTCCCAAAATGGATGAACAAGTTTAAAGCTGAATTTTAGGTATGCATATGTGTGTAGTCTATGGAAATATGTATGTGTCATACCTAGCCAATCCCTGTGGAAGCTGGAAATCACTGTAGTAGGCACTGCTACTACAGTGATTGCTGCTAGCTTCTGGGTACCATGCCAAGCGCTGTCCTACCAGATAGGACACATGCATATATACAGTACATTGGTCCAAGATGGACCAATGTAATTATGCAAACTTGGAATTCAGCTTTAAAATAAATACTAATAGACAGCAAGAATGTTTAGGAGGATACCCAGAATCTCTTCTGCAAAACATTCCAAAAAAATTTAGAGTGTGAGACAACTATCTATTTTTGTAAACACATTAATATAACATGCATCAGAAAGAGAACAGGGACAGGTCCTCTTTAAAAAAAAAGTCCACATTTCGATTTCCATACTTAAGAGGTGCTTAATTACCATTTCACTTAAAGAACTAAATGTACCAACACTGAGATAAAGTGTACAGGAATCCTAATCCTAAACCATAAGGAGTGCAGAAAACTGTAATTGGAGATTCCTAGAAGTGCTAACCTTAGATGCTTCAGATTCTTAAGCACTTATAACTTTCCCAACATCACTTTAAAGAGAAAATAAATGGCTAAACCTTCTTGTGCTATAAAAGTCGCCGATACATTTTACACAGGATAAATAAAATCGTTATAGTTTTCCTGTCACTGAAGACACAACAGGTACCATTGTTGGTAATGCAGTAAAAAGAGTCCGGAATCCAGCCTGCGGCATCAAGCAAGGTGCAGAATTTCAGTTTGGCAAAAGTTCAGCAATCAGGAGTTATTTTACAGTTCATGTCTTCTAAAGTTTACCATCTTCGATCATGTGCACACAGATGAGGCAACCAACATTAACCCCCGGCAGTGACACAGATTGTTCGATGTTGAAACCATTGCAGGTCCAGCGTGCAGGCATGGTACTCTATGTATACTTCCATTTATTAAAGTGTATGGAAACCCTAACCATGAATTTAACTTTTTTCTTTTCTGCTTCATTTTGCTCTGGTAAATACACCATTGAAAGTGTTTTGTTAGATCTGTTCAGTAAGCAACAAATATCAGTTGACATTCAAGACTTTGATTTACATTATAGACACTTTGTACTCCTCCTGAAGAAGCAGGCTTTTTGGCCTGGGAAACGTGTCGAGAAGTCCCCCCCAATCAACCAAGCGGATAAGGGTTGACTTTATGGATACTGTGATATTGCTTGGCTATAGATGGATCATTGTTTTTGTTTATCAAAACACTGATTACACTGATCAGTGCTGCAGCCAAATGGCTGCATGCACTGATCAAACAAAAAATGACCAACAGTCTCGTTCGAGAGGAGTTGATCATTAAATAGACTGCACTCAAACAGTAATAGTCATAGACCATTCAAAATTTGTCCGATCCTTGCTGAACCAATTGATATTCAATCTATGATTAGCTTTAGGTTGATGCTTGGGAACTATGTACTAGTGGGCATGTATACAGCCATACCTGTATCTTCCGTAGTCAGTAGAAAGCCGTGCCCCTTTCAGCTTCTCCTCCCTTCCACCCACTGCACTCAGCTAGGGAAGGAGGGAAGTGACATAATGCCCATGGGACTGATGGCTTTCCACTGCTATGGAAACACTGAAGCTTTGCGGCAATGTCACTTTCAGTTATGACATAGTTCCCTTCAACACTGGACACGCCGACTAGCAGGTCCGTGCATCGCTGTGGAAGCTACAGCAATTCACAGACCTGCACTAATGAAGCCTGAGAAGACCGCAAAGGAAGTGTCTTTAAAAAAAAAAAAAAAAAAAAATAGGATTTTTATAACAGCTTACCTGTAAAATCCTTTTCTTGGAGTACATCACGGGACACAGAGCGACATAGTCATTACTAATGGGTTATATAGATACCGTCAGGTGCTGGCACTGGCAACTTCCAAAACCGGAAGTACCCTCCCCTATATAAGCCCCTCCCATCCGGGAGCACCTCAGTTTTGTAGCAAAGCAATAAGTGTCCCCAAAGAGGGGCGGGAGCTCTGTGTCCCGTGATGTACTCCAAGAAAAGGATTTTACAGGTAAGCTGTTATAAAAATCCTATTTTCTTTCTCGTACATCACGGGACACAGAGCGACATAGTCATTACTAATGGGATGTCCTAAAGCAATGCCAAATGAGGGGGGGGATACACCATATATAAGCTGAGCGCTATCAGACATGAGGATCTTTTGCGGCCTGCAACACACTGCGCCCAAAGGCGACATCCTCCTGACTTCTAACGTCCACCTGGTAGAACCTAGTAAACGTGTGAACTGAAGACCATGTTGCGGCCTTACAGATTTGAGCCAGGGAGGCCTGGTGATGCACTGCCCATGAAGTTCCAACTGCTCTCGTGGAGTGCGCTCTAACTTTGAACGGAGGCGGTCTCCTTCTCAAGCCATAAGCTTGCATAATGACCTGTCGAATCCACTTGGCTAAAGTAGATTTTGACGCTGCCTGACCCTTTCTGGGGCCTTCCGGCAGAATAAACAAAGTATCCGTTCTGCGAATCTGAGCAGTGGCTTTTAGATAAGCTTTAACTGCTCTTACTACATCCAAAGAATGCAATAACTTTTCCTCTACCGAAGTAGGTTTGGGGAAAAAAGAAGGAAGAACCACATCTTGGTTCAAATGAAACCTCGATACCACCTTAGGAAGAAAGGCTGGATGAGGACGTAACACTACTCTGTCCTTATGGATAACCAGATATGGCTCCTTACAGGACATAGCTGCTAATTCCGATACTCTTTTAGCCGAACAAATGGCTACTAGAAAAATCAATTTCCTGGTGAGAAGCACCAAGGAAATATGCTGTAATGGTTCAAATGGTTGTTTCTGTAGAACCGACAGAACCAAGTTTAGATCCCATGGACATATGGGAATATTAACCGGAGGACTAATACGCATCACTCCTTGTATAAAGGCTTTGACTAGTGAATGCGAAGCCAAGGGCCTTTGAAAAAATATTGACAAGGCCGAAATCTGACCCTTGATAGTACTCAAGGCAAGCTTCCTATCTACAGCCCACTGTAGGAAGTCCAGAATCCTACCTATTACGTACTTATGTGGATGCCATTTCTTGGCCTCACACCACGCGATGTACGCCTTCCAGATTCTATAGTAGATCTGCCTGGATACCGGCTTCCTGGCATTGATCATGGTAGATACCACAGCATTAGAGAGCCCTCTCTTTTTTAGAATGTGGGCTTCAATAGCCAGGCCGTCAAACCTAGGGCTGGTAAGGAAGGGTGGTATATCGGTCCTTGCGAAAGCAGGTCCGGACGACGTGGGAGAGTCCAAGGACTCCCCACTGAAATTTTACAATCTCCGCGTACCACGCTCTTCGGGGCCACGCTGGAGCCACCGGAATCACTGGTTTCTTTTCTACCCTGATTCTGCGGAGTAATCGAGGTAACCATTGTGGCGGTGTGAATGCATATATCAGCTTGAACTGATCCCAAGGGAACACTAGGGCATCCGAGCCGCAAGCTAGGGGATCCCTTGTCCGAGAGACAAACCTGTCCCCCTTTGCGTTGAATCTGGATGCTAGAAGATCTACATCCGATGTTCCCCACCGCTGACATATTGTCCAGAAAACCTCGGGGTGAAGGGACCCTTCCTCTGGGCCTAATTGCTGGCGACTTAGAAAGTCCGCCTTCCAATTCTCCACTCCTGGAATGAATACCGCAGATATGGCTGGGACATATTTTTCTGCCCATTTCAGGATGTAATTTACTTCCCTCTGGGCTGCACGACTCCTGGTGCCCCCCTGATGATTGATATATGCCACTGCTGTGGCATTGTCTGATTGAATTCTGACAGGGGACCCTTGGAGTTTGGATGTCCATGCTACTAGGGCATACCGGGCTGCTCGTATCTCTAAGAGATTGATGGGCAGGGCCTTTTCTGCATCCGACCATCTGCCCTGGAGAGACTATTGCTCCAGTACTGCTCCCCAGCCTATAAGGCTGGCATCTGTAGTGACCACCTTCCAAGAAATCGGACTGAAGGATTTCCTTTTTTCCAGATTCTGGGGAACCAACCACCAACGGAGGCTCTTGCGAACGGAAGGGGACAAGGACATTGTAAGTCTAGGGCCTGAACTTTTTTGTTCCAGGCTGACAGTATGGCCCCTTGCAAATTCCTTGAATGGAATTGACCGTAGGGTACTGCTTCGAATGATGCCACCATTTTTCCCAGCAGCCTCATATACAGGCGTATGGACGGCTGTCTTTTTTGTACCCACTAAGTGGATCAAATCTTTCAAAGACAACACCTTTCCTCGAGGCAAGAATATTTTTCTCTGGCCTGAATCCAACCCTAGCCCCAAGTATTCCAGACTTTTGACTGGTTTTTAGGGCTGACTTGTCTCGGTTGATAATCCAACCGTGAGATTCCAGATACTTGATTGTCTTGTGAACGACCACGTCTAGTTTTTTTCACTGAGTGGTCTATCAGCAACAAGTCATCCAGATATGCCATTATCATTACACCTTGTGTTCTTAGATTGGCCAATAAAGGGCCAGAATTTTTGTAAACACTCGTGGTGCTGTGGCCAAACCGAAGGGTAAGGCTCTGAACTGAAAATGGCGCCCTTCTACTGCAAAGCGTAGAAATTTTTGGTGGACTGGAAAGATGGGAATGTGCAAATAAGCATCTTTGATGTCGATCGCGGCTAACCAATCCTCCCCTTGTAGGGCAGTGGCCACCGATCGGATCAACTCCATCGGAAAGTCCTGATATACAGGAATTTGTATAGCCCTTTTAGAATTAATATGGGCCTCCCGTCCGCGTTTGCTTCGGGACTGTAAAGAGGTTTGAGTAAAACCCGAACCCTCATTCTTCCAGGGGAACCTCCATAATTACTCCTTGGAGCAATAGTTGTTCTAGTGCCAACAGGAGGGACTCTCTCTTCCGGGGATCCCTTGGCACGTTTGACCTTAAAAATGGGAAGGAGGAGAGTCTTTTAACTCCAAACTGTATCCCAAACCTACTGCGGAGAGCACCTATCTGTCTTGATCGTGTCCCGCCAGGTCTCTTGCGAACAACTGGAGTCCTCCCCCCACCCGACTGAGTGGGGGCTTCAATGAATTTAACTTTGGGGGAGGTTTTGTACCTCCCCTGACCCAGGGTTTCTCATTACCCTGCTACTGTCCCTGTTTTTTACCCCCGGGATTTGACCGAGGAGGCCGTCGGAACTGTTACACAGCCGATGCCCCAGGGACTGGAGAAGCAGGCCTCTTAAAGAGGGACCTCTAACTCTGTTTTTAACCGGCACGAGCGTATTTTTACCGCTGGAAATTTTCTGGATATATTTGTCCAGGTTTTCCCTGAATAAGCGTTCACCATGAAATGGGACGCTAACCAGCCATTCTTTACAGGGAGCTTCAGCAGACCAGTTTTTGAGCCATAGGAGCCTACGCATATGTACTATAGACAGCGTAAGGCGGGAGGCCTGATGGACTGAATCCTTTATGGCGTCAACCGCAAAGCCTAAGGCTCTAGGTAGATCAGCTAGGGCAAAGCCTGCTGATCTGTCAAGTCCCTCAAGACCTGTTTCAACTGATCCTTCACTGCTTAGCAGACCCCAATAGCTGCTACTGCTGGTTGTATCACCAAGCAGATTTTCATAAGGACTCCAATCTTTTATTGGGTTCTTGAACATTTGGACATTATCCACTGGACATGTCAGTGATTTATACATACAAGAGATGGCTGCGTCCACTGTAGGGACCTTCCATTTTTTTTTTTTTTTTTTGATGAACTTATCCTCCATGGGATAGACCACCGGAAATCTCTTGGGGGAATAAATATTTTCTCAGGACGTTCCCAATCCTGGTAAATGAGCCCTTTCAGTAAAGGGTGAAGTGGAAAAGAACAAACAGTCTGGGGGCTTCTAGCGACCCCAACGAGGATACAGTAGTGGTTGATGGTTCCGCAAGGTGCATTTTTAAATGCTGAACGGACCATGTTAAATCAGAGACTGAACCCATAATCTTTCAGCTTGAGATGCTGAGAAAAGGTTCCCCCACTGTTGATTCCTCTATAACAGAATCAACCTCATCCTGATCCCCTTCAGGCAGGTCGATCCCTGTATGGGACTGATCGGGCGTGCTTTCCCTGACAGGGAGGCAGCGATAAATGTTGACAATCTCTCTCTAATCCTCCCAGAGCTGAGGAAAAAACCTCCTCTGTTACATACACAGGAGCAGGTGACTGAGGACAGCCACAGTACCAAGTACCCCTGCGGGGTCTCTACGGTCACTTACCTCTGAACTTCAGGGGAGACTGGTGCAGCAGAAGTATGCCCAAGATCCTCAGAGCCCGATGAGACCCCCTTCGCTTCCTGGAAGATTCAGTTCCGGAGCTTCTGGACGGCATATTCCTAAGCCTAAAGCTGAGGTATTCCAGCCGTAATACACCACTTTTACTGAGAATAGTCTAGCACAATTGCTGCTATATCACAGTTGGTGTCTACTAATGTGCCTTTCTAGGGGATGCCTGTATCAACCGCTTGCTGTATGCCTTTAAATGTTGCCAGCTCTGTCTCTGTACTTCATAGCCAGCTCACCACACAAAACTGTGGTTTTTACATGCTGGGACGCCCGCACATGCGCAGAAGCGCTGCGGCGCACACAGAGCGTCATCCCCCAGGCTCCGCCCCCTTTCCTGGCTCACCTCTATATATAGAGGCGCGTGCACGCGCACGGCCACGTGCGCCTTCGGCGCTAATTTTGAAAAATGGAGACTAGGGACAAGAGCCAGGGCCCCTCTTTGCCGCAGGCCGGGGGATGGACGAGCATTGCAACATGGCAGAGGAAGCAGTTTCCCATAAGAGAACTCACCATCTGCCTGGACTTGCTCTGCTGAGAAGAAACTAGTCCACATGACAAGAAAACATTCCACAGCGGCCTCTAGTGGACAAACACAGGTACCGCAGTCTAATATCTTAAATATATATAAAAAAATATTTTTTATTTTTTTTTCTTGACCACCATTAAAAATTATTACATTTTTTTAGTAGTTACAGGCATGCACAGAATTTTGCGGGAATACCATTAGGTAACAGACAGAAAGACAAATTAGGCTTGGGGGTCCCCCAATAGAACCAAGTTCCTGGGGGCCCCCACTTACCTGTTCCCCGCCGCAGGACTTTGTTTGGTCCACAAAAGCCCAAACTTCACCTATCACGGCAGGCATTGTAATCAAACCTTCAGGGACCGGGTTCCCAAGGATTCCACTCCCCTGGACCTGTATAGCACCCTGCACAGAAAACATCTTGGTCGTGGGTATGACCAGAGCTCTGGATCCCAGGGTCCAGCTCTCCTAAGAGAAGCATTACAGGCAAAACCTTGCTCTTCTCTGCAAGGCCCGGGTACCGACCGTTTAGCTATGAAGCTTTTTTGGTCGGATCCGGAATAGCTTACTGAGGACCAAAAGAACCTGTACGCAAGCTCAGTGAAAAACACATGTTTCTTCTTGGCCAACACCTTAGACACTGGCAAAAAACTGAGGTGCTCCCGGATGGGAGGGGCTTATATAGGGGAGGGTACTTCCGGTTTTGGAAGTTGCCAGTGCCAGCACCTGACGGTATCTATATAACCCATTAGTAATGACTATGTCGCTCTGTGTCCCGTGATGTACGAGAAAGAAAAGTAGTAAGCATGTAATTAATACACTTAAAAAAAAAAAATGCAAACAGGCAATATTTCTAATGTAGAAAAAGGCATGCAATGCTGAAATTACTGAATGAGCAGCAGCGCAGGCGTGACATCATCTTGGCCTGCCTAATGGAAATGGCCAGAGGTAGATACCTGGAAGCCACTAGGCTGAAGAAGTCAGTGGCTGGCAGAGAGCTCTGGGGGCATCATAGCGATGGAGAACATGTGAGAATAGTTCTGCTTTTATTAGGCCTCTTACACATGGGGCAGGCTCTGTTGGAGACCATTTGCTCAGCGGGGATCAGCGTGCAGATTGAGCAAGTGGACTTCAGGCAGACGGCTGGGTCTGTATCCATTCCACTTATGCAGAGTGGACATAGACACAGCCCGCTCTCTTCTATGGGCGGTCAGATGTAAATGTACCACCTGTCCGTTTACACCCGACTGCCAGCTAATCCGATCCAGCCAGAGGAATGGGGAACGGATACCTATCCTTCTGTTTTTGGCAGATAGGATCGAATCAGATGTAAGCGTGTGTCAACGGACACATGTCCTTTGACACCCGCCACTCCACAGAGGAGACTGGAGGGTCTGATCTGGTCTGCCTGAAAAATGCGCAAGAGTGGCGTAATCGCGGCTCTGGCCACTCACAGTGCCAGAGCCGTGAACACAGAAGAAACGCAGAGGGCAACATGTCAGCTCGCTCAATGGTGACCGGACAGCCCTGTGGGAGGTTCGTTCTAAGGTAAGTATTTCATAATGAGCTAGTATGCGGCGCATACTAGCTCATTATTCATTTGCTTTACAGGGTTTACAACGGCTTTAACCAGTCATAAAAAAGCAAATGTCTGTTTTCACATGATTGGATAAATGAACTAAATATTCACACAATTTTTGAAAATTCTTAACTCCCTTGGTAAAACAGTTTTCATTGAGCCTGGATTTCAGCTTTTATTTGCTTTTCATTCAATAAAGAAAGCTGAGCAAGGTAACAGTTATTCTTGCCTTGAATAAACATACCATATAAAGAAGAAATAGTATACTATCAGGCGCACAAACCACAAGGATTTACTGGAAGAAGAAGAACATTAGGAAGACTGATCTCCTTGGAACGTGTTCAGACTAGAACAGTGTTTCTCAACTCCAGTCCTCAAGGCGCACCAACAGGTCATGTTTTCAGGTTTTCCATTATTTTGCACAGGTGATTTGATCAGTTTCACTGCCTTAGTAATTACCACAGCCATTTCATCTGAGGAAAATCCTGAAAACATGACCTGTTGGGGCGCCTTGAGGACTGGAGTTGAGAAACACTGGACTAGAAGCACAAAAGATTAAGAACAGATACAAGTAAGTATCTTGCATTCAGGGAATGAAAACTTTGAAAGGACCAAACAAATTTATATGGGTGAATGTGAAATGGTATTAGTGGCTCATGTTCCATAGTAAAATATAATCCACCAATAAGGTTCGGCTATAAACTTAAAAAAAAGAAAAAAAAAAAGAAAAAGAAAAAAGGTTGTTAGCATTCTCATTTGTATGTTAACATATTTTCTAGCAGCACCCCATAATCTTTTCCTTCTTTCCCATCTCATTATACTGTATAACATTGTAAGGCCTCATGCACACTGGACTTTAAAATAACGTTATAAAAACGCCAGTAGCTTTGCAGTGAGTTTTTTTAACTTTTTTCAAAGTTTTTGCAATAGTAGTTTTTAGCCTTTTTCCGCGTTAGCGGGTTTTTTTTAAGATTCTTTTTTGTTTTTCAATGGATCAAAAACGTTAAAAAAACGCTGGTGAGTGACGTTTGAGCGTTTATCGGCGTTGGAGCGTTTTTACAGCTGAAAACCGTCTCTCAGAACCCACTAGTTTTGGGGTTTTTTTTACTGCTCAAAAACACCACTGCCCAAAACTGCTGATAACAGCCAACGTGTGCATGGACACATAGGATAACATGATGGAGAGTTTAATGACTGTAGAAAAAAACGTCTACTGCCAAAAACAGCTGCTGTAAAAACGATAAGTGTGCATGAGGCCTTAAAGTAAAGCTGGCCATACACGGTTAGATTATCGATCGAACATTCATACTGAAACTTTTAAAAGTCATTTGTCAGAACATTCTTTCTTGTCATCATTGATGGCTGGTTCACAAATAAATGGCATAGGAATGCTGTCCATGTTCCTGTGCATTCCCATGAGGAGTGATTTTGCAGCCCTTTTATTTGAATGGGCTGCAAATCGCACCAGGACGCGGAAAACGTAGTGCATTCGCTACTTTTCAAAAACGCACTGCACCAAATCTCACGGTACTGCGGTGCCATGTAACCTGCATTTGGGGTGCCGTTAACATTTCATTGGCACACGCAGCAGAACACAAAACGCAGTACACTTCCCGCACAGTGCGAGAAACATGCGCAAAATGCGTCTTTCCTGCAGCACGTTTTTGGTGTGAATTGGCCCAGAGAATCAACGAATTTCCTTTGAAAGCCATAACAATTTTGTTCAGACCTGTTATTTAAATGGAATCCCAGACATATTAAACAGCTTTCATTACAATATGTAGGATTTTTTCTGAATGAAAACCACATTAAAGCCCCGTACACACGATCGGTTTAACTGATGAAAACCGTCCGATGGATGTTTTCATCAGACAAACCGATCGTGTATGGTACCCATCGGTCTTTTTTCCATCGGATGGAAAAAATAGAACTTGTTTTAAAATTTTCCGATGGATCAAGAACCGATGGTAATTTGCGATCGTCTATGGGCAAGTCCATCGGTTAAAAAACCCACGCATGCTCAGAATCAAGTCGACGCATGCTCAGAAGCATGAAACTTCATTTTTCTCGGCTCATCGGAGTGTTTTACGTCACCACGTTTGGAACGGTCGGTTTTTTGACTGATGGTGTGTGGCCAAGACTGATGAAAAACAGTTTCATCGGATTTCCGATGGTCAAATCCATCGGACGAAAATCCATAGGTTATCCGATCGTGTGTACAGGGCTTTAGAGTTGGAATTTTGTTCGCTTGAGATCTCAGTAAATATTTGGGATTCTCTTTTGGTGTGCTGGGCGCTTTTTTTTCTGCTCAGGAAGTTGAACTCTGTTCACACATTGGCGTTTGGAATCGCTGCAATTCTGCCTGCAATTTCAAAACGCTCTGCTTAAATGTCAAATCATACATCAGCACGTTCAGGTGCCATTCATTTCAAATGGTACCTAAAAAATTATTCTGCCGCGATTGTCGTGCAAACCAAATTACGCTGCAGTCGCAAAAACCAAATCGCATGTCGCCCAAAAGAACTTCCAGAACCTTTTTTTGGGGTGATCTGCGTGGTGCAATTTGGTTTGTGCAATTGCAGGGTGATTTGGTTTGTGGGACAATCTTGGCAGAATCGCAGTGTTTTTAGGTGCCACTGAAATGCATGCCACCTGAACATGCTGATGTGTGATTTTTTGAAATCACGCGCAGAATTGCTGTGATTCCGCCCGCCATTTAAAACGCCTGAACGGAGCCTCAGAGTTGTCTTGTGTCCTGTTCACGCTTCTTGTGTTATCTCAAGGAGTATAATTAGACCTCCTAGTTTACATCTTAACTCCTTTGCACCGACGCCTCCCGACCCTTTAAGAGGTTTCAGATGGCAGGATTTAGGATCATGTGACCGCCACCAGTAAAAGTGTCTGGAGCGTGCAGCTGTGTCGACTAATTGCCACGCAAATATGCGACTGCTTGGCGCCAAGGCCCACTGCCGAGAGACCGCATATTTGAGTACTGTCTGCGCCTAGGCGTTAAAGTTGGCCATACATGGATCGAAATTTGGCTTGGGACCAGCCGAGATTCGATCCATCTACAGGCAGGCTGATTGCACCATCGATCGGATTGGGTACAACCAGCCTGTTGGATTTTTTAATATGCGATTATTGTTGGCAGCTATAGCCGCTACCAGTTATTGGGTTCTGCCAGCCGGTGAGGCTTCCCGCGCCAGCAGAACACAGCACCACAGGAGGCATTCCTCCACCAACTGTGTTGATGGGTTAATTGAGCAATTTTCCTTCCTTCCACCCGTGGTGGAGGGAAAGAAAAAAAAAATCGCATAATCTATGGGCTGCTTTAGATTACAAAACATGTTGTGGCGATGAGGAAAGTGGAGTAGATTATACAGTTTAGCAAGACAACTAAGCTATTACCGGTATATAGGAAAGTACATGGTTGTAGCAAAATCAACCGCAGCTAATGACTGCAAATTAAGAGCACTCTCAGGCCTAGTTAACACTTGCGGTTAGGGGGAGTGGTAAAAACTGGTCGTAGAGACAGTTTTATCACCCCCCCAGCTTCAAACATATCCATACAGGGATATGCACATTGCGTGCATCAAAAACGATCCCCCATTTCGTATTCAGTGGGCAGTGCATGGTGATGTGGACATTTAGCAGTTACAGCAGGCAGTAAGGGGGCAACACAACGTCTCCTCACCCCCAGCCGAATGCCCTCTGTAAAGTGAGCCACCATAGGTCGCTCTTCAGAGGGCTAACACAAGTGTTAACTAGCCTTCAAAGTCCTGTATATCGCTGCTTACATATGATTAGTTATTTACTACGTGCCAATTGTTATGCAGCTGATGTTACTATTTACATTGGCTGCCAGGGCATCCTTTCTCGTTATACATTTTATAGAGGGAGTTGATTAAGCTTGCAACGTTACATCAGTTGATTAAGCCAAATCACCTGTTTATCATCCAGGCTGCAGACAGGCTGTTCTTTCTCTGTATGGCTTTCTTCAGCTGTTCGGCAGGCATCAAGCTCTGGTAGATGAAGATGTTCTGAAGTCTGTCCCTCCAGAATCCCTCCATTGATGTTGTGCACACTGCTTGTGTGGAAGAGACTTGGCTCCCCGCTATCTCTATTCCAAGAGTCTGCGCTTCCTGCTATAGGCTCCGGATGTGGCTCACACACAGGACTGCTATCACTGCCAGGAGCTGTTTGCATAAGGGGCCAAGTTTCTGCAAGCTCTCTGCAGGCCGAGTGTGAAGTGGACCCAAAGAATGCTGGGATCACGTCTGCTACAGAATCGGCATTTCTGAAAAAGCAAAGATTAACAAGAATGACTTTCATACTTGTGTAAGGTTCAATAGTCTATCACATTACATATCAAACAGCCATGCCATGGGGCGCACTTCAATAAGCAGCACTTTGTGCTAAGTTTACAATGCAAATGACTCATCGTACATTCCCCTCTGCAACATAAATCCTTTTACAGCAGATTTCAACCCAAGAACAAAAATGTAATATATTGCAGATTACTAGACCTTAGATGTGGTGGCTGCAATCGTTTTCTTTTCTCATGTCATTTACATAGTTACATAGTAGGTAAGGTTGAATAAAGACAACATCCAGTTGCCCTTTCGACATCCATCCAGTTCAACCTGCCTTGGTGTGTGTGTTTGTGTAGATAATAATTTCCCATATCCCTGTATATTGTGTTCGCTAAGATGCACGCCCAGGAGTCTTTAACTATCAATACTTCTTGCTGACACCACCGATTGTGGAAGAGTTCCACATCCTCCAGCTAGGTATATATGAATAAAAAAACAAAAACACTTCTCTTTTAAGGTTAAACCCAGTGGCGGCCAGTGATGTTTTTCTTTTTTTTTTTGGGGGGGAGGGGGGTTTCCCTTTCCCTGCTCTCCACGGGCATCACAGTGGCTTCTGTTTCCTCCCTCCTCTCAATTGGGACTCTTCTCTTTTGGCCAATTGGAAGGAATAAGGATCAGTATTTCAATAGCGAATATTAATTTGCTGTTGTAACACCTGGGTGGGCTTGTAGCGCAATGCTCTGCGACATGAGCCTAACCTACTTTGGGGGGGTGGAAGCATACGGTAGAAGCATACGGGCAGCAATTTCTAGTTGTCATGGTGACTTGGTGCCTGGGATTTGTTGAGCCCTGCTGTACTGTATCTCTGGATTGTTGTCACCCTAGGGAAGACTATAGAACACCTCCCTCTACCCTATTCTTTTAGTGCGCAGGTGGAGGCATTTTGTAGTCTGTGTAGCTGGGAACAATTTTAGCTGACAAAAAAGTGCAGCAAAGGCAAAGAGTACAGAAAGCTATAAGCTCGCAAGATTTCTGGCAGAATCAACAGGTATTTTTGCAGGTATTAAACAGATATAACAAAAACAATTTCAATGGTATATTTAACAGACCAAAAGAGACCAAATTAGTTCACTGTTAGAGTTTACATACCCTAAAACAAAAAAGCTAAATAAATTCTCAAAAGACAAGTGTACCAAGACGCTATTATCGAAAACAGGAAATTCAATATTTAATGTATACTGTAGAAGTAGCACAAAAGTCTGTTTAAAATAGCAAATCAAATGGGACTGCAATCTTTCCAACAGCTCAAGCCCTGGATATGGTAAATGTGCTGCATGTCTAGCTGAACTTTCTTTTTTATTTAGGTTCGAGTGGGGAAGGGTAAAAACCCATGCATCTCTTTTTGCTATCCAGGGCTCCATCAGAGAGTTGGTATACTGGTTAGGAGAAGTAGAGCCGGTTCACACAGGGGCGACTCGTCAGGCGACTCAGCCGCCTGACAAGTCGCGCTCCGCTCTGTTCAATGGAACCGTTCTAATAGGAGCGACTCAAGTCGCTCCGACTTAGAAAAAGGTTCCTGTACTACTTTGGGGGCGACTTCCATTGACTTCAATACAGAAGTAATTTTGCAAGTCACCTCTGAAGTCGTCTTGAGATCGCCTTGCCGAGTCGCCCCCAAAGTCGTGCCGCCCCTGTGTGAACCGGGTCTTAGGGGGTTTTTTTTTTTCCATACTCAATCATACTTACCTAGGTGGATGCTGCATCTGTCCCCGGCGGCTCTAACACTGAGAACCAATCGCTCAGTTCTCACAGCTTCGTGAGCAGAGAGCGGTGACTATCAGTCACTGCTCTCTGCTCTGCCCCCTCTGTGCTCAGTGGAGCACTGGGCTGTGGAGGGGGCGGGAGAAGCCGGCTCAGGCTCTCAGTGGCTCACCGAGAAGCTGACCCGGGTATCGGTCCACGCATGTATGCGGATCCAGACTTCATTGTTGTGATCTTGCCCAAGCCTGGTCCAGCTTTGTGACATCAGCCTTCAGCCTGCTGAAAACGGGTCACAGGAGTGCAGAACAAACTGCGCTCCAGCGATCCATAGAAGTACAAACAAGCTTTGCCTCTGCTTCTCTTTTAAGTGTTAAGGGTTCAGTTTAGAGCAGTTAGATGTATCCATCAAAGACCCCTCCCTCAGCTGAGCCTTTGTCAAATGGGATACATGTACCCAATATATGTGGTTCTAGTGATATTCACAGTATCTACCCAGCCCCACACATCATTCAATCAATCAAGCAATGGAAGGTCTAACAGGCTACTGTCCCGCTAACCCCAAAGGCAGGCTGGAGGGTGTCTGCAGAATTCTCCCCTATAAGCATAAACATGCAAATTTACTAATTTAAATGTGAACATTTATAGAAAACTGTTTCCAGACACGATCTGGCCCCCTCTAATGTCGTATTTAGTGAGAAGGTCGGGAGCAAGTTTTAAGTGATATTTCAGGTACTTACAAAGTCCTTTTATGATATCATTTACATGGGTATGTCTACACTGTCTGCAGCAATGCTTCAAATAGTAATCTCTTATTTCTATATATGTACTTGCTATACAACTACATGGAAGTGTCAATGGAATAATAATTATTGGTGATACTGTAAAATGATTATTCTCTCTTGTTTGTATCACTTACTTTGTAGAGTGCTACAGGAAATTATAAAACAAAAGAAATGATAAAAATATTAATATAATATATCCTTACCCATCATAGAGTGTGCTGTGAGACCGAAATACACATCCATGCTCCAAGCTGTAGGTCTCCTCACAACACAGTGATGGAATCAAATGAACGGGACCTAAAAACAAAAATTATATAATTAAGGATGTGTCAAAACAGGTGATGTACACACATTAATATCACAGACATTTCTAAAGTGCTAGAATTGCTGGCTGTCTAATAAGCAGTACTGTATAACTTTGCCTATGTAATAACCCAGTGTTCTATAGATCCATACTGTCCAATAAGGGGTACTCTATAAAGCTGGCCATATACATATATTTTTTGTTTTTGTTTTTCCTCCAATCTACAGTGTTCACAGCGCTGGACAGGTATGTGTCCTTTTATTAAAAGTCAGCAACTCCAGAATTTGCTTTCATTTTAATAATTTTTAAAAAAAGGGAAACTCCAGGCTATGTAATAAATGGTGATTATAACTACGTAATAAAATTGTGATAAAACTCCAGGCTATGTAATAAATGGTGCTTTAGATTTCCAGACTATGTAATAAAAGGTGCTCTATAATTCCAGGATATGCAATAAATGGTGTTCCATTACTTCAGGCTACGTAATACATGGTGCTCTATAATTCTACTTAAATACTATACAGTGCTCTGTAGCTCCAGCCTATGTAGTAAATGGTGTTCTATAAGTCCAGGCTACATAAGACATGGTGCTCTATAACTCCAGGCTATGTAATACATTGTGCTCTATAAAATGTGCTCTATAACTGCAGGTTATGTAATAAACGTGCTCTATATTTCTAGGCTGCGTAATAGAATGCGCTCTATAAATGCCAGACTATGTAATAAATGGTGCTCTCAAATTGCAGGCTAAGTGAAAAGTACATCAAACTTTTCCTATAGGAAAGTAAAAGGTTCTAACCTGTTACAGCATCTTTTGACTTTTGCAACCTAAATGTCATTTTGATTAAACAATGGCAGCCATAACCTCCATGTGTTCAGCTGAATAATATGCAATGTTAATGGAATAGTGAGCTCCTTTGTGTTCTCTGCTGCACCTCTCAATAGGTTAAACAAACCAAGCAAACACTTATCACTTACCACAAGCCTGTGCTGGCTCCTGCTGGCAATGACAACATGTCCTGTGTGTGTGCTCGGTGAGCTGGGGTCTGTCCAGGCATGACAGCTCTGAGCCTGCATGCTGCACTTCCTGAGATCTGCTGGACCCTGGATCACACAAACACAATGAAACATTGATGTGTATTCACACACTGTACTCTATTTAAGATCAATGTATATACACACACAGGCTGCCTATGTGCTGCTCATCTTCTAGAGAAAGTGGTGTGATGAACCAAAAACACTATTACTTTAGCTCTGCTGACCCAACATCACCGAACATCACCTAACATGATTATATGTGGAAGGGGCAGGGGAGCTGGTGGGCTGGAAGAGAAAATACCAGATCATGTTCATCAGGGGAATAAAAGGTGCTCAGGACAAGTTACCAAACCTGCCTGATTGACTGTTCCCACAGACAGATGACTAAGGGAAGAAATTTTTATTCCAAAAATGAATAAATCTTTCCTTGATTAATCACATATGTTCCCAACGCATAAAACGTTTTTAATATGCAGTATACAGTACCGCAACTGGATGCCTTAGGTCTAATGGCTCTTTATAGGAATCACTGGTTGGATCAGTCTGACCAAAGTAATGCAAATGCAAGAAAAGTGGTACTTGTATGGACAGGAGTGCCAAGGATACTGAGGAATAGAACAGTGAAGACCCAATCAAATAAGGAATGTCGTTTTTCTACCCTGAAGTGCTTCAATACAATGAATATATGTAGCATATCGGTTTTTATACTATATATACACAATCTTTGTTTTAAAAATAAGCATGTACTACATGACAAAGGATTGCCAGAGCACTGTGTGTTTTCCAAGGAGAGCACAGCAGTTATTCACTCCTGACTCATTCACTTGTTTGTGTAATTTGCAGATTATTACCTACACTACCGGAGGATCCTCAAAGAGTTCCGAAAAGGGCCTTTTGTTCCTGTTCCCCTCTTACGACCTAACCCCAACATAGAAACCCCAACTCTGAATACACTCCCTTTATACTTTTTAGGATGTGAATATATTGGATTGTATGTACTGTCACCAACGTAACTGTTATTTACCACAGACACATATGTAAGGACACGCGAGGTTTCCTTTGTATATTTTTGGAAGAAGTTTCTTTAAACGCAATAAACAGCATCTTTAATAAAAAGAAAAATAATGTAGCTTAAGCTACTGAGGTCTGTAGGCTGTTTTTTTTTTTATGGAAGATGGGGACAGTGGAGAGCCTTAGGCACCATTCACATTTGGCAATTTGGAATCGCCTGCAGAATTGCTGCGATTCTGCCCCCGATTCCAAATGCACAACCCCATTGGTGAATAAATACCACCAAAAGAAAGCCCTATTTGTGTGAAAAAAAAAAAATCATTTGGGTACAGCATTGCATGACTGCGCAATTGTCTACAGGATTGGAAATATCAGTTTGTAAATGGATAGAAAACTGGCTAAAAGACAGAATTCAGAGAGTAGTGGTTAATGATTCTTACTCTGAATGGTCCAAGGTTATCAGTGGTGTACCCCAAGGTTCAGTGCTGGGACCCTTACTTTTTAATATCTATAGAAATGATATTGGGTCTGAGATCAAAAGTAACATTTCTGTCTTTGCAGATGACACCAAGCTATGCAGTGGAATAACGTCCTTACAGGATGTCGCCAATTTACAAGCCGACCTCGATGCCCTGTCTAATTGGGCGACTATGTGGCAGATGAGGTTTAATGTTGATAAATGTAAAATTATGCACTTGGGGGCTAAGAATATGAATGCATCATACATACTAGGGGGAGTAAGACTGGGGGGGATCCGTAGTGGAGAAGGATCTGGGGGTTTTGGTAGATCATAAGCTCAATAATGGCATGCAATGCCAAGCTGCTGTTTCCAAAGCCAGCAAAGTCCTTTCTTGTATTAAGAGAGGTATGGACTTGGGATAGAGAGATATCATTTTGCCCCATTAGTAAGACCTCATCTGGAATATGCAGTTCAGTTTTGGGCCCCAGTTCTCAAAAAGGATATTGGGGAACTGGAGAAAGTGCAGAGAAGGGCAACCAAACTGATAAGAGGCATGGAGGAGCTCAGCTATGAGGAGAGATTAGAGGAACTGAATTTATTCACTCTTGAGAAGAGGAGATTAAGGGGGGATATGATCAACATGTACAAATATATAAGGGGTCCATATAGTGAACTTGGTGTTGAGTTATTCACTTTACGGTCAACACAAAAGACAAGGGGGCACTCTTTGCGTCTAGAGAAAAAGAGATTTCACCTCCAAATACGGAAAGGTTTCTTCACAGTAAGAGCTGTGAAAATGTGGAACAGACTCCCTGCAGAGGTGGTTCTGGCCAGCTCAGTAGATTGCTTTAAGAAGGGCCTGGATTCTTTCTTAAATGTACATAATATAACTGGGTACTGACATTTATAGGTAAAGTTGATCCGGGGAATATCCAATTGCCTCTCGGGGGATCAGGAAGGAATTTTTTTCCCCTGCTGTAGCAAATTGGATCATGCTCTGCTGGTTTTTTTTGCCTTCTTCTGGATCAACTGTGGGTATAGAATTGGGTGTATGGGATTGTATGATATTTTTTATTTTTTTTATGGTTGAACTGGATGGACTTGTGTCTTTTTTCAACCTGACTAACTATGTAACTATGTAATTGTCATTCAAAGAGTGACAGCGCTGAAAGCTGAAAATTGGTCTGGGCAGGAGGGGGGTTTAAGTGCCCAGTAAGCAAGTGGTTAAAAAAAAATAAAAAATGCAAACAGTAAAAGCTTGGTTTCCACTATGCGAGATGTGAACTGGGCCTTAACACACCATCTACTGACTGCAAGGGAACACATTTGAATATACAATATTTAATCGTTACAGCATAACTTTTTTTTGGGTTCCTTGGTCCTGGCCATAAGAAAAAAGTTAAGTAAGAAAAATGTTTACAATACTGTCCTTTAAACAAGACAAACTATAGAATTTTTAATACTCACAGTTTGGCTTTTTCTCCATGAACTGCCTCTTACAATAGATAACGGAAAGGATGAGCAGAGCTAATAGCACAGTTGACAAGGCACTGCATATAACAGCAGCCAGGGCAGTATCTCGAGGGCTGGATGCTGTGGCAGTTATTTTCACAAGATTCACTTTGCTGCCTAAAAAGGAATTACAAATAATGATACAGAGATTAAAAAAAAAAAAAAAAAAAGTTGCCGCTGCATCCAAACTATTGTATTTAACCACTTAAGCCCCGGACCATTTCGGGCCATTAGGACCAGGCCTGTTTTTGGGATTCGGCACTGCGCTGCTTTAACTGTAAATTGTGCGGACATACAATGTTGTACCCAAATGAAATTTGCGTCCTTTTCTTCCCACAAATAGAGCTTTCTTTTAATGGTATTTGATTGCCTCTGCGATTTTTATTTTTTGCGATATAAACAGAAAAAGACCGAAAATTTTGAAAAAAAATGATATTTTCTACTTTTTGTTATAAGAAAAATCGAATAAACTCAATTTTAGTCATACATTTAGGCCAAAATGTATTCAGCCACATGTCTTTAGTAAAAAAAATGTCAATAAGCGTATATTTATTGGTTTGCGCAAAAGTTATAGCGTTTACAAACTAGGGTACATTTTCTGAAATTTACACAGCTTTAAATTTATGACTGCCTATCTCATTTCTTGAGGTGCTAAAATGGCAGGGCAGTACAAAACCCCCCCAAATGACCCCATTTTGGAAAGTAGACACCCCAAGGAAATTGCTGAGAGGCATGTTGAGCCCATTGAATATTTTTTTTTTGTCCCAAGTGATTGAATAATGACAAAAAAAAAAAAAAAAAAATTACAAAAAGTTGTCACTAAATGATATATTGCTCACACATGCCATGGTTATATGTGGAATTGCACCCCAAAATACATTCTGCTGCTTCTCCTGAGTACGGGGATACCACATGTGTGGGACTTTTTAGGAGCCTAGCCACGTACAGGGCCCCAAAAACCAAGCACCGCCTTCAGGATTTCTAAGGGCGTAAATTTTTGATTTCACTCCTCACTACCTATCACAGTTTCGAAGGCCATAAAATGCCAAAATAGCACAAAACCCCCCCAAATGACCTCATTTTGGAAAGTAGACACCCCAAGCTATTTGCTGAGAGGCATGTTCAGTCCATGGAATATTTTATATTTTGCCACAAGTTGCGGGAATATGACAAACTTTTTTTTTTTTGCACAAAGTTGTCACTAAATGATATATTGCTCACACATGCCATGGGCATATGTGAAATTACACCCCAAAATACATTCTGCTGCTTCTCCTGAGTACGGGGATACCACATGTGTGGGACTTTTTGGGAGCCTAGCCGCGTACGGGACCCCAAAAACCAAGCACCGCCTTCAAGGTTTCTAAGGGCATAAATTTTTGATTTCACTCCTCACTACCTATCACAGTTTTGAAGGCCATAAAATGCCAAGATGGCACAAAACCCCCCCAAATGACCCCATTTTGTAAAGTAGACACCTCAAGCTATTTGCTGAGAGGCATGTTGAGCCCATTGAATATTTTTTTTTTCTGTCCCAAATGATTGAATAATGACAAAAAGAAAAAAAAAAAAATGTACAAAAAGTTGTCACTAAATGATATATTGCTCACACATGCCATGGTTATATGTGAAATTACACCCCAAAATACATTCTGCTGCTTCTCCTGAGTACGGGGATACCACATGTGTGGGACTTTTTGGGAGCCTAGCCGCGTACATTTTTTTATTTTTATTTTTTTTGGTCATTATTCAATCACTTGGGACAAAAAAAAAAAATATTCAATGGGCTCAACATGCCTCTCAGCAAATAGCTTGAGGTGTCTACTTTACAAAATGGGGTCATTTGGGGGGGTTTTGAACTGTCCTGGCATTTTATGCACAACATTAGGAAGCTTATGTCACACATCATCCACTCTTCTAACCACTTGAAGACAAAGCCCTTTCTGACACTTTTTGTTTACATGAAAAAAAATTTTTTTTGCAAGAAAATTATGTTGAACCCCCAAACATTATATATTTTTTTAAAGCAAAGGCCCTACAGATTAAAATAGTGGGTGTTGCATTTTTTTTTTCCACACAGTATTTGCGCAGCGATTTTTCAAACGCATTTTTTGGGGGAAAAACACACTTTTTTTATTTTTAATGCACTAAAAAACACTATATTGCCCAAATGTTTGATGAAATAAAAAAGATGATCATAGGCCGAGTACATGGATACCAAACACGACATGCTTTAAAATTGCGCACAAACGCGCAGCGGCGACAAACTACATTCATTTTTAAAAGCATTTAAAAGCCTTTACAGGTTACCACGTTAGATTTACAGAGGAGGTCTACTGCTAAAATGACTGCCCTCGATCTGACCTTCGCGGTGATACCTCACATGCATGATGCAATTGCTGTTTACATATGACGCTAGACCGACGCTTGCCTTTGCGCAAGAGCAGGGGGGGACAGCGGTGCTTTTTTTTTTTTTTTTTTATTATTTATTTGGCTTTTTTATTTTATTTTTAAACTGTGCCTTCCATATTTTATTTTTTTACCATTTTTATCGTCATCTCAGGGAATGTAAATATCCCCTATGATAGCAATAAGTAGTGACAGGTACTCTTTTTTTGAAAAAAATTGGGGGGTTAGACCCTAGATCTTTCCTCTGCCCTCAAAGCATCTGACCACACCAAGATCGGTGTGATAAAATGCTTTCCCAATTTCCCAATGGCGCTTTTTATATCCGGGGGGGGGGGGGGGGACATTCCCTCCCACTGCTTGTAAAAGCAGTCTAGAGGCTAATTATCTGCTAGAATTGCTTTTACATGAAAGCCGGCTGCTGGCTGAAAAGAATGATACCAAGATGATACCTAAACCCGCAGGCATCATTCTGGTATAAACATTCAAAGTCCAGCAACATACCAGTACGTTGCTGGTCTTTGTTGGACATGTATTGTAATCTTTTTTTTCATACAGCCTATTGGCTGAACGAAAAAAAGAGATTGATTGGTTGGTATGCCCACCATTAGAATACCTCCCTTCATCCACCCACTTCTAATGATGGGCATATATGCCGAAGCATGGGGGCATCCTCCCGCAAAAAAGTTATGCCGCGTACACACGGTCAAGCCTTCGTCGGAATTTCGACCGTATGTACGCGGCATTAGGAGCAAAATCGCTCCTCCGCCCCTGCTGCCCCCATGCTTCGGCATATATGCTCTTTTTTTTAACTGTGGTGGTGAAATCACCTCCTACAGCACTGGAGTCACGGCTTTATGTATCGTGGGAGCAAACGCTGTTGCTGTCAAGATAAATAATTCCGCGCTGCAGTTGAATGGCGCACCTGAAAACAAAAAATTACATACCTGAAAAGCAAGCATGATAAAACATTGCAGAATAGAATACAGTAAAAAAAGAGCAGAACAATAGAGAGAAAATAGAGAGAGAGAGAGAACAATAAAACGACAACTATTTTTGGTTTTTTTATTTTATATTTTTTTTGTGTTTTGTTTTTTACGTTTTTGTTTTTCTTTTTTACACTTTTTTTTGTAACTTTACAACTGTAATGGTTCGGGTCTCTCAAAATGTAATGGCATCTTGGGAGACCCTGTGTAAGTGTGTCCTTGTCTGTGAAATGCTGTACCCTACGCTAAAACTTCACTTTTGAGTGGTAGCGTTCAAAACATTCACCTTGGCAAAGACCAGGCTTGTCAGGACAGAGTGGACAAAAACTACGGGTGTCACGCCTAAATCCGCGCTTGCTACAGACACAACATCTTTTTTGGGGGTGGCTTTGGGTAGGGGTACTCGGGAGGACATACGAATAATGCCTCTCATGCAGCCGGCTTACTGCATTTGGTTGGGGATGGTGAGGTGCAGAACCGCCTGGATACAGGAGTTCTGTGACTATCTCATTCTGGAATTTTAGAAGAGATAACGTCCCGCCTGAAGCTCTGTATAGCACATGAGCGTTCAGCAAAGCCAATTGGAATAATGATAGAGACACTTTTTTTTACCAGCGTCTCGCCTTACGGTCAATTAGATACGGCGCCATCAACTGGTCGTTGAGGTCCACCCCTCCCATATTTTGGTTATATTCGTGGACACAGAGGGGTTTCTCCACAACACCAGTCGCCGTACGAATTTGGACTGTCGTGTCTGCATGAAGGGAGGTAAGAAGGAAAACATTCTTATTGTCCCTCCACTTCATAGCGAGCAAGTTATTACACTTCAAGCAGGCTGTCTCCCCCAGCCTAAGACGGGCATCTACAAGCCGCTGGGGAAAGCCCCGGCGATTAGGTCGCACGGTGCCACATGCTCCAATCTGATGATCAAACAAGTGACTAAACAGTGGCACGTTCGTGTAATAATTGTCCACATACAAGTGGTACCCCTTTCCGAATAAGGGTGACACCAAGTTCCACACTATCTTGCCAGCGCTCCCTATGTAATCCGGGCAGTTGACCGACTCAATCTGACTATCTTTTCCCTCATAAACCGTAAAGTTCACTACATAGCCTGTTGCCCTGTCACAGAACTTGTAGAGCTTGACCCCGTATCTGGCACGCTTGCTGGGAAGGTACTGCTTGAAAGACAAGCGGCCAGAAAATTTAATCAGGGACTCATCAACGCAGACAACTTGATCGGGAGTTATCAAGGCTGCAAAACGTTCGTTGAAGTGGTTTATGAGGGGCCGAATTTTATAGAGCCGGTCGTATTCAGGGTCCCCACGTGGACGACAAAGTTCATTGTCGTTGAAGTGCAGAACCGCAAAATCTGCTCGTATCGTGCCCTGGACATGGAGGCAGAGAACACGGGCATGTGGTCAATTGGGTGCGTGGACCAATAAGCACGCAATGACGGAAATTTATGTGTGCCCATGTTGAGGGAAAGGCCCAGAAAGGTCTTAAATTCGGAAACCGTAATTGGTTTCCAATTTCTGGCAATTTTAGGCAACTGGGGGTTAGCGGCGATAAATTGACCAGCATATAAATTACTCTGGTCCACAATAGATCTATAGAGATCTTCCGTGAAAAACAGCGAATAAAAATCAATTGGAATAAAATCAGCTGTTTCCACCTGAATACCGGGTTGGGCAGTGAATGGGGGAAGTACGGGTTCTGCAGAAGTGGTGGGGACCCAATCAGGATAGGCGAATTCTGCAGGAAGGGCAGTATGGGCACGACGGGCCTGCCTTTGTCTTCTTGGTGGCAGCGGGACACTACTTGTGCTTGCCACCTCGCCAGCTTGAACTGCACTTATGGGACTCGCCACGTCACCAAGTGTTACTGCAGTGCTGGATGTACGTCCAGGCTGTACTAGGCCGCTGGTGCTTGCCAGTTCACCAGAAGGAATAGCGGCGCTAGTACTACTCTGCTCCATGATACGAGAGACCTGCGGTTCTTGCTCCTCAACAACCTCAGAAGATCGGGATCGGGTACACCTGACCTTAGCAGGGACCTCAACTTCGTCGTCAGAGCTATCTGACGTGGGGCCGCTGACGTCACTGTCTTCTACGGGAAGATATTCTGAGCCTGAATCTGACAGATACGTGACCTCCTCTTCACTATCTGTCATGCTCAGAATCTCGTAGGCCTCTTTACTAGTGTACCTTCGTCTTGCCATTTTGGGCTCTAAATTTAGGGGTACACTAGTAAGATTCACAGGAAAAAAAGCACCTGACTGTCGTCAGCAAATATATCAAACGCTACAAAAAAAACTGTTAGCGATCGCAGGGATCAGGCCTGTCTGCGAACGCTGCAGTTATGTGTGTTGTGTTTGGTAAGTGACAGTGATCGATCGATACTGCACTTGGGTGGGCTGGGCTGGGCTGGGCGGAGGGGCTAAACGCAGGCGCTAGCAGGTATCTGGGCTGATCCCGCTAACACTGCGTTTTTGGGAACCCTAAACCGCTGGGGATGCTAGTATAGATCTGATCAGATACTATACCACTAAGGAGGGTGTATATGCTTTGCGCGTGGGTGTTAGCGTTACTGGCACTAACCTAACACTGCCTGGGGCGACGCAGACCCTCCCTGGCGCTAAAACCTAATTGATCTCACCCGCCGGGCGATCAGGGGGGTTAAACCTTTATTGGGTTATATACGGCGGGTGCCCTGATGCTATAAAAAGCAAACTAATCAACCAGCGTCACCCGTAACCTTTATATGGTGATCACTGGTGAAAGGGTTAACTAGGGGCAATCAGGGGGTTAAAACCTTTATTAGGTTAAATATGGGGGTACCTGACACTATATAAAAACCTGACGGGTAACCTAAATAACTAAATAACTTACTGGCTAACCAGTGACACCAGTGACGCTTATACGGCGATCACTGGTGAAAGGGTTAACTCTAGGGGCAATCAGGGGGTTAAAATATATGGGGGTACCTGACACTAATAAAAACCTGCGGCGAACCTAAAAATAAATAACTGCCTATCTAAAACACCAGCGACACGAATACAGCGATCGGAAAAACAATCGCTTAGTGACGCTGAAGTTAGGGGGTGAAAGGGTTACCTGGGGGGTGATCAAGGGGTTAAACCTTTATTAGGGGGGGTTAGGGGGCTACCCTGGACCTAAAGGGGCCTAATCCTAACTGCCCTGCAACTTTTTACAATCACAGATGACACTAAATGCAGTGATCAGTAAAATAAATGATCACTGCAATCAGTGACACTGTGATTGGGGGCTTTGGGGTGACCTGGGGGGTGATCTGGGGGTGACTGGGGGGTGATTTGTGTGCCTATGTGTACCTACGTGTCAGTGGACTGTTGGTGCACTAACCTGCTTCTTCTCATCTCGGCGCCGGGAACGAAAAGACCGCGGCGAGGGAGATGACATCACTTCCTCCAGCCTGTGTTTACATTTCAGGCAGGAGGAAGCAATTTAATTCGCCGGGAGCGATCGCGAGGGGGGGGGGGCGGAATCGAGCGGCCGCCCCCTCATGCCTGATCGCTCCCGAACACTTAACGGCCGCTCACTGCAGTGAAGGGGGGTCCGGATGGACCCCCCAACTGCACAAAGGCGATCACGTAGATCTACGTGATTCTGCCTGTCGGTGCCATTCTGCCGACGTAAATCGGCGGTGGGCGGTCGTTAAGTGGTTAATCTCCACCATTGATAAGCAAACCTGGTCTTTATTTTCCATCATGGCTACCTACAACTTATGTCTAATGCACTACATTTACAAGATGGTTCCCAAAGAACTCTATGGTGAACATGTGTTGTCATGTACTTGCATAAAGTAAACAACCGGCATGTTACAGAGACGTGTGATTGGACATGACAACTTTAGTTCACCATAAATGGGAGTCAAGGGGTTTATGTTGATGTATATCAGAGCAAAGCCATGCAGCGAAGGTCAAGCGGAGTCTCTAGTGCGTTAGGGACATTTCTGCAGTCTACAAAAAAGCAGAACTTAAAGCGGTTGTAAAAGGTACATGTTTTTTCACCTTAATGTATCCTATGCATTAAGGTGAAAAAACATTTGACAATACCGGCCCCCCCCCCCCCCCCGTTTTACTTACCTGGCCCCTCGAAAGTCCCGCGCTCGCTCCCGTCATCCTCCGAGTTTCTGAGCCCGGCCGTTGATTGGCTACACTGGATGGATTGAAAGCAGCGCAGCCATTGGCTGGCGCTGCTGTCAATCACATCCAATGACGCGGCGCGCCGGGGGGCAGGGCAGAGTGATACAATCGGCGGCTATGGCCGCCGCTGTATCACGGGAGCGCGCCCGCAGTAACTCCACACCATTCGAGCTCGCTCGCATTATGGTGTGGAGTCCTTGCGGGGAGGAGCTGAAACAGCCGCCGAGGGACCCCAGAAGACCAGGATCGGGGCCACTGTGTGCAAAACGAGCTGCACAGTGGAGGTAAGTATAACATGTTTGTTATTTAAAAAAAAAAACAAAAAAAAACGGGAACCTTTAGTGTTTCCTTTAACTCAGTCAATCCTTATGCTGCTTGCAATAGTAAATAGATAGGAAAGTATATAATTTTTTTAATTTAGGGGTGGTCTGAGCTAATAGTTCGGCTCAGACCTGTTTATATATTAAATTGCTTCTGCTCTGGGTGCAGTGCTGCCTGGCAGTATAGTTCCCTGTTGCCTGGAGATGGCACTGTCTTTGGCTCAGGTTGAACCGCAGGGGGTATCGAAGCGCCATTGGGTGTCCTCTCTCGGCAGCCGTGCAGTGGGCGTGGTCTACCCCCGCTGCGCATGCTGGGAGAGGGTACAAAAGGGGCAGATGCCATTAGGCATGAGGCGATTCCAGGGGGACCCCAAGGAGTTCGGGGGGACCTCTGGTCCAGTGAGCGTGTCACGTGGCCCTCATGGCACGGGACGCGTGTGATTGGTCTCGGGCACCTTTAGCTCGAGGCTCTACTGCTGTATAGTAGGCCCAGCTCTCCTATCGAGGGCCTATGCTTCGGAGAGGGATCCCAGGCTGCCTGGTTAAAGGGGGCCCATCTTTAGGGAAGGAGTTCCAGGGGAAGATCAGTCCTGGCGGAGATAGCGATGGTACTGCTATCTCGGGGAGAGGCCTGGAGGCCTACCTAAAGGGGGATCTATCATCTCTGACATTCGTGCTCCACTACGGATGCTAGGACCGCTCTCATAGGGACTATCCGGGTGAGCAATACCCACTCAGGCTTGAGTGGCGACGAAAGTGTTCTCTAAGCGTTGCGTACCTGAACCTTCCCCTACTTGTCATTTCTACACTTTCTCTCTCTCTCTCTTCCAAGTTTTACCTCAAGAAAATAATAAAACCTTACTGCTTAGGTTTTACACCTATGTGGACATTGGCTTTATTACAAAAAGGGACTTTCGCCTAGACAACGGAGACCAGGGATCCACTCTGGAGAGGTAACTCGCCGCAAGGCCCAAAAATTTAACACCGCTCGCCTCTCAAAATCTGGAGTTGGACAACGGGCAAGTAGCAGATGTGCCTTACTGCAAACAAATGGATGGAGCAGAAGGGTCTGTGTGTTAGAGGTCATACATCTCAAGAGTTTTCAGGAGTCGAGGAGAGGTTATCTCAGCTAAGCACACCCTCCTGCCTGCATGCTTGAGCCAGGGCAGATGGATTCCAGGAAGTGAATGCTACATGAACCACCTGCCCTTAAGAAAAAATAAAGCACGGAGACATAAATTGATGGGCAAGTTTGCTTTGAATAGTAAAAATGAATTCAAAAGAGTTTTCGTTTTATGGTGCCCAGATGCAGTGCAGTTCTGCTCTAAAGTGCCCTTAAAACGACCTTCCCTCATTTTCTAACAAAAAAACAAACAAAAATAAAAAAAAAACTGGGAAGGGCTGACACCACTTAGTCCACAAAAACAACACACATGTGGGGTTTTGTTGCAGCTGCAGCCATGATCCTGGTATAACTACTTGCTCCTGAGGACGTACAGTGGGAATTTTTTTTTGATCCCATGCAGTTTTTGTAAGTTTGCCCACTTACAAAGAAATGAAGGGTCTATTATTTTTATCACAGGTGTATTTTAAATGATAGAGACAGAATATCAACCAATAATCCAGAAAAAAATATGATACAAATGTTTTAAATTGAGTTGCAGTTCAATGAGTAAAATAAGTATTTAATCCCCAAGAAAAACGTGACTTAGTACTTGGTGGAGAAACCCTTGTTGACAAGTACAGGGGTAAGAGGTTTCTTGTAGTTGGTTACCAGGTTTTCACACATCTGAGGAGGGATTTTGGCCAACTCTTCTTTACAGATCTTCTCTAAATCCTTAGGGTTTCTTGGCTGTCACTTGGCAACTCAAATTTTCAGTTCCCTCCATACATTTTCTATAGAATCTGAGACTGGCTAGGCCACTCAATGACTTTAATGTGCTTCTTCTTGAGTCACTCCTTTGATGCCTTTGCGGTATGTTTTGGGTCATTGTCATGCTGGAAGACCCATCCTTGACCTACCTTCAGTGATCTGGCTGAGGAAAGAAGGTTCTCATCCAAGATTTTACAATACATGGCCCTCAATGTGGCAAAGTCAGCCTGTACCATTAGCAGAGAAACAGCCCAGGTGTTCTTAGGGTCATTAGTTAGCATTTTTCTTCCTCCAAACATGGCGAGTCGTGTTGATGCCACAGAGCTCAATTTTGATTCAGAAAGGGACTAGGAGAAAGTGCTGTGGTCAGATGGGACCAAAATTAAGCTCTTTGGCATTAACTCAACTCCCCGTGTTTAGAGGAAGAAAAATGCTGATTATAACCCTAATGCCGTGTACACAAGATCGATTTTCTCGACGGTGAAAACACCGTCGAGAAAATCGACGGGAAAAACGAGAAACGGCTTGGTCCCCTACACACGGCCGGTTTTCCCGACATTTTTTCTCTTGGTCGAGAAAAACGACTGTGTGTAGGCTCCCTGGCAATGTTTCCCTATGGGAAAACTGCCGCGGAAAAAAATGCCGTGGATCACGACGAGAAAAATTAGAGCATGTTCTAATTTTTCTCGTGGTGATTCTTGCCGTTTTTCTCGATGGAAAAAATGATGAAAAGCCCACACACGGTCGTTTTTCTCGTCAAAGAGAAAAAAATTCATTTTTCCCCCACGAGAAAAATGGTCGTGTGTACGCGGCATAAGAACACCATCCCTGCAGTCAAGCTTGGGAGGTGGAAACATTATGCTTTAGGGCTGTTGATACTCTGTTTCTAGCATTTAAAATACACCTATGATAAAAATGATAGACCCTTCATTTCTTTGTAAGTGGGCAAAATAATTATTTTCCCCACTTTATATATACACATTCTCTGGGCTGAAAACTGCACTCATATATATATATATATATATATATATTTATTGATTTTAGGCATTGTTGACATGTGCCAGATTTGCCTCAATAGCAGCAATGTTGTCTTAAAATACATGCTGCATATTACATACACGTAAACAGAACCGCACCAACATTTGTCAGGCCTCATTGTAGGCCCAGGTCCAGGATACTGGGACTTCTAGAATAGTATACACCCTTTACATATAGTACAGCAGCTGTGAGCAAGCCAATAGTGTTGTATATTCACAGACTGACAACTACTAAAGAAAATCTGACTGATGGCTCTAGGCGGAGGTCTCTGCCCTCATCCTATCTGCAGGCTGGAAGACACGGGTATGACCTTGAAGGTTTGTTGGCATGATGTATGATGAATCCCTCTGCTGGGCTATTGCATTCTATCAGCCAGCAGCGGATTGTTTGATCCAGCCACTGTTTGGCCTACAATTTTATGCTTGGCTCCTTTGATTTTTGCAAATCAAAGGATGGTGAGTGGGAGCAGCCAACATGACCACCCTCTAAGTAAATTTAAGACATTCATCAGGAATCAGATGAAACTCGAACAGTGTGTGGTCAGCCTAAAGGCTTTATGATTATTCCACCAAGCACTGAGAGAGACATGATTCTATAGGTCACTGTAGACATGATCATACACGATCCCACAGGTCACTGTAGACATGATCATACACGATCCCACAGATCACTGTAGACATGATCATACACGATCCCACAGATCACTGTAGACATGATCATACACGATCCCACAGATCACTGTAGACATGATCATACACGATCCCACAGATCACTGTAGACATGATCATACACGATCCCACAGATCACTGTAGACATGATCATACACGATCCCACAGATCACTGTAGACATGATCATACACGATCCCACAGATCACTGTAGACATGATCATACACGATCCCACAGATCACTGTAGACATGATCATACACGATCCCACAGATCACTGTAGACATGATCATACACGATCCCACAGATCACTGTAGACATGATCATACACGATCCCACAGATCACTGTAGACATGATCATACACGATCCCACAGATCACTGTAGACATGATCATACACGATCCCACAGATCACTGTAGACATGATCATACACGATCCCACAGATCACTGTAGACATGATCATACACGATCCCACAGATCACTGTAGACATGATCATACACGATCCCACAGATCACTGTAGACATGATCATACACGATCCCACAGATCACTGTAGACATGATCATACACGATCCCACAGATCACTGTAGACATGATCATACACGATCCCACAGATCACTGTAGACATGATCATACACAATCCCACAGATCACTGTAGACATGATCATACACGATCCCACAGGTCACTGTAGACATGATCATACACAATCCCACAGGTCACTGTAGACATGATCATACACAATCCCACAGATCACTGTAGACATGATCATACACAATCCCACAGATCACTGTAGACATGATCATACACGATCCCACAGATCACTAGACATGATCATACACGATCCCACAGATCACTGTAGACATGATCATACACGATCCCACAGATCACTGTAGACATGATCATACACAATCCCACAGATCACTGTAGACATGATCATACACAATCCCACAGATCACTGTAGACATGATCATACACAATCCCACAGATCACTGTAGACATGATCATACACGATCCCACAGATCACTGTAGACATGATCATACACGATCCCACAGATCACTGTAGACATGATCATACACGATCCCACAGATCACTGTAGACATGATCATACACGATCCCACAGGTCACTGTAGACATGATCATACACGATCCCACAGGTCACTGTAGACATGATCATACACGATCCCACAGGTCACTGTAGACATGATCATACACGATCCCACAGATCACTGTAGACATGATCATACATGATCCCACAGATCACTGCAGACATGATCATACACTATCCCACAGATCACTGTAGACATGATCACAAAATCTCTAAAATGAGCACACAAAAATGCAGTTTCAACTAAGTACTCCCAGATCGGATTCCAAAGACACTAAAGGTTTTTCCCTAGACTACATAATTAGCATTTGCGAGAGAGACACACATACACACAATCTCTAACATGAGCAATGAAAAACATATTTCCAGTCATGAACACAAACTAAACTACTTATGGTCAAACCACAGTTATCAAAACGAGGGCCAAGAACGGACTACAAAAATACTCTGCCACCCCACCACAAAGCACCGAGTTCCCATAAACAGTGCACACGTCTCGGCTCTCTGACTGACCAGAACAAATTCATTAGAGATCCCATGTCAGAATGCAGAGTGGTGGGGAGAATTTTGAGGTATGAAATAGCAGAAATCAGCTTTGATCGCAGCCACACTTATCAAAGCCAGAAGCAATCATTTGAAAAGTGGTCTGACTAACGTGAAAGATTGTGTTTCTTTGCATAAACTCATTTATCAAGCATTTCTGCCAGTTTTTCCACATGAATTGTACTCTAAATTGACTTAGTTTTGGTTGAATTATAAGTAGAACATAACCCTGTCTCACCTTCTGCATGAAGAACTTCAGAAAGCAAACACATTTAAGTGAGGGGATCAACGCCCGGCGCCAAGACACCATTCTGCTTTTAAGCATGACAAAAAGGATATGCAAATCTTTTATAGCACAATACATCTTTTTATGCCATAATCAGGCTATTTAAGGCCCATAGAACAGGCTTATGGTTACAGCAACTGACACCGATACCGTAGAGGTGAGGAGGGCTTCATCTAAAGGCTATAGACATCATTTCAGTTATTCCATTTATAAACTTGAGAATTTAGGTCATTTATTCCACATTCTTCAAAAATGCTGTTAAGTCGGTTCTAGACTTGGAACACAGACATGAAAGAACAGTTCAAAATAGATTTCAGTTTGTTTTCATTTGCATTTTCAAAAATGCTCATCCAACATACCGTATTGGCCTCTGACCTGCATGAGCCCCAACTACTCTACAATTTTGCGATCACTATAAAAAAATGTATTACATAATTACCAAATGTGTATACAGCATTAAACCCATTCATGCAGCCTCTAAATCAGGGGTCTCAAACTGGTGGACCTCCAGCTGTTGCGAAACTACAAGTCCCATGAGGCATTGCAAGGCTGACAGTTACAAGCATGACTCCCAAAGGCAGAGGCATGATGGGACTTGTAGTTTCGCAACAGCTGGAGGGCCGCCAGTTTGAGACCCCTGCTCTAAATCAGCCCATCAACCTGGGTTCTCAGGCACCATAGTGTTCCTCCAGGCACCTTTAGCAGTTCCTGCCTCTCAGATAAACCATTTGAGTTCACTGAAACCAACTATCTTTTTGGCTGAAGGTATTTTTTCCCCACTGACCATCATGCTAATGTACTGAGGGCTGTAGATACAGTAATTATTAGCAGGGGTTCCCTGAGACCAGAAATGCATAACAAGGGCTCTCCCATGTTCAAAAGGTTGAGAAAGCTTGCTCTAAATGACTGCATCTGGTATTTTGAAAAACCAGTGGATAAAAAGTGTTGGTTTAAGCCAGGGGTCACCAAACGTTCTAAACAAAGGGCTAGTTTACGGTCCTTCAGTCTTTAGAGGGGCTGTCGAGAGTAGAAAAATGTTCTAGCATCAGTGGGAGCAAACAATCCCCCATCATTGGTGTCACTGGGAGGAATTGTGCCCTATCGTTGATGTCCTTAATAGGAATTGTGCCTCATCGTTGGTGTCATTGGGAGGAACTGTACCCTTCATTGGTGTCAGTGAATAAAATAGTGCCTCAAGAGTCAGATTAAAGCAAACAGTTTGGAGACCACGGGTTTAAAGGGACACTAAAGGTTTGTTTTTAAAAAAACAAAAAAAACACAAACATATCATACTCACCTCCACTGTGCAGTTCGTTTTGCACAGAGTGGCCCCAAACGCCCTCTTCTGGGGTCCCACGGCGGCTCTCGTGGCTCCTCTCTGCAAGAGCTAACCCCGTCTGGGAAGCCCTTTCCTGAGGGGGGTTAGCTTGCGGGCGTACTCCCGTGTGATACAGTCGGCGGCCATAGCCGCCGAGTGTATGACTCGTCCCCGCCCCCAACGCACCGCATCATTGGATCTGATCGACAGCAGCGCGAGCCAATGGCTGCGCTGCCATCAATCTATCCAATGAAGAGCCGAGAAGCCCGGGCAACAAACAAGCACGTTCACGACGCTGGACTTTCCAGGGCTCAGGTCATTAAAACGGGGGGCTGGGGGGCCGCTAATCGTCGGATGTTTTTTTCACCTTAATGCATAGAATGCATTAAGGTGAAAAAACATGTACCTTTACAACCCCTTTAAGCAATAATTTTTTCATCATGGACCACATACAGTAATTAGAGGTGACACAGTATGTCCTTTTTTCTTGCATACTTTGTGCTAAATCGTGTCCTCATTTCAGAAAGTTTGGAGGTATGAAAATCTTGTCCTTTAACTGACAAAAATGCACAGAAATATGTATTTGGTAAAAATGATCCTCATATAGGCGGTCAGGATCATAGATTGAACTGGCCATCACACTATCCTTATAGACATATGTACTCTGGTTGGGGGGTTCCGTGGCGTTCTCCAACCAACTGAAAGTTAGCAGCTGTCCTTCCTAAGGTAGAACAATCTTTAAACCACCAATACCAATACTGTAACTGCCCTTGCATATTAACGTGACCTGGTCTTTAAAAAAAAAAAAAAAAAAAAAAAAAAAGGAGGACACAACATGAAATACTGAAGATATGTATGTAATGTGTTAAAGGTTACAATCATTAAGGCTACCAACTGAGTGAGTGGTTGTAATTTTTTCATGTCATGTAAGTGGAGCGACAAGTGTCCCTTTTTTAACTTGGTCTGATCTCGCAGAAAACTGTCAACACAGACAGTACAATCAATCATGTGTAGACAGTTCACAATACGTGGAAGAAAAATCAAACACCTGACAGTTCTAGGAACAACTTGTTTGGTTGCTTCTTAAGTGTGCATTGCTTTATGATATATTTTTTTTTTACCTCTTTAACTCTTTCATCAGACAAATGAACCAGTAAATCGTCAAAAACCATCAGATCCTCAGCTCAGAAAAGTGAAGCCTTTTTTTTTTTGTTATGACAGCCATCGTATACTTTTTTTTTGCTTTTGTACTGCCAGTGATTGTTTTCATTGTCACCTATTTGAAATAGATGCTTTATGCTTAAAGTGGTTCTAAAGCCTAAACATTTTTTACCTTAAATGCATTCCTTGCATTAAAAAGGTAAAAAATTTTTAGGCATTAGCATCCCCCCCACCCCTTTTACTTACCTGAGCCCTCATTCCAGCGCTGTGCACATAGGACGTCTGCTACACAAGCCCCACAGAGGTAGTGGAGGGTGGACCGGAGGGGCCGCCTGCCGAACCCCCTGTACAAACGTTATCACTAGAGAGTGAGCCACCAGGGGTCATTGAAAAAAGGACAGCCAGGGCATATATCTGCCCCTTAATTGTACTTAAAGCAAAAATTTTTGGTCCGCCCCATGCTGTAAGAACAGCAGGACTCTGGAACCAAATAAGTACGTGGATACCACCTCATTTCCTCACAAATGGAAATGTAGGTCTTCCAAGTGGGATGGTAAATGTTCTTAGAGGATGATTTCCGAGCACTCCTCATGGTAGAGATCACAGAGTCTGACAGGCTCCGGTCCCTTAGCACCTGGCTCTTAAGCCATGCCGTTAAGCCAGTGACTGTAAAAACAGGATGGCGTATGGAACATTGCGACAGCAAGTCCTTTCTTAGCGGTAGACGCCAAGAGGAGTCTGCTACCAGACGCACTAGATCGGCGTACCAAGGACGCCGAGGCCAATCCAGAGCAATTGGGACTATTGGAATCCTCTCTGCCTCCAGTCTGCGAAGCAGATGAGGAAGGAGCTTCAGAGGAGGAAAGGCATAGATTAGCCGGTACTAACTCCACGGTGCCACCAACGCATCTGTCGTTTTTGCCCATGGGTCTCTTGACCTGGCCACAAACCTCAATACCTTCCGATTGAGTCGAGAAGCCAGCAGATCTACGTCTGGCGTGCCTCCCCTCTGGCAAAGGAGCTAAAACACCTCCGGGTGTAGAGACAATTCTCCTTGGTCCAGTATCTGGCAACTCAGGTCCGCCCCCAGTTTCCCACACCTGGAATGTATACGGCCGACAAGGCCGGTACACTCCTTTCTGCCCACCTTAGGACGTGAGCGACCTCCGATGCTGCAGCTGAGCTGCTTGTTCCTCCCTGATGATTTGATGATTGACATACGCCATCACTGTGGTGTTTGTCCAACTGGATTCTGACTGGACGCCCCTGTAGCCTCTGAGACCACGTGGAGAGGCAAAGCCAGATCGCCCAGAGTTCCAGGACAATGATCGGCAAGTGGGATTCCTCCAGAGTCCGGCGACCCAGGTTGACTGAGCCCCCCAGACTCTTCTCCAACCGGTAAGGCTGGCGTCCGTCGTGACCAACATCCAGTAAAAAGGAAGGAACGACTTCCCAGACAGAAGTGCCGGTGATGTCGGCCACCAACTAGGGAGGTCCTGACTAGGTGGCTCACCCGGATTTTGACAATCCAGGGATAAAGGGCACTTGACCCTTCTGGACAGAATTACCTTCTGTAACACTCGCGTGTTAAATAGTGCATATGGTACCGCCTCGAAGGAGGCTACCAAGAGGCCCAAGACTTGCCTGAAAAAGTGGCGTGCCGACCATCTTTGGGATGTCAACTGCCGCACCGCAGCCCGAAGGGTCTGCAACTTTCCCATAGGAAGAAAAAAAACTGTCGCCTCTGAGGAGTCCAGAATTAACCCTAGATACACTAGGAGTTGAGATGGTACCAGTACTGACTTCTGAGTGTTCAGCACCCAACCAAGTATCGGAGGGTCTGACAGGTTATAGACACGCTCACCTCTAATTTTGAGTTTGAAGTGGCCCTCAGAAGAAGATCGTCCAAGTTGCCCATGATAGCGATGACACGCTGTCTTAGTAGGGCCAGAATCGGGGCGAGCACCTTGGTGAACACCCTTGGTGCCGATGCCAGGCCAAAGGGGAGAGCCACCAATTGGTAGTGGTCTTCCCTGGCCGCAAAGCACAGACATCTCTGATGCCTGGTGCATATGGGGACATGCAGGCATGTGTCCTTGATGTCCAAGGATGCCGGAAAATCCCCCGGATGGAGGGCAGCGACAACAGAGCGAACCAACTCCTTCCGGAATCTTTGTATGTTCACAAAGCAATTGAGGGCCCTGAGATCCAAGATTGGATGTACCACCTCCTTCAGCACTACGAACAGATTTTAGTAGAACCCCTGAACCCGTTCCTGTACTGAAATAGGAAGGACCACCCTGCGTATCAGCAGGCCTTGAACCGCCCCATATAGGGCTCCCCGACGAGTCGGCTGAAGCTGGCAGTTTAGAGGGAAAAAAAAAAATCTGTTCGGTAGGCAAGCGAGGTTGGGCTTGCGAAACCAGGTCCCTCAGCAGGCGCTTTATCGGCCTGGGGCCGTTTACTTGCCACACTAGGCGGACAAAAGAACTGCTTGTGTGCGGTGAAGGAGGGCCCTTTGCCTATGGCATGGCTCCTTACCCCTTTTTGGATTGCGGGAGCAGCATGCACCTAACTCCTGTGGCATCCTTAATGATGTCATCCAGAGAGGCTCCAAAAAGACTGTCACCCTTAAAGGGCAGATCCAATAAGGCCTTCTTGGAAGTTCTTGGTCCGTAGAACAGCACTTAGCCAAACCAGGCTCTGGACAGCAAGGGGAGAGTATCCATGTCTGACTCGCAGACAAACTTAAGGCCCTGTACCAACTGGTCGGCCAAAGCTACCTCGTCCAGAGGAGCCTCTCGTGTCTTTAACCCCTGGAGTAGCATCTTTGCCCCCTCAGTAAGTGTCTGAGACACCAAAGCCCCAGCCATTGCTGGACGCACCGCTGAGCCCACTTGTCATGGAGGTCCTGCCAGAAGCAGGCGTCCTGGTCTTCCTGATTCTCGGTTGCGCATGCTCCGCCCTGCAGGTGGTGCCAGAGGGGCTATTTAAACCTGTCAATCGCAGACAGTCCCTGCTGTCTGCTCTACAGCGTTGAGTACCTGAAAACCTGATCTGAAGACTTACCTGTGTTTGACCCGGCCTGCCTGTGACTTCTCCAGTTTTCTGCCTGCATCCGACCCCTGGCTTGTTGTGACCTCTCCTCTGTCTGATCCCTCTGTACCTTGCTGCCAGCCAGTTAACCGACCCGGCTTGTCTGACCAAGCTCACTGTTCCTAGTTCCGGTCCAGTCTGCTAAGCTGATCCAGTTTGCTGAGTTCCTGTGTTCCTGGTTCCAGTCCAGTCTGCTAAGCTGATCCAGTCTGCTGAGTTCCTGTGTTCCTGGTTCCGGTCCAGTCTGCTAAGCTGATCCAGTTTGCTGAGTTCCTGTGTTCCTGGTTCCGGTCCCGTCTGCTGAACGATTCCAGTTTGCTGAGTGTTCCTGATTCCAGTTCGACCTGCTGTGTTCCAGTGTGCCTACCAAGTATGCATACCTACCTTCACCTTGGTTGATCCTGCCAGGCACTCATACCCCTCCTACCTCCGCGCCTGCTGTTACCTTACCAGAGGCCGCTGGTGGGAGCCGTAAGGGAGGCCTTCCTCTGCAAGTCCGGGCTCATCACCGCTAGGTACGTGACACCACTACTGTGTATAGGTAGCGAGCGATTGTCCGCAGGGTCCCTGAAGACAGGAGCCCCTCCACTGGACTCGTGGTCACTTGGTTAAGTCTGGACACAGGGGGTCCACTATCGGGGGAGAGGTCCATTTTTTCCAGGAAACTCTCCTCAAAGGGGTACCGGACCGACAAATTTTTTGGGGCCGAAAAAACCTTCAGTGGTTTTTCCCACTCCTTGTATAAAAGTCTATCAAGATAAGACATACAAGGAAACACCTTGGCAGTGCGGGCCAGCTTACGGAACCCAAAAGGGAACCGCCATCTCTGCTGCTTCTGCAGAATTCACCAACTTCAGCGTAATCCACACTGCGGTGATAGATACCAAGCCTTTTCGCATGCTGACAGTCGCTGACGGTCAGGATCCGCGGTCTCTGATGCATCAGAATCAGGGCCATGAGCACCAGCTGGGCCTGACTCTGCATCAGATTTATCCCCAGAAGATGGCGGGGGAAGGGGGGTGCTTCGTACCCCCCGTGTTCCCACGCGCCGCTTCCACCTTGGCAACAAAAGCCTCCAGGATCGCCGACATAGCGCCCACTGATATAGCAGGGGCACCAGTTGCCAACTCAGGTGTTTCAGGGGAAAAAAACGTCTGCTTCTGATGTCATGCTGACCCACGTGCCTGACACCCACAGGGACTCCAGGCAAGGTATCAACAGTCCACCCTCCTAGCTGCTACAGAGATGCAGGGTCTCCCAGAGGACTCACCACCCTTAGAACAGTCACGGTTACTGTTGCCGTCTGCTCCCGCCTGAGATGCTCTCCCACAGCTGTCTGTGTCAGTCTGATCCTCCGTCAGCGTGTCTGTATATTGCGCGCCTGTAGAATGCACCCTAGAGGCCAAAGACTTCCACAAAATGGCTGCCGAGCGGCCGTGCTGAAGAACGGCGTGGACCACAAGAAAATGGCCGCCGAGCAGTGGACAGAGGCCAAAGCGGGCGCGGACCACAAGAAAATGGCCGCGCGGGTTACGGAGGTGACTGTCGGCCCGGCATGCTGTGATTGAGCCATAGAGACTGGTCATATGCATGCCCTGGAGCACGAAGCTCACCGGCCACCCGTGGAGCAACGGGCATGTCGTGGAAAACCCAGCGCACAGCTAGGGTCAGCACACGCTCGATGGCCGAAAACTGTGGAGACTACAAGGATCTGGGATCCAGCCTGTCACCCAGTCGGCAGTTTTTTTTCATAATCAAATTTTTATTTTATTATAAACTTCAACGTATCCATTCAATATTGTACATTCTTGTATTCCATACTTTATATAAAAAACACAAACAGAGTACAAAATTATCTTATCACCACTTCATCAATTAAGCTACCACCCCCCCCCCCCCTTCAAGAAAAAAAAAAAAGGAGAGGTTGATAGATAGTTCCCTCCTCCCCCCCCCCCCCGCCATCCCTAACTGCAGTGGAGCTAATCTGCTCTGTCCCTACCCACTCCATTCCTCTACTTCATGTGTTCTCCTACTGTGCCCTTCTGTGTCACTCAAACGAAGAGGAGGGAAAAGAAAAAAAAAAAAAAACCTCCTACTTCCAAAGAGGCCACTAATGGCCATGGTTGTCTATTCCCTTTGTGTGGGAAAAGGAGAAAAAAAATTCTCTTTTCCTCCTTTCTTTCTCTTTTCTTTCTGCCCAGTCAGCAGTTGATCGAAGATTGCAGGAACAAAAAACGTAAAACGTAGAAAAAAAAAAAAAAAAAAAAAAATCGGACCTATGGGCCCGAAGGAAGCCATGTCCTTCTCCTATGCTAGGCAGAAAAGAACCGATCTGCTTAGTGCAGGCTGAGGGGATATAGCCAGTAGGACCGCCCCCTGGGTGGGGCTGTTCAGCTCTGAAGTTGGTTAACACTTTTTTCTGCCTAGTCACTCCTGAATGAAGGCTAATACCCACTTTGTCATGATTGAAGCTGTGTCCGTCCATGAATGAAAGAGAATTCATCCCAAAGGTGTTCGCATCGGGTTAAGGTCAGGACTCTGTGCAGACCAGGCAAGTTCCTCCACCCCAAACTCGCTCATCCATGTCTTTATGGACCTTGCATTCACGTAGTGCAACAGCACTGTGACGCAACAAAGAATGAATGTTAGAACAGTAAAATATATAACACACAATTTTGGGTGCTTAGTACATTTGCTTAAACTGCTTTCTGAATATGAATTGTCCAGCCTAGGGTGTAAAAATGAATAGGAAAGAGAATAGCTTCCATTTTAGAACTTTCACTATATACCAGAACTAGCAGCAGAAATGTGATTTCTTGCTATGGGCACCAGCTATAAAGTTCTTTCACGAGACATTCATGAGGTTCAATGTTTGTGTGCTATCCACTTGCTGACTTCTAAGAATGACCATCCAATAACTGATGTATGCCGTAGCAAAATTGCTTAATCAGTAAATGATACACAATGGCCTGAGATTAGCAGTTGTTGATTCTAGATTAGTGATTTATAATGAGGTCAGAAGTGGATTGATGGTATGGCTAGTTTATAGACAGCAGATAAGGGATAGCTTTTGCAAATATTGATCCTGGATGAGGCATCTAAAATATTTTTATCCCGCTCATTGTTTATGGTGTACACAATACAAAAGCTTTCATAGGTTTGTTAAATTGGACTTTGGTAAAGTTATTTTATCATTCATGTATTTACGTCTTTAAATGATTCTGTTTCTTCAAGATCAATTTAAAGTGGCTAAACCTATCTAATGAAATCTTTAGCCTTTAAAGAGTATGTAAACCCATCATTTCATATTCCTGATATGTGCCTGCTGTACCATGTACTTGTATGAGAAAGTATCCTGTTCTCTTTGTGTTGTTTCCTTTATGTGAAATCCCTGGTGTTCCTGCCAGCCCCTCTGCTTTCCTATTAAAAACTGACCACACTAAGCAGGAGAACAAGCTGTGCTGGGAACTCTGTGTGCTTTCCTCCAATGATCAGACTTGTCCTGAAATCTGAAATGCGCCCCCCCCCCCCTCACACACACACAGCCTTTCAATGTGAAGATTAGTGTGCTGCTGTTTCTCTTCCCCCAGCTATTATGCAGCTGAGAACAGAGGGAATGTAATCACTTATAAAAAAAGGTAAAGAAAAAAAACAAAAAAAAAAACATAATACATACATTTTTTTCCATCCATACACAAATGTCTGCCTTTCATTTCTATTTTAAACTGAATGGGTTGTTTTAAAAGGCAAGGGCTTACAAGCACTTTAAAAAGATCACATCAGTATTTAAAAAATGCGGGTAAAAGCACTGAAAAGCTATCATTTTAAATGCTTGCTTGCAGCATTTTTTCCTTTCCAAAAACATTTTTATTCACTTGACACTTTCTGCAGAACGTCAAAAAGGTATGTTGCAACCGCGCCCCCCCCCCCCCCATCCTACATCATAACCCTCTCCTCAGAGTGTTGGGGCTTTTATTAAAGGAATACCTGGTGATCCGGTCTCCTTCACCTCTTGTACAGATTACAAATGACCATTACGAAATATAATGTACAGACATGGTCCTCTGTTGTTAGATGGGCAGTCTATAGCAATGATGTGCATAGGACAGTGGAGCAAGTGCATATAGACAGTGGCGTAACTAGAGACTTCAGGGCCCCGGTGCAAGAAATGATGAAGGCCCCCCCCCCCCACCGAAAAGCCTAATTCTGATACTTCATTTTTTTTACACTGTACAACAAAGAGGGACTTTGTTGTACAAAGAGGGACTGGCCATATCACCAGGGATTTCACATAAATGAAGCAATACATCAGTTGCTGATCCTATGAAGCAATCATAGGATAAATTAAAACTGACCTGGGGAATGGGATCAGTAACAGTGCTGGTGGGGAGGAGGGATGGGATTAGGGTTGCCACCTTTTCTTCAAGCCAAACCCGAACACTTTTGCGGTGCACAGCAATTTTTTTGTACTACGCGCTATAGGATTGTAAAATACCTGGGACACCTTTTGGGTTACCCAAAGAGTGTAGTAATGAGGTGTGCTACAATGAACAGTGGCTGTGGCCAAATTGCATTAACAGTGGGGGGGACTTAAAGGGGCATGGTTAAATAAATAAAAAAGCATTAGTGTACCCATAAAATATGATTCAATTAATAAAAGAAATGTCAGTTAAAATATGAAACTAGCCTACCTTAAAAGTGGACACTGTCAGCCAGTAGGGCAGAGGACGGTGTCAGTAGGGCAGAGGACGGTGTCAGTAGGGCAGAGGACGGTGTCAGTAGGGCAGAGGACGGTGTCACCCGGTGAGAACTGTATATATGGATGGTATATGGGGGGGGGGGGTGGAGAACTGTATTTATGGATGGTGTATGGGGGGAGAACTGTATATATGGGGGGGCTGTATATATGGATGGTGTATGGGGGGGAGAATTGTATATACAGGGGGGACTGTATATATGGATGGTGTATGGGGGGGGAGAACTGTATATATGAATGGTGTATGGGTGGGGGAGAGAATTGTATATATGGGGGGACTGTATATATATATGGTGTATGGGGGGGAGAACTGTATATGTGTATGGTGTATAGGGGGGGAGAACTGTATATATGGACGGTGTATGGGGGGAGAACTGTATATATGGATGGTGTATGGGGGGGGGGGAGGAATTGTATATATGGGGGGGACTGTATATATGGATGTGTATGGGGGGGGAGAATTGTATATATGGGGGGGGACTGTATATATGGATGGTGTATAGGGGGGGACTGTATATATGGGGAGACTGTATATATGGATGGTGTATGGGGGAGAACTATATACACACACATATATATATATACACACACACATAATACACACACACATACATACACATATATATATATATATATATATATATATATATATATATATATATATATATAGGGACTGTATATATGGATGGTGTACGGGGGGGGGGGGAGAGAACTGTATATATGGGGGGACTGTATATATGGATGGTGTACGGGGGGGGGAGAGAACTGTATATATGGGGGGACTGTATATATGGATGGTGTATGGGGGGGGGGGAGAGAACTGTATATATGGGGGGACTGTATATATGGATGGTGTATGGGGGGAGAGAGAACTGTATACATGGGGGGACTGTATATAAGGATGGTGTATGGGGAGAACTGTATATTATGGATGGTGTATGGAGGGGATGATAAATGTGTGTATGAGGAATAGAGGGAAAACTGGCTGGATGGATGGTGTATGAGAGGGGGGTGGCAGAACTGTATGGTAGTGTATGGGGGGGGGGGCAAAACCAGAGGAGAGTCTTCGGCAACATGGAGGCTCCGTCTCTGCCTATGTGTCCCGTCTGCAGCACAAAGAGCGGACGGAAGTGAACCGACAATGCGGGGGGTAGATAGGAAGACAGCAGTTGCAGAATAAAGCGGCCCGAACTCGAGACGCACACGGCGATGGCGGCATAGCTTCGGCACAGGAAGCCACTGGCGGGTCCGAATAATGTGCCTGGGTCTCAGGCGGGCAGAAACCCGGGCACACGTTTCAAAACCCGTACTGTCCGGGTGAATCCCGGACAGGTGGCAACCCTAGATGGGATCAGTGAAGTGCTGGTGTTGAGGGGGGGGTGGCAGTGGTTGTACTTAAGGGGGGGTGGCTGCTGTGGCAGTGCCATCCTCTCCTACCACCACCTGTGCCTTTTACTGATCCCATCCCTATCCCCCCCCATCACCTCTGTTGTAGAAGTAATGGGGGGGATAGGGATGAGATCAGTGGTGGGGGGATTGGATCAGCAAGGAGGCACAGGTGGTGGGAGAGGATGGCACCACCACTGCCACCTCCCTAAAGTACCACCGCAGCCCCCCCCCCCCCAAGTACCACCGCTACCACCCCCCCTCAAGTACCAGCAGTGGTACTTGAGGGGGGGGTGGAAGTGGTGGTACTTGAGGAGTGTGGCAGCGGTGGTACTTGAGGGGGGGTGGCTGCGGTGGTACTTGAGGGGGGGTGGCTGCGGTGGTACTTGAGGGGGGGGGTGGCTGCGGTGGTACTTGAGGGGGGGGGGGGGTGGCTGCGGTGGTACTTAAGGGGGGGGGTGGCTGTGCCATCCTCTCCCACCACCGCCTGTGCCTCTTACTTATCTCCCATCCCTATCCCCCCATCACCTCTGTTGTAGAAGTAATGGGGGGGATAGGGATGAGATCAGTGGTGGGGGGATTGGATCAGCAAGGAGGCACAGGTGGTGGTGGTGGGATAGGATGGCTCCACCACTACCACCTCCCTAAAGTACCACCGCAGCCACACCCCCCCCCCCCCCCAAGGACCACCGCAGCCACCCCCCCCCAATTACCACCGCTACCACCCCCCCTCAAGTACCAGCGGTGGTACTTGAGGGGGTTGGCTGCGGTGGTACTTGAGGGGGGGGGGTGGCTGCGGTGGTACTTGGGGGGGGTGGCTGTGGTGGTACTTGGGGGGGGGGGTGGCTGCGGTGGTGCCATCCTCTCCCACCACCACTTGAGCCTCTTACTTATCCCATCCCCCCACCACTGATCTCATCCCTTTCCCCCCCCCATCACCTCTGTTGTAGAAGTAATGGGGGGGGGATAGGGATGATGAGATCAGTGGGGGGGGATGGAATCAGTAAGACAAGGCACAGGTGGTGGAGGTTGGCATAGATTGCGGAGCTGAGCTCTGTCACTTGATTGACTTACCGTCAATCAGTTGATTCCCCGGGAATTCCGTTCTGTGGGTCACTCTGACTGAGTCACTGTGTGTGTGCCTTCTCCCGCCAGGATGAAAATTCCGCCACTCTGCCTTGCCTCATGCTGCCTGGGCAGACGCCGGGAAGGTACTCCACGCTGCCATCGAGGGGAAAGATTCTCTCCGCCTTCTCTCATTTTTCAGAGTTCGCCCCGCCTCCCTACATCTCTGTGTCTCTGGATAGGCGGAGGCGGGGGCGGTCCGCAATCTCAGTCAGTGAGAGTGTGTGCTGCCTCAGCTGCCCTGCTCTCTGCATTATCTCAGTCTGTCTTCAGTCAGCGGTGGAAGCACGCTCCGCGGTAGAACGAATAGCACGCAGTGCGCGCCACGGAGTACACGGACGGGTTGTGGGCCCCCCGGACTTGGCGGAATTACAGGGCCCAGTCGCAACTGCGACCCTGAAAATTCCACCACTGCATATAGATAGGAAGTTTCAAAAAGTCTGGAGAAGATCAGCACCACCGACACAGAGAAAGGATGAAAAAATGATTTCCTTATTATACGCAGAGATTAGGCAAGCTAAGGGCTCATGCACACTGCAGCTCAAAAAAATAAATAAAAAAAGCTGCTTTTGAACTTTTATTTCAACTTTTGGGCTCTTTTGTACGTTTTTATTGAGCTTCTTTAACCACTTAAGCCCCGGACCATTTGGTAGCTAGAGGACCAGAGGTGAATTCAGAATTTTGCACTGCGCTGCTTTAACTGTAAATTGTGCGGACATGCAATGTTGTACCCAAACGAAATTTGCGTCCTTTTCTTCCCACAAATAGAGCTTTCTTTTAATGGTATTTGATTGCCTCTGCGATTTTTATTTTTTGCGATATAAACGGAAAAAGACCGAAAATTTTGAAAAAAAATTATATTTTCTACTTTTTGTTATAAGAAAAATCGAATAAACTCAATTGTAGTCATACATTTAGGCCAAAATGTATTCAGCCACATGTTTTTAGTAAAAAAAATGTCAATAAGCGTATATTTATTGGTTTGCGCAAAAGTTATAGAGTTTACAAACTAGGGTACATTTTCTGAAATTTACACAGCTTTAAATTTATGACTGCCTATCTCATTTCTTGAGGTGCTAAAATGACAGGGCAGTACAAAACCCCCCCAAATGACCCCATTTTGGAAAGTAGACACCCCAAGGAAATTGCTGAGAGGCATGTTGAGCCCATTGAATATTTATTTTTTGTCCCAAGTGATTGAATAATGACAAAAAAAAAAAAAAAAAAAAAATTACAAAAAGTTGTCACTAAATGATATATTGCTCACACATGCCATGGTTATATGTGGAATTTCACCCCAAAATACATTTTGCTGCTTCTCCTGAGTACGGGGATACCACATGTGTGGGACTTTTTGGGAGCCTAGCCGCGTACGGGACCCCGGAAACCAAGCACCGCCTTCAGGATTTCTAAGGGCGCAAATTTTTGATTTCACTCCTCACTACCTATCACAGTTTCGAAGGCCATAAAATGCCAAAATAGCACAAAACCCCCCCAAATGACCCCATTTTAGAAAGTAGACACCCCAAGGAAATTGCTGAGAGGCCTGTTGAGCCCATTGAATATAATTTTTTTGTCCCAAGTGATTGAATAATGACAAAAAAAAAAAAAAAAAAGTTGTCACTAAATGATATATTGCTCACACATGCCATGGTTATATGTGGAATTGCACCCCAAAATACATTTTTCTGCTTCTCCTGAGTACGGGGATACCACATGTGTGGGACTTTTTAGGAGCCTAGCCGCGTACGGGACCCCGAAAACCAAGCACCGCCTTCAGGATTTCTAGGCACAAATTTTTGATTTCACTCCTCACTACCTATCACAGTTTCGAAGGCCATAAAATGCCAAAATCGCACAAAACCCCCCCAAATGACCCCATTTTGGAATATAGACACCCCAAGCTATTTGCTGAGAGGAATGGCGAGTATTTTACAGCTCTCATTTGTTTTTGAAAATGAAGAAAGAAAATATATATATATATATTTTTTTTTTTTCAATTTTCAAAACTTTGTGACAAAAAGCGAGATCTGCAAAATACTCACAATACCTCTCAGCAAATAGCTTGGGGTGTCTACTTTCCAAAATGGGGTCATTTGGGGGGGGGTTTTGTGCTATCTGGGCATTCCATGGCCTCCGAAACTGTGATAGGCAGTGAGAAGTGAAATCAAAAATTTACACCCTTAGAAAGCCTGAAGGCGGTGCTTGGTTTTTGGGGTCCCGTACATGGCTAGGCTCCCAAAAAGTCTCACACATGTGGTATCACCGTACTCAGGAGAAGCAACAGAATGTATTTTGGGGTGTAATTCCACATATGCCCATGGCATGTTTGAGCAATATATCATTTAGTGACAACTTTGTGCAAAAAAAAATAAAAAATTGTCGTTTTTCCGCAACTTGTGTCAACATATAAAATATTCCATGGACTCGACATGCCTCTCAGTATATAGCTTGGGGTGTCTACTTTCCAAAATGGGGTCATTTGGGCGGGTTTTGAACTGTTCTGGCATTTTATACACAAGATTAGGAAGCTTACATCCACTCTTCTAACCACTTGAAGACAAAGCCCTTTTTGACACTTTTTGTTTACATGAAAACATTTTTTTTTTGCAAGAAAATTATGTTGAACCCCCAAACATTATATATATATTTTTAAAGCAAAGGCCCTACAGATTAAAATGGTGGGTGTTGCATTTTTTTTTTCTACACAGTATTTGCGCAGCGATTTTTCAAACGCATTTTTTGGGTTAAAAAATACACTTTTTTTAATTTTAATGCACTAAAACACACTAAATTGCCCAAATGTTTGATGAAATAAAAAAGATGATCTTAGGCCGAGTACATAGATACCAAACACGACATGCTTTAAAATTTCGCACAAACGCGCATTGGCGACAAACTACATACATTTTTAAAAGCCTTTAAAAGCCTTTACAGGTTACCCCAGTAGATTTGCAGAGGAGGTCTACTGCTAAAATGATTGCCCTCGATCTGACCTTCGCGGTGATACCTCACATGCATGGTGCAATTGCTGTTTACATATGACGCCAGACCGACGCTTGCGTTCGCCATTGGGCAAGAGCAGGGCAGGACAGGGGTGCTTTTTTTTTTTTTTTTTTATTATTAATTTTGCTTTTTTATTTTATTTTTAAATTGTTCCTTCCAAGTATTTTTTTTTTTTATCATTTTTATTGTTATCTCAGGGAATGTAAATATCCCCTATGATAGCAATAGGTAGTGACAGGTACTCTTTTTTTGAAAAAACTGGGGTCTTCTAGACCCTAGATTTTTCCTCTGCCCTCAAAGCATCTGACCACACCAAGATCGGTGTGATAAAATGCTTTCCCAATTTCCCAATGGCGCTTTTTATATCCGGGGGGGGGGGGGCATTCCCTCCCACTGCTTGTAAAAGCAGTCCAGAGGCTAATTAGCCGCTAGGATTGCTTTTACATGAAAGCCGGCCGCAGGCTGAAAAGAATGATACCAAGATGATACCTAAACCCGCAGGCATCATTCTGGTATAAACATTCAAAGTCCAGCAACATACCAGTACGTTGCTGGTCCTTGTTGGACATGTATTGTAATCTTTTTATTTCATGCAGCCAGTTGGCTGAACGAAAAAAGAGATTGATCGGTGGGTATGCCCACCATTAGAATACCGCCCTTCATCCACCCACTTCCAATGATGGGCATACACGCACAATTTATATATGCCGAAGCATGGGGGCATCCTCCCGCAAAAAAGTTATGCCGCACACACATGGTCGGACTTTTCCACGGGCAAGCCTCCGTCGGAATTTCGACCGTATGTACGCGGCATTAGGAGCAAAATTGCTCCTCCGCCCCTGCTGCCCCAATGCTTCGGCATATTTGCTTTTTTTTTTTTTTAACTGTGGTGGTGAAATCACCTCCTACAGCACTGGAGTCGCAGGGATCAGGCCTATCTCTGCGAACGCTGCAGTTATGTGTGTTTTTGTTTTGTAAGTGACAGAGGTATCTGGGCTGATCCCGCTAACACTGCGTTTTTGGGAACCCTAAACTGCTGGGGACGCTAGTATAGATCTGATCAGATCAGATATTGATCTGTTCAGATACTATACCACTAAGGGGGGTGTATGCTTCACGCGTGGGTGTTAGCGTTACTGACACTAACCTGATGCTGCCTGGGGTGTGACTCAGACCCTCTCTGACGCTAAAACCTAATTGATATCACCCGCCGGGCGATCAGGGGGTTAAACCTTTATTGGGTTATATACACGGCGGGTGCCCTGACACTATAAAAAGCAAACTAACTAACCAGCGTCACCCGTAACACTTATATGGTGATCACTGGTGAAAGGGTTAACTAGGGGCAATCAGGGGGTTAAAACCTTTATTAGATAATATATGGGGGTACCTGACGCTATAAAAACCTGCGGCGAACCTAAAAAAAATTACCAGCTACCGATCTGCATCACCGACACTAAGACAGCGTTTAGAAAAACGATTGCTTAGCGACAGTGGTGATGGGGGTGAAAGGGTTACCTGGGGGGGCAATCAAGGGGGTTAAACCTTTATTAGATAATATATTGGGGTACCTGACGCTATAAAAACCTGCGGCAAACCTAAAAAAAAATACTGGCTACGATCTGCATCACCGACACTAAGACAGCGTTTAGAAAAACAATTGCTTAGCGACAGTGGTGATAGGGGGTGAAAGGGTTACCTGGGGGGCGATCAAGGGGGTTAAACCTTTATTAGATAATATATTGGGGTACCTGACGCTATAAAAACCTGTGGCGAACCTAAAAAAAATTACCGGCTACCGATCTGCATCACAGACACTAAGACAGCGTTTAGAAAAACGATCGCTTAGTGACAGTGGTGATAGGGGGTGAAAGGGTTACCTGGGGGGCGATCAAGGGGGTTAAACCTTTATTAGATAATATATTGGGGTACCTGACGCTATAAAAACATGCGGCGAACCTAAAAAAAATTACTGGCTACGATCTGCATCACCGACACTAAGACAGCGATCAGAAAAATGATCGCTAAGCGACAGTGGTGATAGGGGGTGAAAGGGTTATCTGGGGGGTGATCAGGGGGTTAAACCTTTATTAGGGGGGGGTTAGGGGGCTACACTGGACCTAAGACTAAACTTTGGTGACACTTTTACAGTCACAAATGTCACTGATTGCAGTGATCACTAAATAAATGGTCACTGCAATCAGTGACACTGTGACTGGGGGCTGGGGGAGTGATCTGGGGGGGCGATTTATGTCCCTATGTGTCCTGGTGTCAGTGTAGTGTTGTGTGCACTGACCTGATATCTTCTCTTGTACGGCGCTCGGTATATGTGAGCGCCGCACCAGAGATGACATCACTTCCTCCTGCTCCCTCTGTCTGACACAGACAGAGGGGGCATTTCTATTCGCCGGGAGCGATCGCGAGGGGGTGGCCAGAAACGAATGGCTGCCCCCTCATCCCGGAACGCTCCCAGACACTTAGCCACCGCTCACTGTATAGAAGGGGGGTCCGATTGGACCCCCCAACTGTACAAAGGCAATCACGTACACTCTACGTGATTGTGCCTGTCGGTGCCATTCTGCCGACGTATATATACAGTAAGCGGTCGTTAAGTGGTTAAACATAAGCGTTTTTTTCCACAAACCCTCCCCTCAGCTCATTTTTCCTATGTTTTTTTGTGTGTTTGAGCTTCTTTAGACTTATTTATGCTCTTTCGCGCATTTTTGGGCAACTTAGTTGTCTTTTCTGCTCGAAAGCACCTCTCAAAAACTCAAGTTTGGTGGGGGGTTTTTTCTGCCTGTAAGAGAATAGTCTGTAAACTCCTGAAAGAGCCACAGTTTGCATGGACACATTGGCTAACATGGAGGGGAGTTTACAGGCAGAAAAAAGAGGAGCTAAAAAAAAAGCCTGTAGGAGCAGCTTCTTTGAGCTGCAGTGTGCATGAGCCCTGTCATTTTGTTAAGGTGTAAGCTACCTCTAAAGTAAACCGTGAAGCCCCGTACACACGATCGGTTTTACCGATGAAAACAGTCCGATGGACTTTTTTAATCGGACAAACCGATCGTGTATGGGACCCATCTGTCTTTTTTCCATCGGTTTTAAAAAAATAGAACATATTTTACATTTTTCCGATGGATCAAAAACAGTTAGCAAATTCCGATCGTCTATGGGCAAGTCCATCGGATAAAAAACCCACGCATGTTCAGAATCAAGTCGACGCATACTCAGAAGCATTAAACTTCATTTTTCTCGGCTCATCGGAGTGTTTTACGTCACGGCGTTTGGAACGGTCGGTTTTTTGACTGATGGTGTGTAGGCAAGACTGATGGAAGTCAGCTTCATCGGATTTCCGATGGACAAAACCATTGGATTAGAATCCATAGGATATCGGATCGTGTGTACGAGGCTTTAGGCCCCTCCACTGAAGCGGAAGAGGGAGAATTTGGTAAAAGTGGAAAGATCTGGTAAATATAATTTTTAGGGTTGCACCAATACCGGTATAGGCACCAATACTAAGCATTTGCATGAGTACTCCGATACCTAAAAACGATATCTCTGTGGTGCGATTTGAGCCCATTCAAAATGAATGGGCTCAAATCGCACTGCAAAGAATCACATGTAATTTGAACAGGAATGCGGTGCAATTCCTTTCCGAATCACATATGGTTTCCCACACCGCTCCTATGTGAAACCAGGATAGTCACGGTGACTTTAGCCTGGGTTCACACAGAAGCGGTGCGGGAAACCACACAACAACCGCATTCCTGTTCAAATCACATGCAATTCTTTGCAGTGTGATTTGAGCCCGCTCATTTTGTATGGGCTCGAATTGCACCACACGGTATTGGTAACTGGTATCGGCGAGTACTTGAGCACAAGTATCCGTACTCGTACTTAAACAGGTATTGGTGCATCCCTAATAATGATATGAAGAATACAGTAAAATTTCACTATCAACCACTTACACAAATCCCAATGGCTTTTTTTTGTATTTGTATTTTCTTCCAGTGAGATTTTGTACTTTGTATCGTCTTTTCTGTACTTTAGGGAACCACCCCTACTGCCCTACTCTAGTTGAGCCTCTGGTCTAAACGGCTGTGTAGGATCATTTAGAGAAATAAATAGGATTACTTTTTTTAAAGCGGGCAATAAAACAAAATACACATCTAGTAGCTGTTCCCTAACATCTGTGCAGTAGGATAAGACGTGAAACGGCTTTTGTGCTTGAAACACAAGTTTCCACAAGGATTAAGAGGCAAGGCTGCCAGCTGGGAGTTAGAACAAAGATCACCATCGGAAGGGCACAGGCTCAAACTGCTCTGTTCGGTCTCCAAAATATTCTGCAGAACCATTTCTCCGAGCTGTCACTGCACAATGATAAGAGATTCCTAGAAAATCATGAACAGTAGGAGGTACCATTAAAACTTTGCAAATGCATTAAAGGATGCCTGATGGAGAACTACAACAGCTTTAGTATGTTAGAGCTAAAATGTGGGAAGAAAGCGAACATACTCGAACATACTCATCGGGAATGCAGAGTAAGAACGTGGGGGGTGCAGTTATTAATCCAGTGTATTCAGTCAGGGTGGTCCAGGGAACAAGCTACAGCACAACCCCAGGTAGGAGATCAGATTGAAACAAGCCTGGCAAGCATTAGTCCTGCAGGCTATGCTGGCATTTATTCCAGCAAGCCTTCCCTGGCCTGTCCAATCGGTTAGGATTACATACGGCAGATACACTGCACTCTCCCTACATACAGCCCTATGTATAACAAGAAGAAAGGTTGTGTATATCCAACAATGAAACTCAAATGTTAATAAAATAAAAAATTATTATTATTAATAAAAAGTAAATAAAATCATCATCATCAGTTCATGAGGATAGAAGGATTAGAAGGATTTCAACATTTTATTTCAGAAATAGTTCTGTTTTGTAATGTCTGAGATACATAATGCCAGTGCACTCAAGCTCCTTTCACACTGGGGAGGGAGGTGCGCTGGCGTTATAGCGCCGCTATTTTTAGCGGCGATATACCGTCAGAATTGCTTCAGTATTCGGCCACTAGCAGTGCGGTTTTAACCCCCGCTAGCGGCCGAAAAAGGGTCAATACCGCCGGCAATGCGCCTCTGTAGAGGCGCATTGCCGGCGGTATAGCCGTGGTTTCCCATTGCTTTCAATGGGAAGGAGCGGTAAACACACCGCTCCTCTCACCGCTCCAAAGATGCTGCTAGCAGGACTTTTGGAGCGGTCCTGCTAGCGCACCGCTCCAGTGTGAAAGCCCTTGGGCTTTCACACTGGAGAAACAGCTGCCGCTGTTTAGGGTCGGTTTGCAGGTGCTATTTTTAGCGCAATAGCGCCTGCAAACCGCTCCAGTGTGAAAGGGGCCTCACTGAAATCTTTCTAGATCTATATACACTCACCGGCCACTTTATTAGGTATGCCTTGCTAGTACCGGGTTGGACCCCCTTTTGCCTTCAGAACGGCCTTAATTCTTCGTGGCATAGATTCAACAAGGTGTTGGAAACATTCCTCAGAGATTTTGGTCCATATTGACATGATGGCATCACGCAGTTGTTGCAGTTTTGTTGGCTGCACATCCATGATGCAAATCTCTATTAGATTGAGATCTGGTGAGTGTGGAGGCCATTGGAGTACAGTGACCTCATTGTCATGTTCAAGAAACCAGTGGTGAGATGATTTGAGCTTTGTGACATGGTGCATTATCCTGCTGGAAGGAGCCATCAGAAGATGGGTACACAGTAGTCATAAAGGGATAGACATGGTCAGCAACAATACTCAGGTAGGCCGTGGCGTTTAAACAATGCTCAATTGGTACTAAGGGGCCCAAAGTATGCCAAGAAAATATCCCCCACACCATTACACCACCACCACCAGCCTGAACCATTGATACAAGGAAGGATGGACCCACGCTTTGTTGTTTATGCCAAATTCTAACCCTACCATCTGAATGTCGCAGCTGAAATGGAGACTCGTTAGACCAGGCAACGTTTTTCCAATCTTCTATTGTCCAATTTTGGGGATTGGGAATTGTAGCCTCAGTTTCCTGTTCTTAGCTGACAGAAGTGGCACCCGGTGTGGTCTTCTGCTGCTGTAGCCTATCTGCTTCAAGGTTCGATGTGTTGTGTGCTCAGAGATAGTATTCCGCATACCTTGGTTGAAATGAGTGGTTTTATTGAGTTACTGTTGCCTTTCGATCATCTCGAACCAGTCTGCCCATTCTCCTCTGACATCAACAAAGCATTTTCGTCCACACAACTGCCGCTCACTGGATATTTTCTCTTTTTCGGAACATTCTCTGTAAACCCTAGAGATGGTTGTGCGTGAAAATCCCAGTAGATCAGCAGTTTTAAAAAATACTCTGACAAGCCCCTCTGAATGTGGCATGGTTGTTGGTGCCAAAGTCACTTAAATCCCCTTTCTTCCCCATTCTGATGCTCGATTTGTACTTCAGCAAGTCGTCTTCACCATGTCTAGATACCTAAATGCATTGCGTTTCTGCCATGTGATTGGCTGATTAGCAATTTGTATTACCAAGCAATTGAACAGGTGCACATAATAAAGTGTCCGGTAAGTGTCAGCAACAACGCATCACCAGCAACAGAAGAGACTTGAGTCTCTATTCACACCTGAGCATTTTTCAGGCGATCTGAAAGACACGCGTTTTTGTGTCTTGAAAGTGCTTTTGTGTGTAAGCTCAGGCACTATTGTTTTGGGAGTAAAGAGTAGGAGAGCAGAGGAAAACAGTTGTTCAGGTGCAAAAATGCTTGGGTTTTGCACATTTTGCAGACATTTCCATCAAAGTCTGTGTGACCAAACAATCAACAGAAAAAAAAAAAAAAATTCATGTTAAGCATGGTAACGTGTAGGGAAACAAGCAAAAAATAAATAAAAGAAAAAACCTGTGGCAAAATGCTCAGATGTGAATAGGAGTTGATAATCTCCTGTCCTCCCGTTCCCCTTAGCCTCACTCTCCTGCAATGGCCTCTCCACATGTGACAAACATCTGGGTGTTGGAATACTGGTCCCTCTGCAGCACCCTTTGGTCAATTCCCAGCCCGCAGGCCACTACAAGCAGTAGTGACGTAATGGTTAGGGGACGGAACCACGGTGGACGGTGCAGGAGCAGTTCATCAGGCACTCCTAAACTGTTGAACAAAGATTCATTAGGTAGCTCTAGCTCTTGAACAAATTGAAGATTGAGGAACTGGTGGTGGGACCGGAGTATAAAAGTGTATAAAACATTTTTTATTTCATTTTAATTTTGGATAGAGTAGTTCTAAAGAGTCTCTTAATGACGGTGAAAGAGGAACATGCAAAAGCTGGCCTGAAATTGAACATTAAGAAAACTAAGATCATGGCAATCGGTTCCATCACTCCTTGGCAAATAGAAGGAGAAGAATTGGAAACTGACAAATGTTATCTTCCTAGGCTCCAAGATGACAGCAGACTGACTGTAGCCATGAAATTAAGAGACGCTTGCTTCTTGGGAGGAAAGCAATTTCAAACCTAGACAACATTATAAAAAGCAGAGACATCACCCTACCGACAAAGTGCTGTATAGTCAAAGCTATGGTATTCCCAGTAGTAACCTATGGCTGTAAAAGTTGGACCATAAGGAAGTAGGGCTGGGAAAAAAATCGATTTTAATCTTGAATCGAGTTTCGAGTTCAAATCGATTCAGATTTGAAGAAAATCGATTTTTTTAGATTTTTTTTATATATATTTTTTTTCCTTCAAAGTTTCCGTAGCAGGGCTGCAGGGGGCGTATCCGGAATGGCACTGGGTGGCGTTACCCCAATTACATCTACTCGCCGCAGCCGCCACGAGGCGGAACACTCAATTTCACAGCAGGCAGTGTTCAGCCTATCACGGACATCCTCTCATCCTCGTCTGTGTTATGAGAATGAGAGGATGTCCATGATAGGCGGAACACTGAATGCTGGGAAATTGAGTGTTCCGCCTATCACAGACGAGGAGGAGGCGCGGCTTTTGAATACTGGAATGGCCGCCGGTGTAGCAGTAAAATCCGTATCCCATGAAAATCTGCATCAGGTACGGGCACAGTGATTGAAGCACGGGCACAGTGAGGCATTGGGCACAGTGAGGCATTGGGCACAGTAAGGCATTGGGCACAGCAAGGCACTGGGCACAGCGAGGCATTGGGCACAGTGAGACACGGGCACAGTGAGACACGGGCACAGTTCAATTCAACTAAGAATAACCAAGATTTTTTGTTGTTTTATTAGCTAAATCCAAATACAGTATTATTAATTTGGATGTTTAACCATCTTTGTTGCACACTGACTTTGCAGTTAGAGAAAGGGTTTGCCTTTGCAATTTTCTTTGTTGATGCACTTTAATATAATTTAAAAAAATTCGAATCAAAATCGTAAATCGAGTTTTTTATAAAAAAAAAAAAAAAAAAAAAAAAAAAAAAAAAAAAAAAAAAAAATCGCAGATTTTTTTGGGGGGGGAAAAAATCGCCCAGCCCTATAAGGAAGGCTAAACGCTGAATAATTGATGCTTTTGAACTATGGTGTTGGAGAAGACTCTTGGACGGCAAGAAGATCAAACCAGTCAATCTTAACCACTTCCCTACCCAGCCATAGTCAAATGAAGTCCACAGATGGGATCTCCCATCCTGGGTGGACGTCCTCGGCTTTGTAGGGGGATATCTGATTGATGCCTGCAGCTAGAGGCATCATTCAGATATCCTTTTCTTGGGCCGGCGATTCAGTGCACCATAAGAACGATCATAGCGGCGGTTCCACCGCTTGATCGTTCTTATAGGCGGCGGGAGGGGACAGCCCCCCCCTCCTGCCGCCATCCGGTGCTTCTCCGGGCTCTCCCGTGCGATCGGGGACCCGGAGCGAATCTTCCGGCGTCGTTGGTGGGTCACGTGACGAGCATAGAGATGACTGGTGACCAGATGGTCACCAGTCATCTCTATGATCGTCGGAGGCCCGGGCGCGATGTGATGACGTCACGCCCGGGCCTCAAATGTAAACAAAGCAGCCATTGCGGCTGTAAGTATGAGATCAGTGAAAACATTTTCACTGATCTCATGCTTTCCAGTCTGGAGGAGAGATGTGGGGTCTTATTGACCCCGCATCTCTCAATAAAGAGGACCTGTCACACACATTCCTATTACAAGGGATGTTTACATTCTTTGTAATAGGAATAATAGTGATCAAAAAAGAGTAAAATAATTGTAAAAAAAAAATAAAAATTAAAACGCCCGTTCCCGGTAGCTCGCGATCAGAAGCGAATGCACACGCAAGTCGCCCACATATGTAAACGCCGTTCAAACCACGCATGTGAGGTATCGCAGCGTGCGTAAGAGCGCGTGCAACAATTCTAGCACTAGACCTTCTTTGTAATTCTAACCTGGTAACCTGTAAAAAAAATTAAAGCGTCGCCTATGGAGATTTTTAAGTACCGAAGTTTAGCGCCATTCCATGAGTGTGCGCAATTTTAAAGCGTGACATGTTAGGTATCCATTTACTCGGCGTAACATCATCTTTCATATTTTCCCCAAAAATTGGGCTAACTTTACTGTTTTGTTATTTTTTAATTCATAAAACCATTTTTTTTTTTAAAAAGGCGTTTGAAAAATTATTGCTCAAATATCGTGCAAGAAAAAAAAGTTTCAATGACCATCATTTTATTCCCTAGGGTGACTGCTAAAAAAACATATATAATGTTTGGGGGTTCCGAGTAATTTTCTAGCAAAAGAATGATGATTTGTACATGTAAGAGAGAAGTGCTAGAATAGGCCCGGTATGGAAGTGGTACAAAAAGCCCTGTATGGAAGTGGTTAAAGGAAATCAACCCTGAATATTCACTGGAAGGACAGATCCTGAAGCTGAAACTCACATACTTTGGCCACCTAATGTGAAGAAAGGGATCAGGGTCTTTTCCAATGAGTCCTAATACTGGGAAACATGGAAGGAAAAAGGAGAAGAGGATGACAGAATACAAGATGGATAGATAGCGTAATCAAAACAATGAATCTGAAGTTAAGCAAGCTCTGGGAGGCAGTGGAGGACAGAAAAGCCTGGCGCGCTATGGTCCATGAAGTCACGAAGAATCGGACACGACTAAACGACTGAACAACAACAAGAGACGTGTTAATACCATTTTCAGTAAATTTTTTGCTGTCCCTAAGATGGAACAGGGCATGACAGTAATCCACTACTAAGTGAAGGACATTCCCTTCTGAAGCCTCGTACACACGACCGGTTTTCTCTGCAAGAAAACTGCTGGGAGAGCTTTTTGCAGAGAAAACAGTTCGTGTGTATGGTTTCTCGTCGAGAAAACTGCCGGGAATCTCGACGAGAAAAATAGAGAACCTGCTCTCTATTTTCTTGTCGGGATTCTCGTTGGCCTGTTTCCCCGACGAGAAAACCGTGGAGTGTGTATGCTTACCTGTCCAGGGAAACCCGCGCATGCTCCATGAGACTTCGACGCATGCGTGGTAGAATACAAGGGTAGTGTAGGGTGTAGCAAGATGGTGGCGACGGCATCGAATGTGACGAGCGCCGGCTCGTCAGTCAATGACGTCACCGCGTTCTTGCCATTCAAAAGAATGGCGGTTCTTTTGAATGGCGCATGTGTACACAGGGCTTGGCAAGACAAGCTTGCCAGGAATCCTGTCGAGAAAACCAACGTTTTTTTTTCGACGGGATTCTCACCCGTGTGTACGAGGCTTTAGACATTTGTCACTGAAACATGTGTCCCCACTGAATGATTTACCCCAACCTCATGTTCTGTTAACAACTGTAAAACTGTGGATCACCTTCTGGCTCAAGCCTCATTCACAAGGATGTACTTAAGCGTACATCTTTGCGAAGGGCCATCTTTGCCCAAACAGGATTCACAGATGTTTTGTGCATCTTGCGTGCAGGTAGTCCCATTCTTGTATATTGGGACACAGTGGCTGCAAGGACACTGATACTGGTCCCAATTTGACAGCTGTGAGGGTGCGTATCCACGAACACAGACAGTGTGCAGTTATAAGCTCGTCAGATTTTTTTGCAGTTTGTGTACTTGATGGGGAGTATTTAAAGTGGTAGTAAGCCCAAGCATTAAAAAAATCCACTGACAGGCAGAGTCTTTAAAACCGGAGAGACCCTTTAGGTCTATTCTGTCATAAATACCCCCCGTCTGTCAGCGGTGTTGAAATCTGAGCAGCGCTTGCAAAAGTCAGACCGCATTTATGGCCTGCTCTCTGTGCTGCAGCGAAGTGACTCCTGTGCGCATGGGCGGGAGTGATGTCACCGTGGCATGGCCATTTAAGTTGCTGAAGATTTGGAACCCGGAAGGAAGACCGAGTTAACATGGAAGCAGTGGGGGCCAGGGAGAGTCGTGACAGCCCAGCGCTGGAGGGCTCTGTTGGTAGGGAAGTCTCTCAATGTACTAGTATGTGCTGCATACTAATATATTAATCGCTTAAACATGCAAGGGACACTTTACTACCGCTTTTACTTCGCTTCCTGCTCCAGTGGTGGTGGATGCAGCGATGATAAAACTGCAGGTGGCAACAAAAATACTTCTTTTTTTTGTGGCAAGAGATTAGAACTTTGGTAAGGTTTTTAGTTGCCTGCATCCCAACTGGGATGGGTTTTCCTGTCACCGGGACAGGAACTGATGGGAAATCTTTCCAATGTGACCCGGACAGCAACAAAAACCCAACAGATGTCCTAATGTGCCCCCTTTTAATCCAAAACTATTTTTATATTTGCAGATCGTGTTTTTCTTGTTAATAGGATTATAATGCAACGTTGCCTTTAACTATGAGCAAGCACCAAAAAAGAAAAACAGAAAGCCATCATTTGCCCTCATACCATGGAGCGAGTTATGAATGCTTGGCAAACACATTGTTTGGCCTTACATTACATTTATGCCTTTTGTAATTAGATAAATACACACAGCTGAACGGGTCACAGAGGCACAATGAACCTCTTTAAAACGTCCTCTCTTTCAACAAAGAATACAGCGATTGTTTCAGACTGCGATGAGAGAAGATCAGACATCCAGTGTAATGTGACTCCTCAAAACACAAGATATTGTACAAGCCGAGAAGCTATTCATGAAGAAGGCAGCACAAGAGATAGTCTCATGTACCTCTGATGTGTCAGATGCATAATTGCTCAAGTGGCCAAGAGAGGTTTAGGAGAGAACAAAGCCATTTATTTCCAGTGCTCAGCAACTTGTGCGGAGGAATGCAGACAAGGCCTTATTGCTGGTGGACCTCTCTAGTGTAAACAGCACAGCATGTATAAGGGGAAGAAGACTGGAATGCTATGCTAGAATTGGGCTTACATAGGTGAATGGAGATTTATAGCTGGCTTTTACTAACTGCAAAATATGGCAATAACTATGCAGCAAAACCATTATTTTACAGTTGTGGCAATGATCACCTGTATATAGTAAGAGATCAAATACACAAGTCTGTATTATAGTGAGGTACTGTATATAACAGAATGTACCTGCTGCACATACATTCTTCCCAGGACCAATAAAATAGAAGGTCTCATTAATATAGGATTTTGCTCACAGTTGCATCAATAATCCAGCAGATAGTGTCTGGATTCAAAAGTGGATAGGGATCTGCTGAACCTGTGCAAAGCAATGACAGGCTGACAGTGGCTGCAGCTGCACGTGGGTGTTCGGATGTAATCTCGCTTGAAGCAGATACCTTCTGTTCCCTTTATGACCACTCACCTAATATTAAGTACTGGTATGTCCCCTTTTTGCTGCCAAAACAGCAATGCATGCATGCCACTAGATTTTTGACAGCACCAAGCCATCAGTAGCAGATCCTTTAAGGAAGGCCATATATAATGCAATTTCCTTTCCTTCAACCACAGGTTGAATGGAAAAACAAATGCTTGATTCCCTCATCAACATAATTAGTATTGATGGGGGAATCCCTCCCATCTATGGCTGGCTTAAGTTCTGTAAATTGAGAGGTGGGATCTCCCTAGGTCGGACATCGGACATGTTTTTCCAGCACAAACCATGGCAGGATCCAAGGTTTCCCAGCAGAGTAGTGTCCAAACCATCACACTGTCTCCAGGGCTTTTAGAGAAGGTTTTTTTTTGTTTGTTTTTTGCCGCAGGGATTAAAATCGGGAGATGGTATTTTTTATGGCTGGACCATAGTGCCTATGTGTTTTGGTGTTGATGCAAGTTCCGTGACCTTTACAAATCCACTCAGCCTACAGCATTGTGCATTTACAATTTAGGCTCCAAACTGGATACTAATGTACTTAGAATTTATTATAAGAAGTATGTCATACCATAGTATTATTTTTGAGGGGAAAAAAAAAAGAGTTGCAGTTCTAAAACATTGACTGTAAATCAATTCTGAACAACAACAAAACAGTTCTCTTTTTTTTTTTTTAAAAAGGGACCCAACTAAAGGGTTGCTCAATTGCTCAATCAGTAGTTATGTATTTGAAGTGGTCACTTATAAGCACTCAGGAGCTATTGTATGGTGGAATGTGGCACTACACTTCTTTTAGTTACAATTATTAATCATCCTGAGCACACACCCATTAGTTATTCAGCTAACATTCAAGACCATAAATCATTTGTGACACCGAGGGTTGCTGAAAACACCATCCAGATGGGAGACTGGTGTGAGTGTTTAGCTTTCCACATATCTCAGCTTGATCAAAGTGCTCCTATATAATACTATACACTCAAGCCATCAGTTACAGAGCCTGCCTTTCTTATCCCCACATCACATACATGGGAATAGAACCTGTACAGTACAGGCAGTTACAGGCGGCTGTGCTAGCTTGTCTTCTCACACCAGTGCTCAAGCAAATGTTTACCAAGAACTTAATGATCGGTAACAGAAATGTAATAGAAAAGGTCATTTACACAGTTGTAAACTTTCTGGCATCAAGATCGTATTTCCGTGCTGGTGCACCCATTTGTCTGGGGGAGTCTGTGCTTAAAAAGATGGCAGTGGCTGTGAATGATACAGCTGGTCCTTGATCCACTCTCCAGTGAAACATGAATATTTTGCATGTCAGGTTCTTTCTCGCCTAGATGTTTTCCTCAATGTTTTACCTCTTGGGAAAGGGCATCTAACCTGTTGCTGCCAGCATAACACATATATGCAGCGGCAAAAGGGTGAGCTTTAATGCCCACACGCTGCACATATGCATCACTGGGTGGCCAATGTTTGAGTGCTGAAAGCACACTCCCAGCATAGAGACCAAAGGTCATAGACAGCTCTTGATCCCAACTAATCATCGGAACCCGGCCGAACCAACATCCGACCAAGTGACAGCAATCACAGTGGTTACATGATTGCTGATCCTACACAGCCCCTGGGCCTTCATAACTTTTTTTTTAATAATCTTTATTTTATAAATTTTCATTTTAGACAACAAACATATATAAAAGAAATTTGACAAGAGAAGAAAAAATATGGATATGTTGTAGATATAATTTCCACTATAAGAGTAAACTCATCATCTAATTCTATATCCCTAAACGTATTATTATTTAAGGTACTTCTATAGCGCCGTCAAATTTACACAGGGCTTTTACATATACATTGTACATTCACATCGGTCCCTACCCTCAAGGAGCTTACATTACAATTTAAGGTCCCTAACTCACATTCATATACTAGAGCCAATTTAGACAGAAGCCAATTAACCTACCAGCATGTCTTTTGGAGTGTAGGAGGAAACCCACGCAGGCACAGGAAGAACATGCAAACTCCAGGCAGGTAGTGTCGTGGTTGGTATTCAAACCAGCGACCCACTGTGCTGCCCTAACTTATATTTCTCTTCGATCAAAACTAGTTTCTCTACCCCATTATAAATCTATGCATGTATCTATTTTCCAATTAATATAACAATCCAAGATATTATCCACATCCTGAAATTAAATTTCACCAGGGCTCACACAAAAGCAGACAAACTAGACCCACATAAACCATAACCTCTCCCGGAGAGGAGAGAAAGAGAAAAAAAAAAAAAAGAAGTCAAGTTGTTATAATAGGATTTTTAAAACAGCTTACCTGTAAAATCCTTTTCTTGGAGTACATCACAGGACACAGAGCTCTGTTCTTTACATCATAGGTTATATGGTTCACCACCAGGTGATTGGACACTGGCACACCCTAATTACAAGGGAAGTTTCCCTCTATATAACCCCTCCCATACGGAGAGTACCTCAGTTTTGTAGCAAAGCAATAAGTATCCCATACTTGGACATATACAAGTTAAAAAAACAAATCTTTTAGGAGGGGCAGGAACTATGTGTCCCGTGATGTACGCCAAGAAAGATATTTTACAGGTAAGTAAAAATCGTTTTAAAAATCCTATTTTCCTTTCTCGTACATCACAGGACACAGAGCTCTGTTCTTTACATCATTGGATGTCCCAGAGCAATGCCCAAATTGAGGGGAAGGAGACACAGTGCACTGCTGCTGGCAGTACACTGCGCTCAAAGGCGGTATCCTCATGCCCTATAACATCCACTTGATAGAATTTTGTGAACGTATGTAGCAAAGACCAGGTTACAGCCTTGCAGATCTGATCCATGGAGGCCTGGTGATGCACTGCCCAAGAAGCACTGACCGCTCTAGTGGAGTGCGCCCTCACACGAAAATTAGGATCTTTTTTCAAAGGGTAGGCCTGAATAATAACTTGTCGAATCCACTTAGCAATAGTAGATTTCGATGCTGCCTGCCCCTTCCTAGGGCCTTCTGGCAGTATAAACAAAACATCAGTTTTCCGTATCTGAGCATCCAGATAGAACCTGACTGCTCTTACTACATCCAGAGAATGCAATAAAACTTCTTCCGCAGAATGCGGATCTGGAAAAAAAGAAGGCAGGATAACACCTTCATTCAAATGAAATCCTGAGACAACCTTAGGTAAAAAAGTTGGATGAGGTCTCAACACCACTTTGTCCTCGTGAAGAATCAAATAAGGCTTTTTACAGGAAAAATCTGCCAATTCCGATACCCTCCTAGCAGAGGATATAGCCACTAAAAAGACCAAATTTCCTCGTTAAGAGAGTCAAGGGCATAGAGGACATTGGTTCAAAAGGTTGTCTTTGAAGAACTGATAAGACTAAATTCAAGTCCCAAGCACACAAAGGGGACCAGACTGGTGGCCTTAAACGCAACACTCCCTGAATAAAAGCCCGAACCAAAAGAGTGAGAGGCAAGAAGCCTTTGAAAGAACACTGATAGTGCTGAAATCTGACCCTTGATTGTGCTCAAGGCTAGTTTCTTTCCTACCCCCAATTGGAGGAAGGACAATACCCTACTAATGGCATATTTTTGAGGATGCCAAGCTCTGGATTCACACCAGGAAACATATGCCTTCCATATTCTATAATAGATAAGCCTGGAGGCCAGCTTTCTGGCATTAATCATAGTAGAGAGAACTGGACCCGAGAGTTCACGACCCTTTAGGATGTGGGTCTCAACAACCAGAGCGTCAAATTTAGATTTCGTAAGGAAGAGTGGAATACTGGACCTTGTGAAAGCAGGTCTGGGCATAGTGGAAGGCGCCAAGGTCTTCCTGCCATCATCTTCACAATCTCCGCATACCTGGGGTCTTCTGGGCCAGGCTGGGGCCACTAGAATTACTGGCATCTTTTCTCACCTGATCCTGCGCAAAAGCCACGGTAGGAGCGGGAGCGGAGGAAACGCATAGATAAGAGAAAACTGATCCCAAGGGATAACCAAACGCATCAGTCCCGGACGCTAGTGAATCTCTTGTTCTTGAGACAAATCTGTCCAACTTTCTGTTGAACCTGGACGCTAGCAGCTCCCCCATTTCCGGCATATTGCCAGAAACACATCGGGGTGCAGCGACCACTCTCCTGGGGCTAGCAGCTGGCGACTCAAGTAGTCCGCCTGCCAATTTTCCACTGCGGGAATGAAAACCGCTGAGAGACAAGGTACACATGTTCCTCTGCCCACACTAGAATGGGATTTACCTCTCTTTGGGCAGCCAGACTTCTGGTGCCCCCTTGGTGGTTGATATAAGCCACTGTTGTGGCGTTGTCGGATTGTATTCGAACAGGGCAGCCCTGTAACTTGAGGGTCCAGGCTTCGAGACCCAAATTTATCACTCGGATCTCCAAGATGTTGATGGGCAGGAGCTTTTCTGCCCTGGCCCATCTCCCCTGGAGCGTAGGTCCCCCTAGAACTGCGCCCCAACCTATAAGGCTGGCATCCGTAGTCACTACTTTCCAGGTGACTGGGGTGAAGAAGGACTTCCCCTTTTGCAGATTTTTGGTTAGCAACCACCAGCTGAGGCTTTGCCGTGCTTCTGGGGACAGCCGCATTGGTAAATCCAAGGTTGGAACTCTCTTGTTCCAGGCTGCCAGTATACAGCTTTGCAATGGCCTTGAGTGAAACTGGGCATAAGGAATGGCCTCGAATGAGGCCACCATCTTCCCCAACAACCTCATGCAGAGGCGAATGGAAGGTTCTCTTTTTGCCTTTACCAGCCTGATTACCTCTCGTAAAGACCTGATCTTGGGCTTGGGTAGGAATACCCTGTTTTGGGTTGTGTCTATGACCATGCCCAAATATTCCAGCCTTTTTAGGGGCTGCAAGGAGGACTTTTCCAAGTTGAGCCTAAGTCCTGCAAGTACTCTACCATTTTGAGCACATTGTGGTTCAGACGTGCCACTGATCGTTCTACCAAAAGCAGATCATCTAGATATGCCGTTATGGCAATGCCCTTTGCTCGTACCTTTGCTCTTAAAATTTTGGGGCTAGAAATTAGGTGAAAACCCGAGGCGCAGTGGCTAGGCCAAAGGGTAGGGCCACAAACAAAGTGGCGGTGCTCCACCGCAAACCTTAGAAATCTTTGGTGAGCGGGACAAATTGGTACATGTAGATATGCGTCTTTGATGTCTATTGACGCCATGAATTCTCCGCCTTGTAAGGTGGAGACCACAGAGCGGATAGACTTTATACGAAAAGAGCGAATGTTCAGGAATCGATTCAGATCTTTCAGGTCTAGAATAGGTCTGACATCTCCATTTGGTTTTGGTATCGTAAAAAGGTTTGAATAGAACCCTGCGCCTTGTTCCTCTGGGGCAACACTTATGATTACCCCTTGGAATAACAGGTGATCTAGTGCCAGGCACAAAAGGCGCTCCTTTTTCTGGATTCTTTTTTAAAGGGATGCCAGAGCAGGCGGGAAGGGGGTTAAAACAATGCTCAAGTTTTTTCACACTTCTGCAATGGGACTTTGCTTCATTCCATATTGTGCTCCCAAATGCCTGTTACATTGGTGGAATGTAGGAAGAATGCAACCCTACAGTGGTGGCAAAAGTGCCACCCACATGGACAGTTAAAATTATATTTGCTGTCACGCTGCTGGCTTTGCCACGTAGCATTGACCCTGGAACTATACAGGCACCAAATAAAAAAAGTCAATCAGCCACAGCTCAAGACATGCATAGCAACCTTTGGAGGAACCCTAGTTGAGAATGACTGATGTAGGGGCTTCACATATGGTACAGGGAGAGGGGTCTCATCACTACACAGAAATTGCACTTTCTGACCTGTGTCTTTAACTGAAAAGGTTAGAATGAGTCCTTCAGTTCTCTGTGAGGCACTGCTTACCAATATATGGCCCTAATTTTTGTCCTGGTATGCATAGTCTGTAGCTAGCTGTACTGTTCACCAAAGCCCTATGGTTCCCGGTATTTTCATTTTCTAAACAGTTCTGAACTCGGCAAAATGCATGTAAGTGCTGGGATTTATGCTGCATGGGCTCAGCCCTAACCCAAAACTGTTATACTAACCCTAAGGCAGACTATACATTATTATACTTTTTTTTTTTTTTCTTTTTCGCTCAATCAGCGGGCTGAGCGAAACAAAAAAAGGTGCAGATTCCCCCATCTACCCACTCAGTGTTGGAGGAATCCTTCAATTATCAGTGTTGCTGGCTATAGTCGATGGCATTTTCAATACATGTATTAACAATTAACCCTCATCTCCATTTTGAAATGAGATTTAACCCCAGCCTAAAAGAACAAGATAAAAACAAAATAACCAATTAAAAAGACCCTCCCCAGTCCCATCTTGAAGTTGTAGCTACCTATCTCAGTAGAAGCCTAGTTCAAATTTAATAATAATAAAAATTAAAAAAAAAGTCTTACTTTTCATGACTGCATACATGAACAGCTATTGCCTTATTGAATCAGCTATTCTTTACCTGAAACCGCAGATAATCAAATATTGATTTTTCCAGGTGATCTTTTTCACCATATAAGGCCTAGTTGGCTTTCCCAATCTGCTCTGTATATCGGTATCTTTACGGTACTCCTGACCTGCCCACTTGGCAGGTGTTCAATTATTTTTCTTTTAAACCTTCCCTATTTAACGTGCCTGCAATAACTGTTTATATAAAAGGTGCTCACTCCTTATCTTCATTGGCTTTTAGATGAGAATGATTTACAACAGAAAGAATCCCCAATTGACAAAGAATATATTTCTTTCTGGATGAGGTCAGATCATGCTAAGGTTTGTCAACTCAAAATGTGTTTCATAACAAAAGAAAAATAAATAAAAATAAAATGTATATTATATATATATATATATATATATATATATATATATATATATATATATATATATATATATATATATATAATATACAGTTTGCCATACACTAGTAGAATTTCATTCAAAATGATTTGTTTTAGGAACATTTGTCTGATTTTCTAATTGTTAGTGCGGTCAAATTCACGTTTGTTTTTGACCGCAATTATGAGAATAGTCATAGGAGCAGTATGAGTGGCAAGAGTTTATCCAAACATTCAGGGGGGCTAGGTTTCCCAGAGGGGAGAGAAGAAGAGAGAGAAGAAGAGAGAGAGAGAGAGAGAGAGAGAAGGGGGAGAGAGAGAGAGAGAGAAGGAGAAGGAGAGAGAGAGAGAGAGAGAAGGAGAAGGAGAAGGAGAGAGAGAGAGAGAAGGAGAAGGAGAAGGAGAGAGAGAGAGAGAGAGAGAGAGAGAGAGAGAGAGAAGGAGAAGGAGAAGGAGAAGGAGAAGGAGAAGGAGGAGAAGGAGAAGGAGAAGGAGAAGGAGGAGAAGGAGAAGGAGAAGGAGAAGGAGAGAGAAGGAGAGAGAGAAGGAGAAGGAGAGAGAAGGAGAGAGAGAAGGAGAAGGAGAGAGAAGGAGAGAGAGAAGGAGAAGGAGAGAGAAGGAGAGAGAGAAGGAGAAGGAGAGAGAAGGAGAGAGAGAAGGAGAAGGAGAGAGAAGGAGAGAGAGAAGGAGAAGGAGAGAGAAGGAGAAGGAGAGAAGGAGAGAGAGAAGGAGAAGGAGAGAAGGAGAGAGAAGGAGAAGGAGAGAGGGAAGGAGAAGGAGAGAGAGAGAGAGAGAGAGAGAGAGAGAAGGAGAAGGAGAGAGAGAGAGAGAGAGAGAAGGAGAGGGAGAGAGAGAGGGAGAGGGAGAGAGAGAAGGAGAAGGAGAGAGAGAAGGAGAAGGAGAGAGAGAAGGAGAAGGAGAGAGAGAAGGAGAAGGAGAGAGAGAAGGAGAAGGAGAGAGAGAAGGAGAAGGAGAGAGAGAAGGAGAAGGAGAGAGAGAAGGAGAAGGAGAGAGAGAAGGAGAAGGAGAGAGAGAAGGAGAAGGAGAGAGAGAAGGAGAAGGAGAGAGAAGAAGGAGAAAGAGAGAAGAAGGAGAAAGAGAGAGAAGAGAAAGAGAGAGAAGAGAAAGAGAGAGAAGAGAAAGAGAGAGAAGAGAAAGAGAGAGAAGAGAAAGAGAGAGAAGAGAAAGAGAGAGAAGAGAAAGAGAGAGAGAGAGAGTGAGAGAAAGAAAGAAAAAGAAAGAAAAAGAAAGAAAAAGAAAGAAAAAGAAAGAAAAAGAAAGAAAAAGAAAGAAAGAACTTTTGTCAAGCCTGACAAATGTTACTTAGATTCCTGGGTCGAAAGGGTGCATTTGTAAGAGTCGCTTGCTTCTTGGGAGGAAAGCAATGGCAAACTAGACAACATTACAAAAAGCAGAGACATCACCCTACTGACAAAGTGCCGTATGGTCAAAGCTATGGTTTTCCCAGTAGTAACCTATGGCTGTGAAAGTTTGACCATAAGGAAGTCTGAACGCCGAAGAATTGATGCTTTTGAACTATGGTGTTAGAGAAGATTCTTCAAAGTCCTTTGGATGGCATGAAAATCAAACAAGTCAACCTTGAAGGAAATCAACCCTGAAGGACTGATCCTGAAGCTGAAACTCAAATACTTTGGCCACCTAATGCGAAGAGAGGACTCATTGGAAAAAACCCTGATGCTGGGAAACATGGAAGGAAATAGGAGAAGAGGACGACAGAAAACAAGATGGATAGATAGCGTCATCATAACAATGAACATGAAGTTAAGCAAGCTCCGGGAGGCAGTGGAGGACAGAAAAGCCTGGCGCGTTATGATACATGAGGTCACGAAGAGTCGGACATGACTAAACGACTGAAGAACATAGTGCTTATTCACTTCTGTAATGCCTGTAATATCTTTAATAAAGTGTATGTAAACCCCACAATGAACTTCTCTTGCCTGACCCCTTTTGGTCTGTTAAATGTACCATTGGAAGGATTTCATAATTTGTCTGATAAGTGCAAAAAAAAAATGGCTAATCTTGCCAAGCATTCAGAGCTATTCTATGTCATCTGCACATTTGGACAGCTCAACTCCAAGTTTTTGTCTTCATCAGTGTTGTAGAGATCTGAGAGTGGGATTGGTTAAATAATTTAGTAAAAAGCAAATGGGCAGTGTTGACACCACTCAGTTCACAAAAATAAGGTGATAAGGCCCATGATAGAACTTAGGAGCCGAGACCATTTCTGGCAAACAATTGGTATTTTCAGTACTTGTACAGTTTTACAAGGGTAAAACACAAGGAAATGTGCATGTATTGCAGGGACGTACTGCATATATTATTTTCCCCATTTTGGCCTTGACATATTCTTTAAGTTAGCCCATACAGTGTATCCGTTAAAGCAGGGATATGCAATTAGCGGACCTCCAGCTGTTGCAAAACTACAAGTCCCATCATGCCTCTGCCTCTGGGTGTCATGCTTGCTGCTGTCAGAGTCTCGCTATGCTTCATGGGACTTGTAGTTTGGCAACAGCTGGAGGTCCGCTAATTGCATATCCCTGCGTTAAAGTATGTCAAGCCAAAAAACTTTTTTTTTTTTTTTTTCTTATAGATAAAGTAAAGAAGAATTAGAACTATTTAGTTTTTATTGCTATCAACGGCTTTTCCCTAACTTCTTGCCCTGCTGACAATATTTCACAAGGCAGAAAACGGGGGAAATTCTGCAACAGGGCCACACATGCATAAAAATAAGATCTAATCCTCTCTTCTCCATGACCCTAGTCGCTCTTTTCCCTCACATACCCCTTTCCCTCCTCCCTATCCTTCGACCACCTTCAAACAAATGTAAATGAACCCTTACTCTTCTGAGCCCCCCTATAAGGCTGCTTTCACACTAATGAGTTTACCTGCACTGCATATGCTCCACAGTGCATCTGCAACTTTCCTGAGTTTGCCATAGACTTCCATTATATCCTGCAGGTGTGGTGCACTTTCTGAAAGCGCACCAAAACTCTGCATTCAGGAGTTATGGTGTGCTTTCAGAAAGTGCACCAAACCCGCAGGATATAATAGAAGTTTATGGCTAAGCGCAGCAAACCCACAGGAAAGGGGCCAGTACACTGCACTGCACACTGTGGTGTGGGTAAACCGCAGCGCATTAGTGTGAAAGTAGCCCTATACTATTATACCCAGAGTATTCATTCACACTGACCTGAAGATCTCTTTTTTCCTGCTGCTGGCACCACTCTGGAGACTGCTAGCTGGGATAAGAGGTAGCGTGCAGGTGGTATCACTCTGCCTGGGACAGGAGCCAGCACTACAGAGGAGGCATCAGCTTATGCGGTACTTGCCCTCTACTACAGCTCTAACTTTACAAGTAATCCCTCTGCATTGTACTCTGATTGATTCTCTGGGATGGCGGGTCAGCAAGCCCAGACCACGATCTACCAGTCACCTGGCCACGATCTACTGGTAGATTGCGATCTACAGGTTGCTGACCCCCGATTACAATTATGTTACACAACCCTTAGGAGATACCACATCGTTTCTCTAGTTGGGCTGTTGCCTTATAAGCTTTCTCCTAGATCAGGGGTTTCCGAACTTTCTAAACAAAGGGCCAGTTTATTGTCCTGCAGACTTTAGGAGGGCCATACTGTGGCTAGCATGAGTGGAAATTTTCCTGGCATCAGTGGAAGTAAACATCGCCACATTTGGTATTAGGGGGAGGAATAATGCCCCATCGTTGGCATCACTGGAAGGAAAAGTACCTCATTAATGGTGTCAGTGGGAGAAATGGCACCCATTTGTTAGTGTCAGATGGCAGATTAGCGTTTCATATCAGTGGGAGGAATAATGCTCCAAGGGCCAGATAAAGACAAGCAAAGGGCCGCAGTTTGGAGACCACTGTCTTAGATGATCCGAGATGGTAATGCCCATCTTCTAACACCTCTTAACTGCCATTATCTAAACCTAAACCTGCTCAACAGTGATTGGAGGTGTATACTTGCCAATTCAAATGCCGCGTACACGACCATTTTTCTCGTCTGGAAAAATTTAACTTTTTCTCTTTGACGAGAAAAACGACCGTGTGTGGGCTTTCCAGCATTTATCCCCGACGAGAAAAACGGCAAGAATCACAACGAGAAAAATTAGAACATGCTCTAATTTTTCTCGTCGTGATTCACTGCATTTTTTTCCGCTGCAGTTTTCCCATAGGGAAACACTGCCAGGGAGCCTACACACGGTCGTTTTTCTCGACCAAGAGAAAAAATGTCATGAAAACCGGTCGTGTGTAGGGGACCAGGCCGTTCATTTTTCCCGTCGATTTTCTCGAATGTGTTTTCACCGCCGAGAAAATCGATCGTGTGTACACGGCAAAACATTATAAATCCTATATTCTCTGTACCTGTATTTTCTCTCTAAATCGACTTGAATAAAACAAGATTAAACTAAAATAAAGATCTGACAAGGGTTCTAGCTTTCTCAATCTATGCGAAGAAAAAAAAATATTTTTGAGTTAGTGTTGGAGATTCCCCCCCCCCCCCCCCCCCACTTCCTGCCAGATAAAAGGTCGTCAGAAGAACAGGAAATTGAGGTAAATCCTGTTAATCTGACAACAGTAAAAAAAAAAAAAAAAAAAAAGAAGACGAAGACCTAACTAAAAAAAAATTTATTGACATTTAAAAGTTATTTAAACATTTGACACTTTAAACTTCATACTTTCTGCATATGAACAAGCCCCACAATATTCAATAGAAAAGAAAAAGTATCCAATTGCTAAGTATCAGTATATTACTAGGTTCTTCCAGTCTCACCCTAGTGGTCTCCGACAAGCGACAAGTGAAAGGGTAAATGATTAAACCAGTTTCTGTTTTAAAATCTTTTAAAAACCAGGCAGTGGATAAAAAGAAGGCTTGAGATTTATTGCCAGCTGGGTAATAATCAACTGCTACTAGTTCTTAGAATTTCTGATCAAAGTCTTAATAAACTTGCTACACTCCATAAGCCTTCAGCACAGGAAGTTCATGCCCCTTACAAGTGTTCACAGGCAAACAAAACACTTGCCAAACCATCTCAGTGTTACAAAAGACTTTGTTAATTTATGGGGGCCCCACAGGCATTAACACTTTCATACGCCACCGCAGCACTTCAATAGGACCTACAAATATTTGTCTCTGCCTTTTAGCAGACTTAGGTTTGAGACTGAAATATTATCAGTATTTAATGTCCACTAAAATATCCACACATCTGCCGGAGATAAGCAACTTTCAATCTTCTCCGTACATTTTCTTAAAGGCTATTTCACGGCTAACATCTAAGCAGGAGAGCTAATCTATCAATCCTGTTTCTTTAGAGTCAACATGAAAAGGGGCAAAAAAAAAAAAAATGGTTAGGCCACCCAAAAACTTGGCATTTTGGTTTTCCATGAGGTGATGGAGAGTTGGATCATCCAATAATTTTCTCTAGTTGTGAGATCTTTGTACAGGAGTTTCCATCTCTTCCCACGTGCCACAGCTAATAGAAAGGCGTCTCCTCTCACTATTTTTTAGAGTGGCTTTAAAAGTGTATAAAAAGTAAACAATAAAAAGTTCATTATTGTATTCCACCAGTCCCTTAACCACTTGAGTCCCAGTGCCTTTAACCTATGTAAACCCCCTTGAGTCCCATGGCTTTTTTCAGGTTTTGGACATGCAATAGATTATCTTACAATGAACGATATTATTTTAGGGGACAGATAGTACTTCTTTTTTACACCATACTTACATACATTATATATACACATACATACATACATACACACACACACACACACACACACACACACACATACTGTATACAAACAGTAAGAAAACAAAAGCAGTGTTTTCTGAATTTTTTTTTTTTTCTGTCTGCAATCAAATACCAAATGTGCCAGTTTTGTCCAAGTTATGGGGAAACTATATGGTGTAGGAACAAACGAGCTACATCACCAATCTTTTCTCCAAATATCACCCAAACCGACCTCCTACTCCTACTCTCAAGCTCCCTCGTCTCCTCCTCCCATGCTCGTCTCCAGGAATTCTCCAGAGCCTCGCCCATCCTCTGGAACTCTCTACCTCAATCTGTCCATCTATCCCCTACTCTTGCCACCTTCAGGCGATCCCTGAAAACTCATCTCTTCAGGTAAGCCGATCACGCCTCCAACTAATCTTTTACCACTTTCATCAGCTCATTCCCCACAGTTGCAACCTTTTTTACCACCTGCCCCACCCTATTAGAGTTTGGGGTAGCTCTTCTGAGCAGGGCCCTCTTAATCCTCTTGTATTGTATTAGAACTGTACTGTCTCCCTTTTATATTGTAAAGCGCTGCGTAAACTGTTGGTGCTATATAAATCCTGTATAATAATAATAATAAATTTGATTTTATTTACAAAACTCACACTTATGCCCTGTACACATGATCGGTTTTACCGATGAAAACATGAAAAAAAAACGATAGCAAATTCCGATCGTCTGTGTGGAACTCCATCGGAGAAAAAACCCACGCATGCTCAGAATCAAGTCGACGCATGCTCAGAAGCATTGAACTTTTTCTCGGCTCGTCGGAGTGTTTTACGTCACGGCGTTTGGGACGGTTGGATTTTTGACTGATGGTGTGTAGGCAAGACTGATGGAAGTCAGCTTCATCGGAATTCCAATGGAAAAATCCATCGGATTTTAATCCATAGGAAATCCGATCGTGTGTACAGGGCCTTAGGCATGACAGCAATGACCCCATCTTTAAAAATATATTAAAAGACAGACATTTTTGAACAGAAAATAGTCTTCAGTCTCAGATTCTGAATGTATTGAAGACTTGTAGTTAATAGCTGAAATGAAATCAGTATTAAACCATAAAACAAATATTATATTGCAGCTTACCAACTCTTAGATGTGATGTCTGCAATACTTTTCTTTTCATTTGGTGATCCAGCAAGTCTGTTTTTTAAAGAAAAAGCTCTCCGGCAGAATGTATCAGTTACAGAGATGAGACAAACCATTTAACAATGGCAAGAGTGCTTACAATGATCAGCTATTATTTATGTAAATCTTTTATCCAAAAAGGGAAAAAAAAAAAACTATTTGCTATAACTGCTTATAAAATATTAGCTAGAGTTTGGCTTCAATTTGTTCAATCTGTCACCAGTGCAGTACAGCATCATCATTTAACTGGTGTGGCAGTGATCAAGGACAATGACTTGTGACAGCATGTAAAAAAAAAGTAATATTACAATTGTAAAGAAGTGCTGTGGGTTTGTTTGGCACCATCGAGGTGAACCTATGAGCCCTGTATTCTGTTACTTATCCGTACCAGGTTACTTCACCTCCCCGCATAATTTTTTTGAGAAGTTGGTTTGGTCATTCTCCCTTTCATTCTATCCGATTCCACTTCTAGGGCCTCTCTTTTGGACTTGCATTCATCTATTTGTTTTATCAATGCATCTTTGGAGTATACTGCTTTCCTCATGATGAAGACTCTTTATGAGTTGAAATGCGCTGATGTTTTTAAGTAGCCATTTGAAGACATCTTGATGGAACTTATATGATGCAGATAACCATTGATGTATTTGGTTGTTATTCATTTTTCTATGTATGGTATTTTTTATAACATTGTTAATAAAGCCAATAATTTTTTAGAATTCTTTTATGGTTATTGGTACCTTTAACCACTTCAGCCCCGGCAAGTTTCACCCCCTTCCTAAACAGGTAATTTTTTTGTGATACGGCACTGTGTTAATTTAACTGACAATTCCACGGTCATGCGACGCTTTACCCAAACAAAAATTTATGGGTTTTTTTTCTCACAAATAGAGCTTTCTTTTGGTGGTATTTGATCACCTCTGCAGTTTTTATGTTTTGCGCTATAAACAAAAAAAGGCTGACTATTTAAAAATAAATAATATTGTTTACTTTCTGCTATAAAACATATCCAATAAAATGTAAAAAATCAAATTTCATCAATTTAAGTCAATATATATTCTTCTACATATTTTCGCAAAAAAAAAAATCTCAATAAGCGTATATTGATTGGTTTGCACAAAAAAGTTATAGCGTCTATAAACTATGGGATAGATTTATGGACTTTATTTGTTTTTACTAGTAATTGCAGTGATCAGCGATTTTCAGCGGGACAGCGACATTGCGGTGCACAAATCTGACACTAATTGACACTTTTTGGGGACCAGTGATACCAATACAGTGATCAGTTTAAAAAAAATGCACTGTCGCTGTATAAATGACACTGGCAGGGAGGGTGGTTAACATTGGGGGCGATCAAATGGTTAAGTGTGCTCCTAGAGTGCTTTCTAACTGTGGGGGGAAAAGCTGTGACTGGAGGAAAACAGGGATCCGTGTTTCTGCTTAGCAGAAACACAAGATCTCTAATTTTCCTCCCTGGCAGAACGGCGGTCTGCCTTGTTTACATAGGGAACAGACGATCAGTGACATGTCACTAGGTGGAACAGGGAGATGTTGTGTTTACACTAACATCTCCCCGTTGTTCAGCTCCGTGACATGATCGCGGGACACCGGCGGACATAGAGTCCGGTGCGCGACCACACGGCGGCAATTTAAAGGGGACGTATATATACGCCCATTTTCCTGTCCGTGCTATTCTGTCAACGTAGATGTTCATGCGGCGGTCGGCAAGCGGTTAAAGTCCCACCCTGCTCCCTTTTTTAGTAATCCAAATTTCAATAGGAGTGAGATCCCATGTGTGATCCTGGTTGGGATTCAGCATCAAGTTTATTATTTATGTTGTCACTTGTGACATCACACTTTCCTGACTTCTTTTACTTTCACAAAGTGCTCCTTTGTGAAAGTAAGAAATATTATATTATACATTTTTTTCATTATTTTTAGGCACGTTGTGCACATAGTGGGAGTATCTTAAATTTGACTGCAAAGGTAGAAATAAAATTTAAGTTTACATACAAACATGTGTGTTATCTCTACTCGTAATCATTGTTACTCAAAGTAGAACTATAGCCTCCAATTCAAAAGTAGGTGCTACGGCATTTATTTATAAGTACATCTGTGTTAAGCTGCTTTCAGACTGATGCAGTGCGGTTTGACCACACCGCGGGAGCAGCGCACTGTACCCGCAGGTTTGGTGCGGGTTAGCTGCGCTTTCCCATAGAGTTCTATTAGGTCCTGCTGTTTTGGTGCGCATTTTGAAAGCGCAACAAAGATGTAGCATGCAGGAGTTTTGGTGCACTTTCAGAAAGCGCACTAAAACTGCAAGACCTAATAGGAGTCTATGGGAAAGCACAGCCAACTCACACCAAACCCATGGGTACACTGTGTTGCTCCCATGGTGCGGTCAAACTGCACTGCATCAGTCTGTAAGCAGCCGTAGTCCACCTGCAAAGTCCCACCAATACCTGATGATCCTGCCATTGAAGGTCACTAAATACAGCTTCATGTGTAAATGTGTGGCAACAATGCTGCACTGCTCCTGTTACTGCTGATTCACAAGCTTGTAGATTGTCAATGATCATCTGGCCACACCTAGTCCTGCCCACTGATTTCTGGATTGACAGCACTGCCTCTGCTGCTGAAACACTCACCGAGTTGCAGTGTCTGGGAGGGGGAACACGTGAAAGAGGATTTGGCTCAGTCTGGGAAGGTAAAGAAGTTTTTTGCTTGTGCATCACATGTCAAATAGATATGATACCCGTTTACACTGTCATACAGGAACCTTTAGCTGTAATCATAATATACAGTATATTCCAGTGGGCTTTGTTACCACCATGTATCTGCTTTGTGCATTTTCTGTGAACTTTTTTTTTTTTTTTTTTTTTTAATAGAATGGTTTTTGAAAACATAAAAAAAGAGACATGTTTTTCCCTGTTCATGCTTTATTAATTAAGTACTATGGACAATATAGCAAGAAGATTAAGATTTCTGCTGCTTTAACAGAGACTTCATGGTGAAAGAAGGAGGAGCAGATCCAAAGAACCCATATCTAGCTAGTGATTCAGCTGATCAGGACCAAGATCCATTCAAACTAAAACAGTCATTTTGGATGGCCTGACCCCAAAAATGTGCCATGGCTGTACTTCAAAGAAATATTTTTCAAAGCCAATTAAACAAAAAAACAGCATTAGCCTCAAAAGACCACAGAATAGATACTGGTATGATGATATAATGTAAGGCACACTGGGGTAATATATGAGCCTGTCCAACTAAGCTGCACCTATCACTAATGCCTTGTACACACAAGCGGAATTTCCGTCGGAATAAACTGACGGGTTTTTCCGACAGGGTTCCGACAGAATTCCGCTCAAGCTGTCTTGCATACACATGGTCACACTAAAATCCGACCGCCAAGAACGCAGTGACGTAAAAACACTACGACGAGCCGAGAAAATTAAGTTCTATGCTTCTGAGCATGCGTCGTATTGTTTCCGAGCATGCATGGTTTTTAGTCCGTCGGAATTGCATCCAGACGGACGGAAATTCCGTCTGACTTTTTCCATCGGAAATTCTGAGTGTGTGTACGCGGCATAACACTGTAGAATGCTGATGTGAATTTTATCAATTTTGCCACGCCTCCATTACTTCTTCCGAACCTCTCCCATCCTCTGGAATGCCCTACCCCAATCTGTCCGGCTATATTCTACTCTGTCTACTTCAGACAATCCCTGAAAACTCATCCCTTCAGAGAAGTCTATGTGGCCCCCACCTAACAACTGTACATTCATTTTCTCCAGCAGCACATCCTCCAGAGCTATTACCTCTTGTATCTCTTGACCCTCCCTCTTTGATTGTAAGCTTTATCGAGCGAGGTCTTCTGATTCCTACGGTATAAAAAGTATATTGTATATGTAATGTCTACCCTCAAGTTGTAAAGCACTACGCAAACTGTCGGCGCTATATAAATCCTGTATATTAATAACACATTTCTGATAGAAGCATTAAAAAAGTCAAGTAGCCTACTCCAATCAATGCATCTTGACGCATTCATTATTACGTTTTATCATCTTTCCATAAAAATCACGTTATGAATAATTGGCTGATGTTACTACTTCATTCTTCTTGTGAACTGTTCAAAGACCAGAAAGAAACTAACAAACCAAATCATCGAACATGTCTTTAAAACTGAAATATAATATACCAGAGCACTCCAAACTAAAAACGCAATTTAATAAATTTTTATTATTCAAAGCAAACTCACCCATCCATCCGTGTTAACCTGCTTTATTTTGTTGAGAAAACACTTTAAAAAAAAAAACTAACATTTCGAGCTGTGGCCATCTTGGGTAAGGGCAGATGATCCATGTAGCATTTGCTTCCCGGAATCCATCTGCCCTTAGCTCAGGGAATGCAGGTAGAAGGGTGTGCTTAGTAGAGAAAGCCTCTCCTCCCCTCCTCCTAATGAAAAAAAAAAAAAAAATGCCCATGGTGACCCCTGGGATGTCAGACATCAATTTGGCCTAAGCCAGGAAGCAATTGAAGAAATGTAAAAAAATAAAATAAAAAAGTAAACAACAAGAAAATAGGAATGTATATTTATATCTATTTACTAATGCTAGCAGCATTAGGCTCCATGTACACAGAAGCTGATAAACTGCAGTTAATGGGCGTTTTGGCGTTTTTTTTAAAAGCCCATTAACTGCACTCTATGTTAGCCTATGTGTTCATGTACACATAACGTTTTTTTAGCTTTAATGAGCAGTGGAGTTAATGGGCTTTTTTCTGAACGCAGGAAATTTGCGTTCAAAGTGCCGTTTTTCGGCAGAAAAAAACGCAAAAAAACGCAAAACGCCGAAAAAACGCTCATAAACGCTCAAAAACGCTGGCCGCGAGCGTTTTTTAGTCCATTGAAAAAAAAATGTATTTATTTATTTATTTTTTTTTTTAAAAAGCTAAAAAAAGCTACACTGAAAAACGCTAATAAAAGCTAGTAAAAAAACGCTGATAAAAGCTAGCTTTTTCTGCTGCTTTAAAAACGGCCGTTTTTGAGCTTCTGTGTACATGGAGCCTAAGGATAAAAAAACAGTTAATGTTGATTAAGAGGGTTTAGTTCCGCTTTAGGAGTTGATCATTTAACCTACAAAGAGTATATGAAAGCTGGAGTAAAACAAACAACACTGCTGATGACAATCATTTCTTGATGTGTGTAAATAAGCAGTCACAAGATGAATCACATTTCACAGGTCATTAGGGAAAATGCAGCAGTTCTGTACTCAAAGTAACATGTTTCTGAGAAGTCTTTTTATTCAGATAGACATCACAATACACTATACAATTACTCTGGGTGTTGCCATATTGAATAATTATCTACAGTGGTCAGGCACAGAACAGTGTCAGTATCTTTTAAGGAACTTCTAGCAAAGGCATCAGAGAAAAAGCAAAAACTGTTGCACTTTATGGCACATCTAACTAGACATGTTGAGAAAGATTGCTCATGTAAACTACTATTTCCTGAGAGCTTTTGAACATTTCAGTGGCTATTGACATTTTTTTAGTTTCCTGTCTAATTTTTGATAAGAGCATCAACTGAGGTTGTCAAATACAGAAGCAATTATATAAAAGAAAGCACCCTGGAATCCCAAAAAGAATGTATGCTTCATTCTCCCATGTAATGAGAATGACTCTGAAGCATGTTTCAGGTATGTCCTACTCTACAGAATGGAGCTGTACAGTGCTTCCACCTCAGGACTTATTTTTCTGTGAACCGCAGTTGGTCCTAGAGAACGGATGGCCTACAACAATCATTGTTTTGGGCCTACATGATGCCGCTTCATAGTTAAATCAACGAGGAGCACCACAACAGTCCATGAATTATAAAATCCAACATGTTTTCTGCCATGTTTCAGCCCTCTCTAGTCTTCACTACTGGAATGGATAAACAAAAATACTAACTTTGCTCTTCAAATTAGAATAAAGCTGGCCCAGGCCTGCAGCACACCAATTACTGAACTAAAAGCTCTAGAAGTACCTCATCAGCGGGTAGCAGACACTGTGGTACTCGTATTTCCTCAACTACTGGAGGTATGCTGTCTAATAAATGAAAAGCTGGTCCAAGAATAAACCCTTCCTCAAACCACACAAACCTTGCGTAAAAGTGATGAAGAATACCTTTTTACCAATTCCAAATAAGGGTAATAAAACTTTTTGAGGGCCACAAAACAATACTAAACCATTGTAATCTGATTATCACAGCTGGAAGATCGTGGTGTATAATAATGAATGAGTGTATACTCACAGTGAGGCTCATAGGTAGGTGGGGGATCTCCGCAGGGCACACACTCCATATCCTGAAACCCACCAAGCTTTGTCTTTCTATAGTACCTGCAAAATAAAGTGTTCACTTTAGGTTTTAGGCTCATCAGCTCAGTAGGTGTTACAAATGCCTTCCAGGTTTGGGATTCCAAATGGGACTGCAGACGTCAGTCCAATTACAACCTGCAAACAAGCATTAATAAAACCAAACAGAAAACACTTCACACTTAATTGTTTCGATAAATATTTATTGGCCACGGCCTGGTTTACTGGTTTAACAAAATATATATAACCAGGGCCGATCCTAGGGTCACATGCGCCTGGGTGCAGAAATATTTCTGGCGCCCCTACAAGGGCGTGGTCACCTTACTAACTCCTCCCCCTTTACAAATGTTTCTATGGCAACGACTCAAACACTGAGATGCTCCCCTAAGGAGTCATCGTTACCCTGGGATCCTCCCACGATCTCTTAACAATAAACAAAATACAGGAAGAGAAGCAGAGTACTCTAATGGGACCTGGAGGGGGTCTCTCTAATGGACACAGAGAGGGCCTCTGTTAGAGCCCATTCACACAGGGGCAACACGACTTCCAGCGCGATTTTATGAGGCAACTCAGACACGATTTTATGAGGCAACTCAGCGCGACCTGGAGCTATTTACAAGGCAACTCCAAGTTGCCTGCAGGACAGGAGACATTCCAGTGGCCAATCAAACAAGAATCAGCTCTGTGGGAGGGAGGGGGGAGAGAGAGTTTTGCCTGATAAATGTATGTTATCTTCCTGGAGAGTCGCTCCTATTAAGACAGTGAGAGGCGATTCCCATTGAAATGAATGGTTACAGGTCGCCTAGGAGTCGGATTGAAGTAGTACAGGGACCTTTTTTGAAGTCGGAGCGACTGCAGTAGTGTGCATAAGGACGGCTCCATTAACTTACATTGATTTCTTCAGCCAGCGCGACCTGAGGCGACTAGGGGCGACCTGGGGCGATTTGGAGTCGGATCCAAAGACGCCCCTGTGTGAATGGGCTCTTAGAGAGTTTGTTTAGAAAGAGCCCCCCATAATACAGGAGATGGTCAGAGACTGCAAACATAATACAGGAGATGGTCAGAGACTGCAGACATGGTAAAAGAGATCAATGCAGACATGGTAAAAGAGATCAATGCAGCCTCACGAGTGCCCATCAAATGCAGCCTCACGAGTGCCCATCAAATGCAGCTCATCAGTGCCCACCAATTGCAGCCTACCATTGCTCACCAACTGTAGCCTACCAGTGCCCACCAAATGCAGCCCACCAGTGCCCACCAAATGCAGCCTTATTAGTGCCCACCAAATGCAGCCTTATTAGTGCCCACCAAATGCAGCCTTCTAGTGCCCACCAAATGCAGCCTTCTAGTGCCCACCAAATGCAGCCTTCTAGTGCCCACCAAATGCAGCCTTCTAGTGCCCACCAAATGCAGCCTTCTAGTGCCCACCAAATGCAGCCTTCTAGTGCCCACCAAATGCAGCCTTCTAGTGCCCACCAAATGCAGCCTACTAGTGCCCACCAAATGCAGCCTACTAGTGCCCACCAAATGCAGCCTACTAGTGCCCACCAAATGCAGCCTACTAGTGCCCACCAAATGCAGCCTACCATTGCTCACCAATTATAGCTTACCAGTGCCCACCAAATGCAGCCTCATCAGTGCCCACCAAATGCAGCCTCATCAGTGCCCACCAAATGCAGCCACACTGTGCCCATCATAAAGAAGCCTCACTGTGCCCATCATAAAGAAGCCTCACTGTGCCCATCATAAAGAAGCCTCACTGTGCCCATCATAAAGCAGCCTCACTGTGCCCATCATAAAGCAGCCACTGTGCCTATTAATCAGCATCACTTTGCCCCTCCGAAAGCTTCACTGTGCCCATAAAAATGCAGCCACTGTGCCCATTGGAGGAGGAGGAGGAGGAGGAAAAAAAAGAGAAGAGAGGGAGAGGAGGAAAAAAAAGAGAAGAGAGGGAGAGGAGGAAAAAAAAGAGAAGAGAGGGAGAGGAGGAAAAAAAAAGAGAAGAGAGGGAGAGGAGGAAAAAAAAAGAGAAGAGAGGGAGAGGAGGAAAAAAAAAGAGAAGAGAGGGAGAGGAGGAAAAAAAAAAGAGAAGAGAGGGAGAGGAGGAAAAAAAAAGAAGAGAGGGAGAGGAGGAAAAAAAAGAGAAGAGAGGGAGGGGAGGAAAAAAGAGAAGAGAGGGAGGGGAGGAGAAGAGAGGGAGAGGAGGAAAAAGAGAAGAGGAAAAAGAGAAGAGAGGGAGAGGAGGAAAAGAGAAGAGAGGGAGAGGAGGAAAAGAGAAGAGAGGGAGAGGAGGAGAAGAGAAGAGAGGGAGAGGAGGAGAAGAGAAGAGAGGGAGAGGAGGAGAAGAGAAGAGAGGGAGAGGAGGATAAGAGAAGAGAGGGAGAGGAGGATAAGAGAAGAGAGGGAGAGGAGGATAAGAGAAGAGAGGGAGAGGAGGAAAGAGAAGAGAGGGAGAGGAGGAAAAGAGAAGAGAGGGAGAGGAGGAAAAGAGAAGAGAGGGAGAGGAGGAAACGAGAAGAGAGGGGGAGGAGGAGGAAAAGAGAAGAGAAGAGAAGAGAGGGGGAGGAGGGGGAGAGAAGAGAAGAGAGGGGGAGAGAAGAGAGGGGGAGAGAAGAGAGGGGGAGAGAAGAGAAGAGAGGGAGAGGAGGAGAGGAGGAGAAGAGAAGAGAGGGAGAGGAGGAGAAGAGAGGGAGAGGAGGATAAGAGAAGAGAGGGAGAGGAGGAAAAGAGAAGAGAGGGAGAGGAGGAAAAGAGAAGGGAGAGGAGGAGAGAAAGAGAGAGAGGAGAGGAGGAAAAAGAGAAGAGAGGGAGAGGAGGGAAAAGAGAAGAGAGGGAGAGGAGGAAAAGAGAAGAGAGGGAGAGGAGGAGTAAGAGAAGAGAGGGAGAGGAGGAGAAGAGAGGGGGAGAGGAGGAGAAGAGAGGGGGAGAGGAGGAGAAGAGAGGAAGAGAAGAGAAGAGGAGGAGGGGGAGAGAAGAGAAGGAGAAGAGAGGAGGAAAAGAGAAGGAGAAGAGAGGAGGAAAAGAGAAGAGAGGGAGAGGAGGAAAAGAGAAGAGAGGGGGAGAGGAGGAGAAGAGAGGGGGAGAGGAGAAGAGAGGGAGAGGAGGAGAAGAGAGGGAGAGGAGGAAAAGAGAGGGAGAGGAGAAAAGAGAGGGAGAGGAGGAAAAGAGAAGAGAGGGAGAGGAGGAGAAGAGAAGAGAAGAGAGGGAGAGGAGGAGAAGAGAGGGAGAGGAGGAGAAGAGAGGGAGAGGAGGAGAAGAGAGGGAGAGGAGGAGAAGAGAGGGAGAGGAGGAGAAGAGAAGAGAGGGAGAGGAGGGGGAAGAGGAGAGAGGGAGAGGAGGGGAAGAGGAGAGAGGGAGAGGAGGATAGAGAAGATGAGGGAGAGGAGGATAAGAGAAGAGGAAGAGGGGGATAAGAGAAGAGAGGGAGAGAGAAGAGAAGAGAGGGAGAGAGAGAGAGAGAGGAGGAGAGAGAAGAGAAGAGAGGAGGAGGAGAAGAGAAGAGAGGGAGAGGAGGAGAAGGAGGAGAGGAGGAGAAGAGAAGAGAGGGAGAGGAGGGGAAGAGGAGAAGAGGGAGAGGAGGGGAAGAGGAGAGAGGGAGAGGAGGGGAAGAGGAGAGAGGGAGAGGAAGAAGAGAAGAGAGGGAGAGGGGATAAGAGAAGAGAGGAAGAGGGGGATAAGAGAAGAGAGGGAGAGAGAAGAGAAGAGAGGGAGAGAGAAGAGAAGAGAGGGAGAGAGAAGAGAAGAGAAGAGAGAGGGAGAGGAGGAGAAGAGAAGAGAGAGGGAGAGGAGGAGAAGAGAAGAGAGAGGGGAGAGGAGGAGAAGAGAAGAGAGAGGGAGAGGAGGAAAAGAGAAGAGAGAGGGAGAGGAGGAAAAGAGAAGAGAGAGGGAGAGGAGGAAAAGAGAAGAGAGGAGAGGAGGAAAAGGAGAAGAGGAGGGAGAGGAGGAAAAGAGAAGAGAGGGAGAGGAGGAGGAGGAGAAGAGAGGGAGAGGAGGAGGAGAAGAGAGGGAGAGGAGGAGGAGAAGAGAGGGAGAGGAGGAGGAAAAAGAGAGGGAGAGGAGGAGGAAAAGAGAGGAAGAGGAGGAAAAAGAGAAGAGAGGGAGAGGAGGAGAAGAGAGAGAGAGGGAGAGGAGGAGAAGAGAGAGAGAGGGAGAGGAGGAGAGAAGAGAAGGAGAGGGAGAGGAGAGAGAAGAGAGAGGGAGAGGAGGAGAGAAGAGAAGAGAGGGAGAGGAGGAAAAGAGAAGAGAGGGAGAGGAGGAAAAGAGAAGAGAGAGGGAGAGGAGGAAAAGAGAAGAGAGAGGGAGAGGAGGAAAGAGAAGAGAGAGGGAGAGGAGGAAAAGAGAAGAGAGAGGGAGAGGAGGAAAAGAGAAGAGAGAGGGAGAGGAGGGAAAAGAGAAGAGAGAGGGAGAGGAGGAAAGAGAAGAGAGGGAGAGGAGGAGGGAGAGAGAGGGAGAGGAGGAGGAGAGAGAGGGAGAGGAGGAGGAGAAGAGAGGGAGAGGAGGAGGAGAAGAGAGGGAGAGGAGGAGGAAAAGAGAGGAAGGAGGAGGAAAAGAGAAGAGAGAGGGAGAGGAGGAGAAGGGAGAGAGAAGAGAGAGGAGAGGAGAGGGGAGGAGGAGGAGAGGAGAGAGAAGAGAGGGGGCAGGAGGGAGGAGGAGGAGGAGGAGGAGAGAGAAGAGAGGGGCAGGAGGAGGAGGAGGAGGAGGAGAAGAGAAGAGAGGGGGCAGGAGGAGGAGAGAGGAGGGGAGGGAGGAGAAGAGAAGAGGAGGGGCAGGAGGAGGAGGAGGAGGAGGAGGAGAAGAGAAGAGAGGGGGCAGGGGGAGGAGGAGAAGAGGATAGAGCAGGAGGGGAGGGGGAAGAGGAGGAGAAGAGGAGGAGGAAGAGGAGGGGGGGGGAAGAGGAGAGGAGGAGGGGGGGGAAGAGGAGGAGAGGAGGAGGGGAGGGAGGAGGAGGAGGGAGGAGGAGGAGGAGGAGGAGAGGAGGAGGAGGAGGAGGAGGAGGAGGAGGAGGAGGAGGAGGAGGAGGAGGGGGAGAGGAGGAGGAGGAGGAGGAGGAGGAGGAGGAGAGAGGAGGAGGAGGAGGAGGAGGAGGAGGAGGAGGAGGAGAAGAGAGGAGGAGGAATGAAAAATGGATCACTAACCCTGTCCCTTCCCCTCCTATGTTCCAGGCTCAGGCTGCATAGTTTACAGTGCAGAATCTGAAGTAAAAGGAAGCTCCAGTCGTTCTGCTGAAGTTACTCACTCATGTCCTGTAGCTAGCAGTGTGCTCGGTCCCGACTCCCTGCTCATCCATCATGTGTGAAGGGCTAAGGCTGCGGGCGGGGGAAACATGCAGAGTATGAATGTCTTCCTGAGCCACCTCCATGTCAGTGGACACTGACAGATCTCGGAAGGCAGGGCAAAGTTCGCTGATAGGAGAGTAGTGCCTGTGCAGCAGGAATGTGTGACAAGCAGCTGCCTAATTTACGAGCTGGAGGAGACGGTGTCCACTGTCCAGCGCAGCGACATCAGATCGGGTGTCACTGGCATCTGGCTGCTTTGAAATCTCCCGCCCACACCCCTTTCCAGGCACAGATTGGCCACACAAGGGGTTGTGGGCGGACCTAACTTACCCTCCTCTTCCCTCCTTGTACAGCGGGCGCTGGGCAGGGGATGATGACACTGTGCTGCGGGCGGCGAAAGTATGGCGCCAGACTCGTTGGCAACACACAGGAGCTCCTGACACTTTGGCGCCCCCCTCCCCTCTGGCGCCTCGGTGCAGTGCACCCCCTGCACCCCCGTCATCGGACCGGCCCTGTATATAACATCATAAACTTTTAATATTCAAATCACTTTTTCTTAAATTCATCAAACTCAACCCAGCCACTATGACTCGGGCTGACCATCATCTCTTCTTTAAACATATCTTCACATATCCCCTTTGCTTCTTTAAACATAGGGACCCTACCACATAAACCTTTGGCCGTGACAGGAGGGGGGGGTGTGTTTGGGAGGAAAGCTCTTCCGGCGACTCCTCTCAGGCGACTGGCATACTCCCAGTCAGGTGGGTTATATATATATATATATATATATATATATATATATATATATAGCCCCCCCCCCGAAGTACCTTCTAGAAATTTCCCAGGTCACCTGACCCCTTAGCCCAATCACCTTTCACCTTTCCCCTCTGCACTACTATGTCATGTGACCTAACCCAATAGAAATAACCCCTTAAATAAAACCCTTTTATTTAATTAATAACTGACGCCACGGCCCCATGAGGCAAGGGGGTAGGGCTAAATTATGTCTACCCCCCTTTTACCCCACATTCCCTTGATTCTGTACTGTGCAACCCTTCTTAGGCACCAACTTGTGTAGGAAAGGCTGTGGGCACACAAAGTGGATGATCATGGAACAAGCTTTAAAAAGAGGAAGTAACCCCCCCCCCCCCAAAAAAGGGATAAAATAAGACCCTGCAAGAGAAAGGCATAAAGAGCTAGTATGCATAGCATACTAGCTCATTATGTGGCACTTACCTGAAATCGAACCTCCTGAAGTCCTCCTCGTTCCCCTCCGCCACCATTCCCCTCGGAGCTTCTTCCTGGTATCGCCGCTCCGGCGCTGTGATTGGCCGGAGCGGCGATGACGTCACTTCGCGCATGCATGCGGGAGCCGTAAAAGCCGGCTTTATCATTCATAAAACCGGCATTTACAGTGCGCCTGCGCCAAAGTGTACGTCGTACACATCGGTGTACTTTTTTTGCAAATATCTCCTAAACCTTGTAGGTTTAGGAGATATTGCAAACTACAGGTAAGCCTTAATCTAGGCTTACCTGTAGGTGCAAGTTGCAAGAGTGGGTTTACAACCACTTTAAACATACTCACCTGCAGTTCTACAGGTTCAGACTTTTAGCCATTCAAAAGTTGAGATACCAGCAGCTAAAATCAGTGTAACTGGCAGAAAAGTTAAGTAGGCTTTATCGATTGTGTGAGCTTTAAAACCATTAACATATAATTAATAATGTTCTTGACAACTGTAGCATAAAATACTTCAACAGTTAAATGATGCCAAAATGAGAACACCGTGTAGAGCATACTCCCTCCTCTAATTAAGAATGGCCACCTGTAAAATAGGAGACAACATTCTGCTAGAAAAAAAGAAAGTCCTCAGATGTATCCAACTATCTTTCTGCCATAATGTAATTATTCGGCAGCATATAACAACAACTGCTGCATTCTTGACAAGCTTGCTGGTACGAGTTACCACGGTCGGCCATGCTGAGTGAAACTTTGGAATTACAACTGAGGCATTTGTGGACCTAAACAAGCAGAGTGGAACAAATACTTTGAAATACATCATGAACAAAATCATAAGCGGAAAAGCCTACTGAGCGGTGAAAAGAAAAACAAAAACAATTATTTGCAATCCTTTAGCAGGAGCCTGCATGCTGCAAATAAATAATGTAATATAAAACCACATTATACATTTAGGGGGCACTAAACAGGACTTTCATCATCTTAAAAAATTGGTTTCGGTAAAACAACAAGTAAAAAAACTGATAGAATCTCAACCATTTTCAATTAAAAAAAGAAAGGCTGGAGTTAGCGGTATATGTGCATGGGGGGGAAATACAAAAATATGTGGGCAACGGCAACAGAATGCCAACAGGCCCAAACGAACTGCCTGATGGACCCGTATACCTGAAACTGGCATATTATGAAAAGACCAGGTGGCAGCCTTGCAAAACTGAAAAACAGATGCCCGATGCCGAAAAGCCAAAGAAGCACTCACAGACCTAGTAGAGTGTGCATTGACATGAAAGGGTGGAACCTGATCCTTAAGACCATAAGCTTGGTTGCTGATCTAGCTAAGCCACCAAGAAATGGTGGAGGGTTACGGAGACCATCAGGAATGATAAACAAAGTCAGGATTTGTAATGGAAACGGTGGATGTGAGATAGACACAAACATGTACCACACTTTCATTCAACCCAACAACTGACAGATCACTGTACCAACACAAGTGAAGTTGGTGCGGCGATCTCTCCCACTGTGCTATTGTATTCTGAGAGAGGGGGGGCTCCCAGGGGGTCTCCCCTAACCCCCCTCCCAGGGGAAATTTGTACACAATCCTTAACACAATAACTAAAAGACAGTCAATTCCCAGTGAACCAGTCAATTATTGGACATTGTTTACCCAGTTTTAGGGAAGAAGGAGTCTCTATGTCTCAACACCACCTCGTCCTTATGCTAGATGAACAAGGTTTTTTAAAGACAAAGCCAGCATCTCAGACACTTGCCTCACAGAGGGGATGGAGAAAGAAAATAACCTTGTGAGTAAGATTGGAAAGGGGAAGGAAGATCTCTGATAGGTTCAAAATGCATAGAGGCTGGAAATCTTTGAAACAAGATCGCAAGTGCAGAGATCTAGCCCTTGATGGTACTCTAGGCCTACTGTTGATTTAGGCCCAATTGGTATAAGGTTAGGATTTGCCCCATGGAGTATTTCCTGTGATGAAATGTTCTTTTCTCACACAAAGCAAAAATCATGCCTTCCACGTATGGTAGTGGGCACTGCAGAAAACTAGTATTCCAAACTACCAGGTGTGTCATAGCTTCCCTCCAACAGGGAGACTCTTGCCTTTGTGGACATCAAGGGTCCATACTTGTGTGTTCTTTTTTGTCCAGCACATGAGCTTTGCTACACTTTCACTGATCACCTGGAGTAGAACCCCTGAAATCTTTATGTCCTAGGTACTAGGGGGATAATGCCTTGTTCTAGAATGCTATAGAAGGCTGTATGGAGGTCTGATAATCTGTGCAGTGACACAGGCAGATTGGAAGACATGAACTGGGGACTAAACAAAGAGCAGAACTCTAGCTGGTGGGGGCCCCACTTGATGCTGAAGAGGGTTTTTCAATGGGCTTGTGTTATTTGGAAGCTCAAGGTTTGCAGCTGAACTAGGTACTTAATTTGGGAATATGGCTTGTGGGGTTGAGGCTTGGGAGTAATGAAAGGAGCTCTTCTTGGATGGGGTGGGGGGGTTCCTGCTGGGGCAGGTGAGTATTTTTACCCACAGTAACCTCTTCAATGAGGCTGGCCAAGGCAAATCCCAACATTTGAGCAAAAGAGTCCACTGGGCAAATCCCAACATTTGAGCAAAAAAGAGTCCACTGCACGTTAACCAACAGGCAATTTGCACGGGATATAAGATGTTGGACATGAGCATGAGCTCAAAATGCTTCACAAACAGGGGATCACTTTGCAGGAAACAGGATCTCTTTTTATGAACCCTATGATCCATTTCTGCTAAAGTTTGATAAACTAGCATACAGTCGGGAGAGCTAAGGGTTTGTTGATGGGATTCTTTAAAACCAGGCACAACCTCCACGGGGATGGTCAGTGCATTATTAGGAAATAGTCTCTCTAAGCCTGGCAGTAATGGCATTGACCAAAATCATCTGTTACGGATTTTTCAGGCACTGAGGGCTCAGAGGCTGCTATGGCTGTAGGCTGATCAAAAAACGATTCTGCAGAGGAAGGCATTGAGGCATGCTTATGGTCTTTGCAGTCAGAGTCAGCAATCAAATTTGCAATTTGGGCCATAAGTTCCTGCTTAAAGATGGTAAAATTCTCCCAGGATAGAACCCAGAAGGGAGCCACACTTGACAGAGCTAAGGAAGACTACGTTTCAGTTCCATAAACTGGTGCACTGCAGGCAGCACTACAACTGACTGAATGTGAGCAGAAAAAAACTGTTATGGTGGGACAGCTCGCCAAGAGTATAAGAACCAATATGTTGGGCAAGGCAGGAACAACAAAGCTCAAGGTACAAGACTGGGCTCTGAATACTCATGAACCAGCTGCTGGTAGCAGGAGAGGTTCAGATGGCCGGAGGTGACCAGGTCATAGTAAATGAACAGCAAAGACCAAATGATCATATCACCTGCAATAAAGAGAAGTAGCAGAAATGTGTTGCCTCACACTGAATGGTGGGAAAAATAGCGTGGGCATGCATGCTACACTCCACCTAGATTACATCAGCGATCAATCCCTCATCGTTAACCTCATAGTTAAGCCAAAGGAAACAAAATAGGGATAATAATGGCGCCCAATGGTCTTATTCACAGTAGCTTCCAGTGCTCAACTTACACGGCCTACTCACAAAGTGAGTCTTCAGGGACTGGGTCATACTAGAGGCTGTGCCATAGCTCTGGACCCAGAAAGTGCTCCTCAGTAAACTAACAGTACACTCAAGTCTGGAAAGCACCACAACATAGAGCCCATTGCATGAATTCCAGGCTAGTCACGTAATTGACTCATCCAGTGTGGTCTGGGCATGGCCTCCAAAGCGATTGTAGAGGATGCACCGATCTAGATAGCTGCACATGGAGCCTTGCTTCAGCAGCTTGTAGGCAATGCTTGATCAAATCAGAAATAATAATCTTGAATGTAGGAAAAAATGGCTAGCAAAAAATTGTTACGTTTTTCTCAGTAGAGAAAAGATGTCCATCCACCTAAGGGACTAGCAAGAGTGGAAGGAGTTATAAAGGACTGATCACCGTTTTCTTGTTTGCTGGTGTCCAAATCATTCTGCAGGTGGCAGTATAACCCAACTGTCTCTGAATCTTGTGCCCCTCCTTTTTTCCTTTGGTTAAGATAAAGGACAATTGTGTGCCCACTGGAGTAAACCACAGCAACCATATGATTTTGAGGTCACTGTAGACAGTCCAGTTACCAAATTATTTTGATTGGTTGCTATTGGATGATTCTCTTTCCTTCAAGATCATAAAATAGGCCTACTTGTATGGTCCTATTTAGGAATACCCATTTCATATTATGACAAGAAAGAAAGGAATAAACAGATAATGTTTGAATATTGACACCTACTGTGTGTATACATTTATCATAATGATCCCCTGTGGTAGTACAAGATCTTTTCCAAAAGAGGCCCAAACACAATTGTCACCGCTCAAAAGAAGCTGGAATTAAGAATTCCAAATGAGTTTCTCACTTTCCTCCCTTAAATCATTAGAAAAATACTGCGTTTCTCTCAATGGTAACAATTAGTATTTCTATACCAGGCAGAGAATTCATTAAATATGGAAGAACTGATGCAATGGACCTTTGAAATGAAGAAACTAATGAGCTACAAGTGAGGCTGACTAAGCAGTATTTAATTTGATTGACTTGTCAAAATAAAAGTATTATGTTCAGTACAGAGCTATCCTCCCAGGCACATTCTGCAGAGAAAAAAGACAGACAGGAAGGCCAAACTCTGGATACATACTACCCATCTCAAACACTATGGTTCATTGTCAATAGTGATGAGCCGAACACCCCCGGGTTCGGTTCGCACCAGAACCCGCGAACGGACCGAAAGTTCGTACGAACATTAGAACCCTATTAAATACAATGGATGCGAACGTTCGAATTCTAAAGTGCTAATTATAACAACTATTATGCATGTTATTGTCCTAAAAAGGGTTTGGGAACCCGGGTTCTGCACCAGGGGACATGTATCAATGCAAAAAGAAGTTTTAAAAACGGTCGTTTTTCGGGAGCAGTCATTTTAATGATGCATAAAGTGAAAAAAAAAAGTCAAATATTCCTTTAAATATCGTACCTGGGGGGTGTCTAAAGTATGCCTGTGAAGTGCCACGTGTTTCCCGTGTTTAGAACTGTCCCTGCACAAAATGACACTTCTAAAGGAAAAAAAAGCCATTTAAAACTTCTTGCGGCTTTAATGTAATGTCTGGTCCCGGTAATATGGATGAACATCTTTAAGAAAAATGGCATAGCTACCCCATGACCCCCCCCCTACCCCAGCCCATTACCAGCCCCTTTGGGTCTTGTATGGATATTAAGGGGAACCCCGCACATAAAATAAAAAAGGCCCTATATACTCTGAACAGCCGTATACAGGCGGTGCATACAAGACAGGGACTGTAGGTTTGTTCTTATGTAGAATGTGTTTGTAATTTTGAACAGGTACATTGTTGAAGTGTAGCTCCAGTCCAAAAATCTATTTTTAAACTTTTTGGGAAACATAGGTAAGGGTTATCACCCATGTAACATTTGTTTTGCTGTCTGTGCCCCTGTTCAGAACATTTCACCTCACTTTCCGTCCCAATGACAACTGTTTTTGAAATGTGGTGTTTTTCTTGAAACAAGGATTGCTGATAAAGCATCAGTACAGATGAGACACCTTTCTCCCATATTTATTCTTACAGGAGAGAATTTTCCTTTCTAGGGGTAGATTTCCTCTCACTTCCTGTTGTCTTCTTTCGTTTGCAAGTAGGAGTCGTTTGTAAGTTGGATGTTTGAAAGTAGGGACCTGCCGTATATACTCTGCAGAAATAGGCCCCTTAGTTGTTGGTGTTGGCACAACACTGTAAGCACTCACAGTTACTCTTGGTTGGTGCTGGAACGCCCTGCTGTCAACTATTATATCAGGAATTTTAATTACTGTATTTATTGGCGTATAACACTCACTTTTTTACCCTGAAAATAGAGGGTAAACTGTGCCTGCGTGTTATACGCAGGGGTCTGTGTAAAGTTTTTTTCTTGAAACTTCCCTCTTAAAGTTAGGGTGCGTGTTATACGCCTGTGCGTGTTATACGCCGATAAATACGGTACATATAATTGTTGAACAGTGGTAGTAAAAATTGGGGCTTTGATGGTGGTGCTGGTGCCACAACACTGTAAGCCCTGACAGTTACTCTTGGTGGGTGCAGCAATGGGCCCTGCTGTGAATTATTAGATCAAGAATTGTAATTACATGCCCCTTTTGAACAGGGGCTGAAAAATTGGGCCTTTCGTGGTGGTGGTGGTGGTGGCGTTGCCACAACACTGTAAGCCCTCAGACTTACTCTTGGTGGGTGCAGGAATGGGCCCTGCTGTGAATTATTACATCAAGAATTGTAATTGCATGCCCCTGTTGAACAGGGGCTGAAAAATGGGGCCTTAGGCACTGGTGGCACAACACTACAACCCCTCACAGATACTGTACTTGGAGCACAGCAATGAGCCCTGTTGCAAAGTATTGCTTCAAAAATTGTAATGACACGCCCCTGTTAAACAGGGGCTGAAAAATTGGGCCTTAGGCACTGGTGGCACAACACTACAACCCCTCACAGATACTGTACTTGGAGCACAGCAATGAGCCCTGTTGCAAAGTATTGCTTCAAAAATTGTAATGACACGCCCCTGTTAAACAGGGGCTGAAAAATTGGGCCTTAGGCACTGGTGGCACAACACTACAACCCCTCACAGATACTGTACTTGGAGCACAGCAATGAGCCCTATGGCAAATTATTGCTAAAAAAATTGTAAGTACACGCCCCTGTAAAACAGGGGCTGAAAAATTGGGCCTTAGCCACTGGTGGCGGCACCCATAAACAAAAATGATCTTCCAAGCTATCATCATCAATCGTATCATTGAGGACTCGGAGGAGGAGGATAGCCAGTCAACATAACAGCACAGGCACTCAGCATCAGCATCAGTCTTGAAGGGACGTGACATGTTAAAATCAATTAGTCTGTTATATCAGCATCAGGTGTGTGGTAGCTGGTGGTGATCCAAGACTGGTTCATCTTGATGAAAGTCAGTCGATCAACCGAGTCGGTGGACAGGCGCACCCTGTGATCCGTGACAAATCCTCCAGCAGCACTGAATGTGCGTTCCGAAAGAACGCTGGATGCAGGACAGGCCAGTAGCTCAATTGCATACTGTGCAAGCTCTGGCCAGTGATCCATCCTCAAGACCCAGTAAGCCAGAGGATTTTCGGTGGGGAAGGTGTCCAAGTCTGACCTTGCCCCTAGATATTCCTGCACCATGTTTATCAGACGCTGGCGATGGTTGCTGGAACCAATCATACTTTGGGGCTGCGGACTAAAGAATTGTCTGAACGCATCGGTCAGACGGCCACCTTCCCCACCGCTCCTTCTTTGACTGGCCGAAGCCTCAGCAACTCGTTGTCCTGGACCAGGAGTTTGTAACCTCCCAGTCTCTGGGAACGCGTTGCACAGACCTTTCTGCAAGGCCTCCCGGAGTTGTCTCATCCTCTGCTCCCTCTGCGACGGTAACATAAGGTCCGCAACCTTACCCTTGTACCGTGGATCAAGGAGAGTGGCCAGCCAGTAATGGTCCCTCTCCTTGATCCGAAGAATACGAGGATCCTTCCGCAGACTTTGCAGGATCAGGGAGGCCATGCAGCGTAGGTTTGCTGAGGCATTCGCTCCGGAGTCCTCTGGGTCACTAAGGACGACATGATCCGCAGTCACCTCCTCCCAGCCACGTACAAGTCCACTGGTTTCTTGGGACTGTAAATCATCCCTAAAAGACTGCTGCTGATGATGCTGAGTGCCAGCCTCCACCTCCATGCTGACACAATCCTCCTCCTCCTCCTCCTCCTCCTCTTCCTCCTCCTGTGCGATGGGTGGGACAGAAGGAACACTGTCTGGGTAAAGGGGGCCTTGAGAGGCAAGGAAGTCCTCCTCTTCCTGCCTCTGTTCTGCCTCAAGTGCCCTGTCCATTATTCCACGCAGCGTGTGCTCCAACAGGTGGACAAGAGGTACAGTGTCACTGATGCATGCACTGTCACTGCTCACCATCCTCGTGGCCTCCTCAAATGGTGCCAGGACAGTGCATGCATCCCTGATCATGCCCCACTGGCGTGGAGAAAAAAAAACAAGCTCCCCTGACCCTGTCCTGGTGCCGTAGTCGCACAGGTACTCATTGATGGCCCTCTGCTGTGTGTGCAGCCGCTGCAGCATGGCCAACGTTGAGTTCCACCTGGTGGGCATGTCACATATAAGGCGGTTCTTGGGCAGGTTCAACTCCTTTTGCAGCTCAGCCAGGCGAGCACTGGCATTATAAGATCTGCGGAAATGCACACAGACTTTCCTGGCCTGCCTCAGGACATCCTGTAAGCCCGGGTACCTGCCCAAGAACCGCTGCACCACCAGGTTAAGGACGTGAGCCACACAGGGCACATGGGTCAGTTGTCCCTGTCGGAGGGCGGAGAGGAGGTTGGTGCCATTGTCGCAAACCACCATTCCTGGCTTAAGCTGGCGTGGCGTCAACCACCTCTCGGCCTGGCCCTGCAGAGCAGACAGGACCTCTGCCCCAGTGTGGCTTCTGTCCCCCAAACACACCAGCGCAAGCACGGCATGGCATCTTTTTGCCTGCGTACTTGCGTAGCCCCGTGAACGGCTACGGAGCACCGCTGGTTCATAGGACAAACCACAGGAAGAGGCCATGGAGGAAGAAGAAGAGGAGGGGGTGGAGGAGAGAGGTGTGTCACAACCAGTAGTAGCATTTTGGAGGCGTGGCGGTGGGACAACCTCCAACACTACTGCACCTTGTCCTGCATCCTTCCCAGCTGCCAAAAGAGTGACCCAATGGGCCGTGAAAGAAAGGTAACGTCCCTGTCCATGCCTGCTGGACCATGAGTCAGCGGTAATATGCACATTACCGCTGACCGCCCTGTCCAGCGAGGCCAAGACATTGCCTTCCACATGCCGGTAGAGAGCCGGAATAGCCTTCCGTGAGAAAAAGTGGCGTTTGGGAACCTGCCACTGAGGAACCGCACATTGCACAAACTCACGGAAGGGGGCCGAGTCTACCAACTGAAAAGGCAGCAGTTGAAGCGCTAGCAATTTAGCCAAGCTAGCATTCAACCGCTGGGCATGTGGATGGCTGGGAGTGAACTTCTTTCGACGGTCCAGCAGCTGGGGCAGGGAAATTTGCCTGCTAGAATCGGACGTCGGTGTACTGCTAGCAGAGTGGCCGCAAGTACTTGGCTGTGACACACCTAATTCTACACCTTCATTCCTCTCAGTGCATGTTTCAGAGAGGACTGAAGTTATAGTGGGGTTGGAGATCCCAGCTGATGCGGTGCAAGGAGAGGTCCGCTTTGTTCTTTGGTGTGGGTCTTTGAGGTAGGCTTGCCAACGAGCTGCATGGCAGGTCAACATATGTCTGGTCAGGCATGTGGTACCCAAGCGGCTGATGTTTTGGCCACGCGATATACGCTTGAGACATATGTTGCAAACAGCAGCTGTGCGATCTGATGCACTAGCCTCAAAAAAGGCCCACACCAAGGAACTTTTTGAATGACGGGCAGAGGCAGCGCCCTGCACAGGCGGAGCTCTGCGGTGTGATTCCGTCAGTGTACTGCCCTTACGCTGGCCACCAAAGGGCATCCTGTCTCGTTGGAGATGTGCCTCCTCCTCATCCTCCTCCTCCTCTCTCCTATTAGGCACCCACGTGGAGTCAGTGACCTCATCATCCCCTCCCTCCTCATCACTGGAGCCAATCTGGCAGTATGCTGCAGCTGCTGGAACATGACTGCCAGATTGGTGTCCTTCTTGAGCATCCCCTCTGTCTGCTCTCACCCTACTGCCTTCCTGTAGCTGGGTTTCATCATCAGACCCTTCGAAACGCTGGGCATCCTCCTGGAGCATGTACCCAACACTGTGCTCAAACAGTTCGGGGGACTCCTCAGGAGGAGGACATGGTGGGTCTAGGGAAGGAGTGACTGATGATGAGTCTGACATTGATACCAGGGAAGAGGACGCTTTGGCAGCTGCTTTGCCAGTACCCTGAGCCTGGGTGAGAGAGGATGAGGAGGAGGAGGAGGGCTTGGTCATCCACTCTACCAAGTCTTCGGCATGATGTGGCTCAACATGTCCAGCTGCCGAAAAGAAGGACAAGCGTGTCCCATGGCCATGTGCTGATGACAATGCACCGCGTCCACGACCAGCACTGTTGCCCCCAGACACAGAGCCTGCTTGCCCTCTTTTATTGCCTCCTGACTGTCTGCCTCTCCTTGTTTGCCTTCCAGCCATTCTAATAGATGGCCTGCAGGGAGATGGGAAAAAAGCAATAAGGGCTACCTTCAGGTGTCCTTCTCTGTCCCTTGAAACAAGGACTTTCACAGTGAAAGAAACTGACACTCTCCCTACCTACAGTTTTCTGTCCCTAGAAAAAATGTTTTTTTTAAGCACAATATAGCACAAGGAGAATTCACTCACTGTCCTTCCAGGTCCCTGGAAACAAGGACTTTCACAGTGAAAGAAACTGACACTCTCCCTACCTACAGTTTTCTGTCCCTAGAAAAAATGTTTTTTTTAAGCACAATATAGCACAAGGAGAATTCACTCACTGTCCTTCCAGGTCCCTGGAAACAAGGACTTTCACAGTGAAAGAAACTGACACTCTCCCTACCTACAGTTTTCTGTCCCTAGAAAAAATGTTTTTTTTAAGCACAATATAGCACAAGGAGAATTCACTCACTGTCCTTCCAGGTCCCTGGAAACAAGGACTTTCACAGTGAAAGAAACTGACACTCTCCCTACCTACAGTTTTCTGTCCCTAGAAAAAATGTTTTTTTTAAGCACAATATAGCACAAGCACAAAACACACTGACACTCTCCCTACCTATCCTTCTCTTTCCCTAAACTAAAGGAATCCAGGTTAAGCAAGAAAGAAATAAAAGTCACTGTCCCTGCCTATGCTGCTCTATCCCTGCTCCGGAACACACTACACTAGGCCGCCGTGCTGGCGGCCTTTTATAGTGTGGGGCGTGTACTAAACACCCTCAGCAATAATTGGCCACAGGCATCCTGCCTGTGGCCAATCATTGCTCTCCTCGCTGCCGGCGCTGTGATTGGCCAAGCATGCGGGGTCACAGTGCATGCTTGGCCAATCACAGCGCCTGGATGACACTGCGATGGCGTAGTGCATTGTGGGCCGTTCGCGTCACTCGAATTTGGCGCGAACGGCCCAAATCGTTCGATCTTCGTCGAACGATCGAACAGCCGATGTTCGAGTCGAACGTATGTTCGACTCGAACACGAAGCTCATCCCTAATTGTCAACAGCTGAAACACCTCCCACTTAACCCATATATCCAAAAATACATGTATAGCCTCAGAGGGCCACAAACCCTTGTATACAGTATACAACTATAATTCCGCGTACACACAACCGTTTTTCATGACGAGAAAAACGCCATTTTTTTAATTGGTCATTAAAAACGATCGTGTGTAGGCTCCAGAGCATTTTTCTCAATGAGAAAAATGGGCATTAAAAATTTAAAACATGCTGTATTTTTTCTTGTCGTTTTTCACGTCGTCGTTTTTCTTGTCATGAAAAATGGCCGTGTGTACGCTTTAATTACGGGAAAAAAACACGCATGCTCAGAAGCAAGTTATGAGACGGGAGCGCTCGTTCTGGTAAAACTAGCGTTCAGAATGGAGATAGCACATTCGTCACGCTGTAACGGACTGAAGAGCGCGAGGCTGAAAAGCGCGAATCGTCTCTCACCAAACTTTACTAACACGAGGATCAGCAAATGCAGCCCAAAGGGTGGCGCCATCTGAATGGAACTTCCCCTTTATAGTGCCGTTGTTCATGTTGTCGAACGTTTTGTACGTCACCGCGCTTTGCTCGAGCATTTTTTTTTAATGATAGTGTATAGGCAAGGCAGGCTTGAGAAGAATCACGTCGAGAAAAACGTTGTTCTTTTTAATGACATTAAAAACGGCCGTGTGTACGCGGCATTACACTTTCTTTTATATAAACTGAACACAAGTCTCCCTGAAAAAACACCTAAAAAAGGGGTGCCTGAAAGTATCTGTTTTGGTTTCCAAATCAATCTCTGTATATATTTGGTTTCCATCAGGTCCTAGGACCAGGCTTTACATGTGGGTCTCAACTTTTTCAAAAAGGTGATTAAGTCCCAAGTCCCACTCATTTTTTCAACTATAAAATGCCAGAGCCGGTACTGTCCACCGAGGCTTTGCCACTCATAAGTTGAATGGCAATGTTGGGAATAAATGCTGAAGACGTAGGATTAAAGGTTATTGCAGCTCCATATTCATTAACAAACCTGCAAAACTTGCAAATCTCAGGACTGATAGGTGGACAGAATTACAAATACTTTCGCAGATGAGCAACTCTCTAGTATGTATTTTAGATTATGGAGCCATGTGTACAGACTAAGCCAAGGAATCAAAGATCACAAGAGGGATTTATTATAGCAGCCTTTCCCAAGCAGGGTTCCTCCAGAGGTTGCTAGGGCTTCCTTGAGCAATTTCTGCCTCTCAGATAATTAACCACTGACACCGTGATCTTTTTAGCCATTTGTAAGGGAGAAATGTTCAGAATTACCAAAAATTTATGGAGCACTGTTTCCAGTAACCATCATACTAACGTAGGGTGATCTGTAGATATAGTAATTATAAGCAGGGGTATCTTGAGACCAGAAAGTTATTCCAAGGGTTCCTCCACATCAAAAGTGGTAGTAATTCACCACAAAAAAAAAAAAAAGCATTCTATGCATTAAGGTGAAAAAACATCAGAGGATAAGCAGATCGCAGATCGCTGTTCTGACAGGAGAGAAGGGATGTAATTATTCTCCCTGCAAAGGGAACAAATTCGATCTCTCCCCCTAGCAAAGCGATTCCCACAGTACACTAAAACACTGGCTAGGAACACAGTTAAAGTGGATGTAAACCCGAATTTTTTTATTTAATTTTTTTGTTGTCACAATGTAGAGTATAAGATTTCCTATCATTTCTGCCAGGTCTTGCCACAAAGAGTTAATCCAGCTCTGAGCAATCCTCTTTTATTGTTCAGTGAGATAAAAACGGACAAACAGAGTTACCTTTGTCCGTTCCGCCCCCTTGCTTTGAGTGACAGGTTATATACATATCTCGTGCACTAGCTTTAGACAGGCATCATTTTTTTAATTCCCACCCCCACTCCTTTTCTGAAGTCATGTGGTTACTTTTCTGGATTTTGACTGGATGTTAGTGATCATAGCAGAAGGAATACACAAGAGAAAATGCATGTTGACAAGGGGAGTGTAGAGGTGGGCGGGGAGTCTACCGACATCACCACTCCACCCACCGAGCTCCTGACAACAGATCCACCCACAGAATCTGCATAAGAACAGACAGAGAGGAGACATTTGACAGATAAGGATACATGCAAGAGGCATCTATATCCTTATAGATCAGCACTATGGTAGTAGTTTAGAAAGGATGAGAGGGGGTTTACATCCACTTTAATCCTTTGATCGTCCCTGATGTTTAACCCCTTCCCAGCCAGTTTCATTACTACAGTGGCAGTGCAGATTTTTAGCACTGATCACTGTATTAGTGTCACTGATCCCCAAAAAGTGTCATAATGTCCGCCACAATAGCACAGTCCTGCTATAAGTCGCTGATCAATGCCAATACTAGTAAAAAAAACTAAATATCCCATAGCATGTAGACGCTATAACTTTTGGGAAAACCAATCTATACGCCTATTGGGATTTTTTACTTCAGGTACTATTAAGGCCAGGTCAATTCCCCTTTAACAAGAAATATAAAGAAAGAATTTTACCATTTTAAATGCAACTCTTCCAGTATTGTTTAAAATGATGGTATGATATATTAAAATGTTCTATATAAAAGAATATGCAAATAGGGGGGTAGGTGCTGAGACTAGTCTATGGAGTAAAAATTCCCGCATCCCAATAGCTAATTGTGTGGGAAAGGGGGGTTCCTCTTCGGGGACTTTAAAGGGAACTTTAAAGGGAACTTTACTCGAATAATAAGTTCGTAGTACGTCAATGGAAAGTACAAAGTTATTTTATTCCCACCAGGGTGGTGATAATAGGTAAGATTGTTTTACAAGAAATAAAGGGGTTGGAACATGGGAGGGATGCTAACACAACAAACCAAATGATACATGAAATACTAATACAATCAGGGACACCATGTGGTTACAAAAAACATAATGGTGAGAGCCGGCGCGTTTCGAAAATTTGCAGTTATTTTCTTCTTCAGGGAGATGATTGTGTCAAAGAGCAGGCATGTTAGTGTGTCTAGAAATTGAAAAAAGACATTAATAAACAACAAACTATACATCAAGGGGGGTAGGTGTATATTGACATTGTTCATATATTGAAATGCTGCTGACCATGTATATAAAACTTGGGGATCATAAAGTTGCATCCATGGGGAGGGGATGGAAAGACATAAAATGAGAAAAATTAGAAAAAAAAACACCAGGGGAGAGAAACCTCTTGTTCCAGAAAGGGCCAGGTCCCACCGGCGTCCAGTGCCCAGGGATTCACCCAAAATGGTGCGTTCACACATCAACCCCAGCAGAGAGGAGGCTCCCCAGCAAGGGGCACGTGGCGCTCAAAGGTCAGAGACCAGTGTGTGGAGTCTGCACTGTGGAGCGGAGAAAAAGAGTAGATTGGTATGGACTCCCTTTTTTCCTCTTTTCTTCTTTTTTTTTTTTCTCCGCTCCACAGTGCAGACTCCACACACTGGTCTCTGACCTTTGAGCGCCACGTGCCCCTTGCTGGGGAGCCTCCTCTCTGCTGGGGTTGATGTGTGAACGCACCATTTTGGGTGAATCCCTGGGCACTGGACGCCGGTGGGACCTGGCCCTTTCTGGAACAAGAGGTTTCTCTCCCCTGGTGTTTTTTTTTCTCATTTTTCTCATTTTATGTCTTTCCATCCCCTCCCCATGGATGCAACTTTATGATCCCCAAGTTTTATATACATGGTCAGCAGCATTTCAATATATGAACAATGTCAATATACACCTACCCCCCTTGATGTATAGTTTGTTGTTTATTAATGTCTTTTTTCAATTTCTAGACACACTAACATGCCTGCTCTTTGACACAATCATCTCCCTGAAGAAGAAAATAACTGCAAATTTTCGAAACGCGTCGGCTCTCACCATTATGTTTTTTGTAACCACATGGTGTCCCTGATTGTATTAGTATTTCATGTATCATTTGGTTTGTTGTGTTAGCATCCCTCCCATGTTCCAACCCCTTTATTTCTTGTAAAAAAATCTTACCTATTATCACCACCCTGGTGGGAATAAAATAACTTTGTACTTTCCATTGACGTACTACGAACTTATTATTCGAGTAAAGTTCCCTTTAAAGTCCCCTAAGAGGAACCCCCCTTTCCCACACAATATATAAAAGAATAAGGGGGCTTCTATGGAACCTAAATCTACAATATATACATATAAATGTAAGGAAAGGCTTATAAATAATTTTAAACTGGAATTTTATTTTGGAGCCAGCAGTAGAAGTACAAAACCTTACAGAAAAAATAATTTTAACCCTCAATTATAATTATACTACTGGTTGCATGTTATAAACCACTTAACTGGAGTGAATCTTAGTTGAAAGTCAATTTACTCACCCCGGTAAACACTCTCCACACACAGCATTTGCAGAAGATGTACAGTTTGTTTTCTGGTACCGGTTAACGGTGGCACAGTCTAGGCAGGTCTTGCATTTTTGAAAGCCCCAATCTTCCTTAAACCTATTGGGTCTACAAGGCAGACACTGAGCATCCTCTCCATATCCAAAGCCACATTCCTGCAAGAGGAAAAATACCTTTTAGGATGTATAAACAATAAAATAATATGTATCACACTGATCTTTACTTTATGACCACTGTCAGGTAAAGTACAAACTTTGATTATCTTCCAACAATGGAATCTGAAAGTTAGTGGGAAATGTTAGGCAGCAAGTGAACAAGTTGTACCTGAAGTTGACGTGTTGAAAGCAAAAAAAAAAAGAAAAAAAGAAAAAAAAGGTGCAAGTATTTCAAGCAACTTTGTTAAAGACCAAAATGTAATGGCTAAACGACTGGGTCAGAGCAACCTCAAAACTGCAGCTCCTGTGGGATGTTCCCAATTTGCAGTGGTTACATAGTTAGGTTGAAAAAAGACACAAGTCCATCTAGTGGTCATGGCCTGTCAAAAGTGGTCCAAGGAAGGAAAAACGGGTGCACTGGGTCATATGTGGCTTATTGCTGCACATGGGGAGCAAGGACTGGCCCATGTAGTGAGATTCAATAGAAGAGCTAATGTAGCTCAAATTGCTGAGAAAGTTAATGTTGGTTCTGATACAAAGATGTCAAGACACACAGGGCGTTATTTACGAAAGGAAAATCCACTTTGCACTACAAGTGCATTTGAAAGTGCAGTGACTGTAGATCTGAGGGTGACATGCAAGGAAAATAAAAAACAGCATTTTTGCTTGCACATGATTGGATGATAAAATCATCAGAGCTTCCCCTAATGTCAGAGCTTCCCCTCAGATCTACAGCGACTGCACTTACAAGTGCACTTGTAGTGCAGAGTGGATTCCCTTTAGTAAACCACAGTGTTTGTTATATATGGGGCTGCATATCCTCAGACCAGTCAAGGTGCCTATGCTGATCAGTGTGCATAACCCAAAAATGCCTACAATTAATTAATTAGTTACATCAAGTCCAACCAATGTGTGTGATTATAATGTCAGTATTACATAGTATATCCCTGTATGTTGTGGTTGTTCAGGTGCTTATCTAATCGTTTTGTGAAACTTTGGATGCTCCCCGCTGAAACCACCGCCTGTGGAAGGGAATACCACATCCTTGCCGCTCTTACAGTAAAGAACCCTCTACGTAGTTTAAGGTTAAACCTATTTTCTTCCAATTTTAATGAGTGGCCACGTGTCTTGTTAAACTCCCTTCCGCGGATGATTACATGTCTACAATGGACATGTGATCATCGGAACTTGGCCATGGAGCAATGAAAGAAGATGGCCTGGTCTGATGAATCACGTTTTCTTTTACATCATGTGGATGGCTGGGTGTGTGTGTCGCTCATCTGTAAAAGAGATGGCACCAGGATGCCGTATGGAAAGAAGGCAAGCTGGTGGAGGCAGTGTGATGCTTTGGCCAATGTTCTCCTGGGAAACCTTGAGTCCTGCCATTTATGTGAATGGTACTTTAGACATGTACCCCACCTACCTAAACATTGCTGCTGACTAAGTAAACCCCTTCATGTAAACTGTATTTTCTGATGGCAGTGGACTCTTTCAGCAGGATAATGCGCCCTGGCCTCAAAATTCTCCAATATATATATATTTTTTTTTAACAGAAATTTTTTTTTAAATTTTTTTAAAGACAGACACACATACATCGCAACGACAGTACAGTAGGAGTAACATTTGCATTTTAACACCGATTCACCTCAGCAGGCAGCATAGCACATAGAAACAACAACGAGGGGGTACAGAACTCATGAGGGCAAAACCAGTGAGAGAAGATATTCAAGCAAGGGAGTACATCAGTGAACCTTCATACTAGTAATCATCCCCCCCCCCAACCAAAGCATAGGGAGCAGTCAAGGGAAATCCAGTGGATAGTGGGCAGTAGAAGGGGAGGGGGGGGAGAGGGGAAGGATAAAAATAGGGAGGGGAGCAGGAGGGGGGGGGGGCCAGGCAGCCCCCTCCAGGCGAACAAAGGGGTCCGCCCCTGGGTGGGAGGGAGCCTCAACCAGACGTATCGGCCCAGCCCGACCAGACCTTTCCAAATTTGGCAGGACAGTTCCTACTCTCATAAGTTAACCTGTAGAGAGGGAGTACCCTAGCAATAGCCTCAAGCCAAGATGATTTAGTAGGGAGCTCCGGTCTCCAACGGAGCAGGACCTCCCTCCTAGCATAGAACAGGGCAAAAGTTATACATAGTTTAACATACCAGTCACCCTCAACTTCACCCAGGTAGCTGAGGAGCAACAGTCTCGGATCCAGCGGGATCTCAACACCGCAGCGATCTGAAAGCTCCTCCGCCACCTCCCGCCAATAGGGAGCCAGTTTGGGGCAGGTCCATACCATATGGAAGAAAGAACCCGGTGACACCAAACACCTGGTGCACAACGGACTCCTGGAGGGATAAATTCTGGCCAGCCTAACCGGGGTATAGTAGGCCCTATTGAGATACTTCAGTTGTATGAACCTACCTCTAGAGGCGATCATAGAGGGTAAGTATGAAGAGACACAGTCCTCCCAGGTCTCCTCGTCCAGATCGGGAATGTCCGCGATCCATTTCGCCAGCACGTCAGTCGTATCCATGTCATAGGCCACAGTGAGTCGGAGGTAGAGGGAAGAGAGGGGCCTCCCCATCACCCCCGAGATCAGCAGTCGCTCGATCGGGTCTGAGTCAAGGGTCACTGGGTCAGGGAACTGAGACGCAAGGGCATGCCTTAGCTGGCAATAACGAAAGCTCAGGGAGGCGGAATGCGCTAGACAGGTCTTGAAAAGACTGGGTCCTGCCCCCCGGCATCACATGCCGGAGGGTAAGGATGCCCCGTCGAGCCCACACCACCGGGTCAGGGATCGAGTCGAGATGGGGGAGGAGGGGATTCCCCCACAGGGGGGTATACGGGGAAAAGGTAGCAGGTTTAGCATATTTCGCCCTAGCGGACATCCAGACTCGGAGGACTGTGGACATGGGCCCCGTGACCGAGGAGTGTGCCCCAGTTCCCCGAAAGACCAGGTTAGACAGGGCCGCGTAGGATCCCAGGACCGCAGCCTCGAGCGTGACCGCCGGGTTCTGACGTGGCTGGGAGAACCACCACCGAACCGTGACAAGGACCGCCGCCCAGTAGTAAGCCAGGAAGTTCGGGAGGGCTAGCCCACCACTCGAGAGGGGGAGGTAGAGGAAGCGCTTTGCCACACGGGGGGGGGCGCCCAGCCCAAATAAAAGGTCATGACTATACTATCAAGCTTCCGAAAAAAGCTCCTAGGGATAGGGACGGGGGTCTTTCTGAAGAAGTATAATAGTTTAGGGAGATATATCATTTTAATAATATTTCCACGTCCCACCGGCGAGAGGGGGGGGGCACGCCATACCGCGCATCTCTTAGTGAGTTGCTCCAGTACCGGAAGGACATTCTTTGCCAGGTAGCCCTTTAACTCTAAACCAACGCGCACGCCAAGATAAGTGAATTCGTCTACCCAGAGCAGGGGTGTATTAGAGTCCGTTTGGGGCAACGCCGGGTGGAGCGGGAACAGGACCGATTTGTCCCAGTTTATTCATATTCCCGAAAACCGGCCGAAGGTGTCAAAGTGGACCAGCGCATTGCGCAGGGAGCCAGCTGCATCCGCAAGATATAACAGCGTATCGTCTGCATACGACAGTTTCTCCTCCAAGGGACCCACCCGCACCCCCCGAACCCCGCCGGATATGGGCAGCCAACGGCTCCAAGGCCAAAGCAAATAAGGCCGGGGAGAGCGGACAACCCTGTCTAGTCCCCCTCTCCAGGGGAAAAGAGGCAGACAGGGCACCGTTGGTACGGATGCGAGCCCTGGGCCGAGAATAGAGCATCTGTATCCAGGACAGAAAACGAGGGCCAAAACCGAAGTGGGAGAGAACCGACCACAAGTAGCCCCACTCGACCGAGTCGAAGGCCTTCTCGGCGTCGAGTGAGGCCACCACCCCCGGGGCATCAGGGTCCGCGATCGCCATGTGAGTGTGTAAGCGTCGAAGGTTAATATCCGTGCCCCTTCCCGGCATAAAGCCCGTCTGGTCCGAGTGGACCAGGGCCGTGATAACGGTGTTCAGCCGATTGGCGAGGATCTTAGCCAGGATCTTGGCATCTACATTGAGGGATATGGGTCGGTACGACGAACAAAGAGTGGGATCCTTACCTGGTTTGGGGATGACCACGATCACTGCGTCGTTCATCGAATCCGGGAGACACCTGGACTGGGCAGCTTGGGCAAAAAGTGATTGTAACCTAGGGGCCAGTTCTTCCATGTAGGATTTGTAAAACTCTACCGGGAACCCGTCCGGGCCCGGAGTCTTGCCGACCTGCATCATTTTCAGTGCCGCCCTCATCTCCTCCAGTTGGATGGGGGCATCCAGCTTGCGCACAGATGAGAGAGTGAGGACAGGAACATCAACCGCCTCCAGGTAGGCCGCCAAGTCCACCGACTCGTACGCCACCCTGGAGCTATATAAGCTTTGGTAAAATGTGGCAAAACAATGATTAATTTCAGACGGAGTTGAACGGAGGGACCAATCCGAGTCCCTGATCTGTGCGATGGTAGATATTCCCGATTACTCCTTAGACAACCAGGCTAGAAGCTTCCCCGTTCTCTCCCCATGTTCAAAAATACGCTGGGATTGATGGAGCAGTTTCTTCTGCGTCAAAGCAGAACGCAGAAGAAGGGCCTGCTGCATCAAAGACTGTAGGCGAGAGTAGTGTCGGGGATCACGGGTCCTAACATATAGAGCTTCCTGTCTAGCAGCCTCATCCTCTACCCCAATGAGCTCGGCCCTGCGCTCCCGCCGCACCCCAGCAATGATCGATTGGTATTGGCCCCGGGAGGAGGCCTTGAAGGCGTCCCACACCGTGGTCTCAGGGGCCGTGCCCGGGTTAGCCGTCCAGTAGTCTCGCAACGTATCCCCAAACCTTAGCACACGTCTGGATCCGACACTCAGTACCTAGAGAGTCTCCAGAGATTTTCAGTCTGGTCGGTCGTGGCAGTAAGGGACAGAAGGAGAGGGGCATGGTCCGAGATCCCCCTGGGAAGAATAACAACGTCCCGGACCCTGGGCAGGACAGGCGCCCCACATAGGCCAAGTCAATATGGGAGAATGACTTGTAAGTGGCCGAGTGGCAAGTGAAGGCACGGGACTGTGGGTACCTCCACCGCCAAACATCCGTAAGCGCAAAAGTGTCAGCCCACTCTGCCAGCCCCTGACGGGCAGTGCCCGCCGGGGTAAGCCTGTCCATACCCGCCTCCGGAACAAGGTTGAAGTCACCCATGAGGACCGCGTTATCACAGGGAATCTGCGCCAGTCTAGCCGAGATAGTACCCAGGACCCCAAGGGAAGCCGGAGGCGGCAAATAGAGGCCCACCAGAACCCATGGGTGATTATAAATCAGAGCATGTATCAACACAAATCTACCACCTGGATCCAGAACCAGATCCAGTAGTTTAAAGGGCAGAGATTTATGAACCAGAACACTGACCCCCCTTGCATAGTTAGAATACGTGGAGTGGTAGTGGTGGGCCACCCACGGTTTCTTAAGGCTTAGGGTCTTGCTTCCCACCAAATGCGTCTCCTGCAACACACAGACTTGGGGATTGTATTTCTTAATAAATTGAAATACCAGGGAACGCTTAACGGAGGAGTTTAAGCCTCGTGTATTCCAGGAGAGGATATCAAGAGTAGCCATATACGTCCGTGAGGGAAAAAACAGAAGGAGTAGTAGGGCATCGAGGATCTAGGCCATTCCCCACGGCCGGAATACAGCCGAGGAAAGAGCCAGGTCCCCCACCTGTGCAGATAATAAAATAATGAGCAGTACTGTCATGTAGTATATAACATATGAACATAAACATAACAGGGCGCCAACAGGGCCAAACCCATGACCCCCCCCACCCCACCCCCCCAGAACGCGGAGGAGAGTCTGTTTCCCGAAACTAACCCCAGCCCTCAGGCTGGACATGGAGGCAGTGAACAAGCGGCTATTCGCCCTTGTATAACAGAACAGTCAATTGAATCCGTGTATCCATGGAAGGATGAAAGTTTGTGTGGAACTCCCGGAGCCCCGGGGGCGCAGATCTTGAAGAACGTAGTTTCAACAGCCAAACAAAAAACAAACAGTCTACAACAGAAGGGTGCAACAGCTCTCTGTAGGGATGGGGCCCCCCAACCCCAGGGAGGTTGGGGAGAAGGAAGGGGGGGGGGAGCCCACACTCCGAGGATCCGAAGAGGGAGATGGGGGGGGGGAATGACGGAAAGTAGGAACAATGCCCCCCTCCCCCGAGTCCGGCCCGACACAGTAAGGGCAGGAGTTTATAGTTCATGGTTCAGGAGAAATGGAGTGGGGGGGTACCCAGAGTCAACAACAGACTGGGTAGAACCAGGCATCTCCCCCCAGGGAAAACAGCAATAAGGGAGTCCAGGACAGGGATCAGAGGAGTCCCCCCGCTCCATCCCCCAGCAAACACCCCAGAGAGCTTACTCACAGTCAGGCATCAGAGGAGATTGTAGTCATCTCAGCGCGGCAGTGTCTCGGCCCAGGCCACTGCATCCCTCGGGGATGTGAAGAGCTGCACCCGCTCGCCATCCTGTACTCGCAGCTTTGCTGGAAAAAGCATGCTGTATTTGATCCCTCGGTCCCTCAGCATGGCGTGGGCCTGGTCAAAGGACTTGCGCTGGCGCTGCGTCTCCACCGAGTAATCCGGGAATACGAGGAGTCTGACGTTTTGGAACTTCATCTCCCCCTGCAGACGGGCCTCCCGGAGGACCGTGTCTCTGTCCCTATAGTGGAGGAGCTTGAAGATGAAGGTGCGCGGCGGGGCTCCCTGCGGACCCCTGGTTGCCGGGATGCAGTGGGCTCTTTCAATGGAGAAGTGGGGAGAGAACCAAGCCGCAGGAAGGAGGGCGGGCAGCAGCTGCTCCATGAAGGTGACTGGGTCCGTACCCTCCGCCCCCTCCGGCAGACCCAGCACCCGCAGATTGTTGCGGCGGTTACGGTTCTCGGCGTCTTCCGCTCTGTGCTCGAGCGCCTTGACCCTGGCCTTCAGGGACTGGAGATCTGCATGGTGTCCCCTCTGTGCGTCTTCCACGTCAGAGACCCGTCTCTCCGCTTCCGACACCCGGTCCCTAAACGAATCCAGGTCCCTGCGGATGAGGGCAGTCTCCTCCTGGACATGGCCAATTTTCACCGTCAGGGTAGACTGGCAGGTGGTGATAGCCAACATGAGGGCTTCAAATGCCGCGGAGCCAGCCTGTACCGTGCCATCCGGCGGGGAGTCTGTCTGAGCCGCCATGTGGCAGGAGGATTGGGCCCGGGCTTTGGCGGTGTAACTGCAGCAGCGGTGTTACGGCGCTTCTGGCTCCCGGATTTGTTGCGGCGCATTCCCCAGGGCACGAGGCGGTGAGAGAGAACGAATCAAGCCCCGTTCCACAGCAGGATAAAGGTTAGGATAGATATCAGAGCGGGAGCTCAGCCACTACACGTCCGCTCCCGTTGCCATCTTGGACACGCCCCCCCTCCAATATATTTTTAAAACTTTTTATATAACTGTGTGCAGTCTTATTAAGAAACGTTTTCAGCAGAGGACACCTTCCTCGAGAACCAGAAAAGAGGGACTGCATCAACAGTCTGGAGCTCTCCTTTTACCATCAAAACCAGGAACATCAGCCAAGATCTTTGAGAGCCACTGATCCACCTTATGCTCATTGATTGGACTCACCTAAACGCACAGAACCAGGACGTTGTGCATTTCCCCACCCCCTAATTCCTTTTTATTTCTGTCGCATTATTGTCTAAATGTTCATTTAGAATATCCTTTGTATTAAATAATTTTGTTGCACCATTTTACCTTTTCTAGTATTAAACAATATTTTCAAAAGTGTCAATATTGTCTCTAATGCACGAACGCAGAACTGTCACTTTGAAAAGCACTACTATATGGTAAATCTCTAGGTATAACAATCTGTGGTGACAGTGTTTGTAAGGCCCCTTTCAAACCTGCGGACTGATCAGGTCCGCCTGTCTGTTTTTCAGACTGACCCGTTCAGACCACCCATTGGGGCGGCAGATGTCAGCGGGCATTTCCCATATCCCTGTATATTGTGTTTGCTAAGATGCATGTCCAAGAGTCTTTTAAAACTATCAATACTTCCTGCTGACACCACCCATTGTGGAAGAGAGTTTCACATCCTTACTGCCTACCTACACTGGGATCACCATGGAGGGCACACCGTTTATGTTTCAGTTTTAAGGATACCCATTGATCTGAGGTGGGCAGCAAGACCACAAGTATTGTTTTATCCAGAGGGTTGGCTGCACCACTTACCCATAAACGAAGCCCCCAAGCGCAGGAGATTGCTTTTTGTATTACCATTGAGGCATTTGTATATTGCTATCATATCTCCTCTCAATCGTCTCTTCTTCAGAGAGAATAAATTTAGTGCTGGTAGTCGTTCTGCGTAATCGCGGTCCTTCAGTCCCCTTATTAATTTTGTTTCCCTTCTCTGGATTCTCTCCAGTTCCAGCACATCCTTCCTGAGGAGTGGTGACCAGAACTGGATGAAATATCCCAGATGTGGCCAAACCAAAGTTTTATAAAATGGCAGAATTATCTTTTTACCTCTGGAGCAAATTCCCTTTTTAATGCAAGCTAATATTCTGCTGGCTTTACTTGCTGCAGCTCGACATTGCCTGCTAGTGCTTATTCTGTCTTCTACTAGGACACTCAGATCCTTCTCCATCCAGGATTCCCCCAGAGCTTCTCCCCTTAGTGAGTAGTTTGCGTTTATGTTTTTAACCCCCAAGTGTATAACTTTACATTTTTCAATGTTAAACCTCATTTGCCATCTAGTTGCCCAATCCATTAATGTATTCATGTCCTCTTGTAAGGTTTCTATATCCTGCTGTGATGTTATTGCCCTACTCATTTATCCCAACCTCTATATCACTTATAAATAAATTAAACAGAATTGGTCCCAAGACAGAGCCTTGGGGTACCCCACTTACTACTCTAGACCAGGGGTCTCCAAACTTTCTAAACAAAGGGCCAGTTTACTATCCTTCAGAGTATAGGGGGGGGGGGCAGACTGTAGCTAGTGGGAGTAGAAAATGTCCCAGCGGCGGTGGAAGTAATAGCGCCCTCCCTATTGCTGGCATCAGTGGAAGGAATAGCGCCCTCCCTATTGTTGGCATCAGTGGAAGGAATAGCGCCCTCCCTATTGTTGGCATCAGTGGAAGGAATAGCGCCCTCCCTATTGTTGGCATCAGTGGAAAGAATAGCGCCCTCCCTATTGTTGGCATCAGTGGAAGGAATAGCGCCCTCCCTATTGTTGGCATCAGTGGAAGGAATAGCGCCCTCCCTATTGTTGGCATCAGTGGAAGGAATAGCGCCCTCCCTATTGTTGGCATCAGTGGAAGGAATAGCGCCCTATTGTTGGCATCAGTGGAAGGAATAGCGCCCTATTGTTGGCATCAGTGGAAGGAATAGCGCCCTATTGTTGGCATCAGTGGAAGGAATAGCGCCCTATTGTTGGCATCAGTGGAAGGAATAGCGCCCTATTGTTGGCATCAGTGGAAGGAATAGCGCCCTATTGTTGGCATCAGTGGAAGGAATAGCGCCCTATTGTTGGCATCAGTGGAAGGAATAGCGCCCTATTGTTGGCATCAGTGGAAGGAATAGCGCCCTATTGTTGGCATCAGTGGACAGAGTAGCACCCCATCATTGGTATCTGTGGGAGGAATAGTGCTCCACCACTGGTGTTAATGGGAGGAATGGCGCCCCATCATTAGTGTCAGTTGTGGATGGAATAGTGCTCCAAGGGAGGCAAGCAAAGGGCCACATCTGGCCACAGGGCCGCAGTTTGGAGACCACTGCTCTAGACCATTCTTCTGAGTACACATTATTTATCACCACTCTTTGGGAATGCCCCTGTAGCTAGTAAAGAGTGAACTGTGTAGTTATCGAAAACTCAGCAACAATCAATCTCAGTTGGCTGGCACCTAGATTGTGGTCCCACGCGAGCTGGGAAATCTTTGTGCAGGGTGAGAGTATCATTGTCACGCATCAGTGATAGAGCGGTGCAAGTTTAACCAGCCAATGGTCACAAGTGGGTGAAGCTGGCCAGGGTCTGACCATGCGTCTTCACATATAGATGTATATGTAGCCTCATATGTCTCTATTTATTATTGGGATTTAAATAAAATAAAAAATAGCTCACATTTTACCAGCCATTCATGCACAAATGTAAGATAAAGAATCCAAAGAATCCACAAACTTTATTTTTCTTTTACCAGAACAGTATATTTATTTCTCCTGACTAAAGTATTCTTTGTAAGGTATAACATAAAAAAATAAATAAAATAGGATTACCGGTAACTGGATTTCCTTCCACCACCTTAAATAAGTGCAGCTTTTTAATGATCATAGGACCTACTGCAAACAAAAGAAGCTTGGAACAGCATGCAATGTGTTTTTCAGGGCTAATAATCTCCCTTTCCCCTATAGGCATCCACTTTATCTGAGAAAGCACAGAGCATTTGAATGATAAAAGGTTTTCAAGGGCTCCCACTGCTGCATTATTACTAGCTTACAGCAGAGCTCAGTGAGGTATCTGTTGTCTAATAAAGCTGCCTATGTGAATGTACAGGAGCTGTCTGGAGGTTCACACACAGGCTTTCCACTTAACAGTCAATACAAACCACACCTTTCTGTGCGCCCTGCCAGAGAGCGCTCACGCACAGCAGGCCCCTCACAGTGTGCGTCTCAAGCTGAGGGGGGATACTGCGCTTCAGGACAATGAGATGAATACAGGAGTGTTCTGTCACAAGGGGGAACCCGCTGAAGCCTGGAGCTATGAGCTCACTACAACCTTGAAAATATAAGCTTCTTTTTATAAAGGATCTGATGTGGTTGTTTTATGGCGGGTCCTAGACTCCATGGAGTGTGCATCTACATGCAAACAAAAGGTGTCATACTGAGTATTTAAAAAGCCAAACGTCTCCTTCAAAAAACGTCCATAACAAGTATGGATTACCACTCTGTATAGTGGCCTTTCATAAAAACAGGCACCAGGAGCCATACGATTATTATTATTTAGGTACTTATACAGCGCCGTCAATTTATTACTAGGATTATTATTATTATTATTATACAACCGCATAACCGTATGCCAACGGTTTCGCAGCATTTTACAATATAAAAAGAGATATGATGTAAAATTTGGGCATATCTTCCCACAAGGGAGCGACAGGTGCGATGTACAGCTGCCTATACAATTCAACGGCTGTGCGCCGCAACGTGCGTAAACACAAGCATGCGTATCAATGGATGCCCTTGGAGCCAGATTGCCTGCCCAGTTCAGGGGCACATTTCCATACGCATGTGCACATTTACACAAGTACTGTATATCAACCTATACCTGCATACAGCCATTGATTTCTTTTGGCGGCTGTACGCAGCAGCTGTGGCTACCAGATGGGAAAATAAGCCCAAATTTTACATCATAAAGCCCCAGGCACCCATGTGTATAAGGCTTACGGCCAAACTTTGAAATCAACAAAAAAAGCTTGATTTACATAAAACAATCTCTTTAAAGTAGATCCAACACCAAACATATTATTACATTTTTCATGCAAGGTACACTTTTTAAATGTGCCCCACCTTCCTTTGATGAAACACTGAATAAAATTCCTTCAGGCCTCATTTACATGGGTAGCAGTCTCTACTGCCCCTCTGCCTGATTTTTATTAGCCAAAAGGGGATTTAGTATCTAAATACAGGGCCACAACGGCAAGACCAGCATTTGGCTTATGGTTGCGACACAGTCCTATTCACTTCAATGGGCAAGTTTGACAGGTGGTGCCGCCTGTCAAATTCAACATGCGGAGTAAAATTAGCTTTGCTTTGCAGCATGTGCATGGACCTCTCTGGCTGCCATAGTAGGTTTTAGGTGTGAGGCAACAAATAAAATAAAAATAAATAAATCAACTGCCTGTTTTTACTGCCCCATTCCTATCTATGTAAACGAAGCTTTGGGGGGAAAAAGTTAAATACTGTCTATTCACCTTTCTTCGTATTTTGTAGTGCAGGGGATGACATAATTATCTTAAATTACAGATTCTAGAGTTCTCCATATCCCAAAAAGAAGATGTTGAATCTCAGCGCAGAATCATCTACTCAGTGAGATCTGGGCTACTTGACACTTACCAGATCTCAATGGAAGGAGGATGAGGTCACCATCATCTAGGAGCCACACATGGAAGCCAGTAGAAAACCTAAAAAAAAGCAGACTTGGCTATTCAAGTGCAAGGTCCACTTTAAAGCGGAATTCCGCACAAAAATGGAACCTCCGCTTTTATGCTACCCGTTTTTGCCAGGATTCCCTTCCCACTTCCAGAAGACAGCTCTGTGGCGCTGTCCATCGGAAGTTTGGCCCCCTCCTCCTTTCTCCAACGCCGGGCCAGTATGAAAGCGCAGCGCGCTTCGCGCATTCGCAGCAGGGAACCGGCAGTAAAGCCGAAAGGCTTCACTACCGGTTTCCCTTACCTTGATTGGCGGCAGTAGCACCCAAGAGCCGGGTAGAAAATTGGCTTCGGGTGCCGACATTGCGGGAATCCTGGACAGGTAAGTGTCCTAATAATAAACTCAGCAGCTACAGTATTTGTAGCTGCTGACTTTTCATTTTTTCGTGGGGGGCGGAACTCCTCTTATGTAAATAGTCTTTAAATCTGCAGCTTTTTTTAAAAAAAACTCCTCTGGTGATTCTGAAGCAATGTTCTTGTTCAGAAACTTCCTGTTGTGGGATGACAACTGTCTCCCAGCAGTGCATCTGTGTAGTCACGTTGTATTCTTGGCAGAGATTACAAGCAGTCATGCCAAGACACATTGATCAGGCATAGTTCACCATTGTCACTAATAAAGGTCAGTCCAGATCATAGACTTGCCACTGGATCAAGTACATGTAGAAAGTAATTAGCTGAGAAGGTCTGGAAGTGATAAGTAGCACTGAGATGCAAAAAGGGATGAAAAATATGTGAAAACAGCATTTAAGGGGAAAATGGCAATTTTTTTTAGATACACAGTGCTTTAGAAAACTACTGTATATACTTGAGTATAAGCCGACCCGAATATTAGCCGAGGCACCTAATTTTACCACAAAAAACTGGGAAAACGTATTGACTCGAGTATAAGCCTAGGGTGTCCATCTGCATGCCTCACTGTGCCTCACTGTGTCCATGTGCATGCCTCACTGTGCCCATGACTAGACTGACGTTTAACATGGAAGTCTAAAGAAGGGGTGCCCGGCTTTGAAATATCGGTGCTCCCCGGCCGTAGGTCCCCCAGGCAAAAAACTTTGCTCACTTGTAGAGGAACAGTGGGGCTACATGTGTGCCAAGGGGTCCAGGGGACATAAGGATGACCGATACCGGGTCCCCAAACTCCGGGAGATCAGGCGCAAAAAGGTGACTCGAGTATAAACCGAGGGGGGCATTTTCAGCACACAAAAAAAAAATGTGCTGAAAAACTCGGCTTATACGGTAAATGTTATCCAGTTCGAGTTTACATCCACTTTGGAGACATAGCAGACAGAATTGAAAGCTTACCACAATTGGAGGGAGGAATACTCGGTACTAATGCTTCTAGCAGCAGACACTTTTGGACTATGTACTTGTACTTGGTTTTAACTTCTTTTCACAGTGGAGACCTCTAGTTTCCAAACAAATAATTATGCCAGGAGTTCAGCTGTTTGTAGCTGGAATGGTTTACTAGCTGTATATTCAGACAGGAGTTCTCAGTAGAATGTCTAGCCTCATATGCCACATCTGTGCATCTCTGCATAAAATTATCAATTGATACCTCATTTGCCAAAGCAGCAAATGTGGATTTCTATCACCTGTCCCAACCAAGAGTAGACTTGGGTATTACATGGATGGATAGAACATGCATCTCTGCAGTCATTTACAGCTCTTGTAGTATAGGGGAATTTGGTCTCCCCTTTCTGATGGCTCTTACATGTAAAATCTAGCATTCACCAATCTGTAACCTAATAGAGGAAATCTTGGGACACTTGGTCTACAAGTATATATGCAGCCTAAGGACATAGCATACACTACATAGCGAAAAGTTGGTCATCACATGACCTATATAAAAAAAATCAGTTTGTAAATGGATAGAAAACTGGCTAAAAGACCAAATTCAGAGAGTCGTGGTTAATGATTCTCACTCTGAATGGTCTAAGGTTATCAGTGGTGTACCCCAAGGTTCAGTGTTGGGACCCTTACTTTTTAATGTATTTATAAATGATATTGGGTCTGGGATCAAAAGTACAATTTCTGTCTTTGCTATGCAGTGGAATAATATCCTTACAGGATGTCTCCAATTTACAAGCCAACCTCAATGTACTGTTTAATTGGGCATCTATGTGGCAAATGAGGTTTATTGTTTATAACTTAAAGTTATGCACTTGGGGGCTAAGAATATGCATGCATCATACATACTAGGGAGATTACATACTAGGGGGATTACAACTGGGGGAAATCAATGGTAGAGAAGGATCTGTTTTTATTTTTGTAGATCATAAGCTCAATAATGGCATGCAATGCCAAGCTGTGGTTTCCAAAGTGAGCAAAATCCTTTCTTGTATTGAGAGGTATGGACTCCAGAGAGAGAGAGAGAGATATAATTTTGCCCCTGCACAAATTAGTAAGACCTCATCTGGAATATGCAGTTCAGTTTTGGGCACCAGGTCACAAAAAGAATATTGGGGAACTGGAGAAAGTGCAGAGAAGGGCAACCAAACTGATAAGAGGCATGGAGGAGCTCAGCTATGAGGAAAGATTATACAAGGAAATTCAGAGGAACTGAATTTATTCTCTGTTGATAAGAGGAGATACATACATAAGTGGTCCATATAATGAACTTGGTGTCGAGTTATCCACCTTAAGGTCATCACAGAGGACAAGGGGGGACACTTTACGTCTGGAGGAAAATAGATTTATTCTTCAAATATGGAAAGCTTTCTTCACAGTAAGCTGTGAAAATATGGAATATGTAAAACAACAAAAGATTGCCACACTAGTGTCTAATGAATAAAACTGGATAATAAATCCAGAAATGTGTCCATATAAGTGTCCAAACACTCCTCGTGATTCCTGGAATAAAATATAACAGAGACACCCAAAGTGCACTTTCCACCGTGATAGATAGACTCCATGTTATAGGAGCCTAGCAAAGCATGGATTCACACACCCCATTAAGGATCCATCCATGGAAAGCAGACGAAGATGATATTGAAATCAGCCTTGCTGGTTTTTGCTTTTCCTTGTTCTCTCATGCAAGTGATAGAGAGATCGCCACATTGTGTAAAACCGTGGTATTTATTAAATGAGTTCACAAGTCCGACAAAAGTAAAAATATCCTGGGTTAAAAGATTCTGCAGATCAAACTGGCATGGTAAGTTGAGCATACATGCCACCCTAAAAAATATGGAATAGACTCCCTCCAGAGCTGGTTCTGGTCAGATTAGTAGATGGTTTTAAAACACGCCTGGACTTTTTCCTGAATGCACATAATTTACCTGATACTAACAGTTATAGGTAAAGTGAATCCAGGGAATATCGAATTGCCTGTTGGGGGATCAGGAAGGAATCTTATTCCCCCGCTGCAGCAAATTGGATCATGCTTTTTTTTCTGCCTTCTTCTGGGTCAACTGTGGGTACAGAATTGTATATAATTGGAGGTTTTCGATGTGTGTGTGTGTGTGTGTGTGTGTGTGTGTTTTTTTCTGTGTTGGTTGAACTTGTGTCTTTTTTCAACCAGATTAACTATGTAACTCTATGAGTGAGTTGGACATCCTAGCCTCCATTCTTCTTGAAAGCTTTTCCACAAGATCTTGAAATGTTTGTGGAAATGTTTGTGGAAACATTTGCCCATTAAGGCAAGAAAACATCAGCAACGTCAGGTAATGATGTTAGACAAGAAGACCTGACTCATAATCCGTGTTTCAAATCATCTCAAAAGGTGTTCATTATGGTGGAGGTCAGGGCTTTGGGTATGCCCCACCATGTTCCTCCACACCAAGGTTCAGATCTGGGTCCCCCACCAGTGGTTTTGTCTTACGGCCTTCTGGAAAGCAATCCAGCATTCCAAGATGGCCACTACGTGCCACCACCGCGCATGCGCGTGACATTATCGTGGATATTTGGTCTGTGCTGAGCTTGGTGGATCCAGGAGGGGGTGCTGATCCCGGTTTCTGTCATATATCGAGGACTGTTGTGCCGGTGGGCTGTGGCTCCGTTACTGTGGCTTCCACCAGCTCGATCGTTCTAGTCTGGGCATATTTAAGGGGCCTCCCCTGTGTCATGGCACCGCTGGCTTCCCCGTGTGCTGGGTGGTCCCCTTGCCTACTATGTAAAGGTTAGTTTGTGTTTAATTTATTGTTATATTTTTTTTTATTTTTTTATGCTTCTCGTTTTTTCACAATAGTCCAATTTTGTTTCAATGGAATTGCTGCAAACACTAGAAAGGAGGCCATTTTTATCCAAACTGGAGTGCATAACGTGTACGTTTGGAAAAAACTGTCAATATACTATACACTGAGGCCCCTAGAACAGTTTAGATGCAAAGAATGCAAAGCACATGTCTGTTTCTATATAAATATAAAGCTGTATATTAAAAACACAAAGGATTCCGAATGCCAAAATGGGATAATTTAAAAACCACAGTGTTGTATCTGACAGAGGGCAACAGCAACATGACCTTGAGAATCATTAAATGCTGGCAAATATTTTAATAACCGTATATCTAAGATGAAATATATTATTCCTAATGAAGTTGTCTATTTAATAAAAGACTGAACATTAAATCAAGATAGCTCTCTAGAATAGTAAATGTCTTAAAATTGGTATGTGGAAGATTAAGATAAAAGAAATGACAAGAAGTTGAACAGACCCCAGAAGCATTTGTTCCTTCTTAAATCTTCTGACAAATTCCTTGGCAGAGTTCCCTGTAGAAGTGAATCTAAGGGACAGCTGCACTGCTTTTACATTGAGAGGGACTCTACTGAAGCCCATCTTTAAGAATCTGGCCCACCCTCTACCATGATGTAATGTGTAATGGTCAATGGCAACGCTTAAATTAATACACCATCACATTGCTTTAGAGAGACAAAATACAGGGGTTTCTCTCATGTTAGTTGTATGCAGTATTTTAAATTAAACACAGCCTTTAAACATTTGATTACATGCATGATTTTGTTTCTACAATTCTTCTAATTCGCATGGAGTCAAGGCAGTACTGTATCCCCCATCTATAGCAACCGTCCCATTAATCGTTGCACTTTACCATTCACATTTTTTCTCGTTAATGGTCCAAGTAGAGAAATGTGAGTGCGCGTGTGTGCGTGTATGTATGGGTTGACTGTACTTGGTTTACATCTCCACTGCTTACTATACTAGGATTTCCCATAGTGGGGCCCTACGTGGCCCACTTTGGTCGACCTACTTATTTTGTAGTTTTAGTTTTCCTCCATTGAGGAACCGGGGTTCACAATTTTTTTGATAATACCATATAGCCCTGTGGTGCCATCATCAATATGCAAGGATAAAGATAGACAGACAGAGATTATATATATATATATATATATATATATATATATATATATATATATATATATATATATATATATATATGTGTGTGTGTGTGTGAGGGGGTTAACTCGGCAGCGGGTGTGTGTGTGTCCCTGGATGGGTTCACCACACAAAAACAGGCACAGCAGACAGTGGTAGGAGAAAACAAAAGGGTGTGGTTTTGTTTGAACTATATACAGACAAAAAAAAGTACAGCAAAAACAAAAAGAAACAGGAAAAGAAATCCTGGTCAACTTGACAGCTCACTACACACGTTGGTGTCCCTAACTAACAACTGGGTACAGCCTTGTGCTGTCCCAGTCCCTAGCTCCCTGCTTTTAGAAGAAGTTCTTAGCAATAACCACACAGGCTTTGGCTCACCGCACAGAGATCACACTCCCCAGACTATCCACACAGATCTGGTTCCAGGTTGGAGCCTCTCCCTTAGCATGTTGGGAGTTCTTGTAGAGGCCCTAATGAGCCCACTTACTTCAGCTGGGCTCATTAACTCTTCCCCTGCAAGACTCCCAGCACTCTCCCTAGTGGTATAAAATCGGCATAAAGCCTGAATCTAGGACATATATACCTTCCATCCTGGATGCAACCTGGTGATTTTACCTGCCTGCTGTCACAATATATATATATATATATATATATATATATATATATATATATATATATATATATATATATATATATATATATATATATACACACATACATACATACATACATACATACACACACACACACACACACACACACACACACACACACAATGTAACCATTACGAAACGGTTTGCTTTGTACATGAAAAAACTCAATAAATCTTTTAAAAAGTAGACAAATGTCATCAGCACACCAAGGATTCCACGAAAAGGGCCCAAAGCTTTATTTTTGTGGTCACATGATAAACATAAAGCTGTGCGTTTATCATGTGACCACGAAAATAAAGCTTTGGACCCTTTCAAGGAATCCTTGGTGTGCTTATGACACTTCTTCACTTTTGCTCCTGATCTGGGACTTCTGCCTTTTCCAGTGGCACAAAAGGAGCGAGTGTGCATTAAAAGTTGAACCATCCCGTGACCTCAGCACCTCTTTGCTTCTCTCTCCACTTATTGGGACAGACTGACTGCAAACATAAGAACTCGCTCCGTCAAGCTTGATTATGGTTTTGTAGAGCAAATCTATCCAGCGTCATGTCACTACATCATATATAACACCATGGAGCCTCTACGATGGTCCCTCCTCTAATGCTGCATACACATGATCAGATTTTCCGTGGAAAAAATCTTGAATGGTTTTTCCCAACGGAATTCCGCTCAAGCTTCGCTTGCATACACACGGTCACACAAAAGTTGTCTGAACTTTCGACCATCAAGAACGCGGCGACGTACACTACTACGACGAGCCAAGAAAATTAAGTTCAATGCTTCTGAGCATGCGTCAAATTATTTCCGAGCATGCGTCGGAATTTTGCGCGTCGGAATTGCTACAGACGATCGGAACTTCCGTCAGAAAGTTTGAGAACCAGCTCTCAAATTTTTGTTGGCGGAAATTCCGACAGGAAAAGTCCGATTGAGTCTACACACGGTAAGAAATACGACCAAAACCTCACATCGGACTTTTCTGGTCGGAAATTCCGACCGAGTCTACAGATTAGGCTGTGTCTTAAAATGGGAAGCAGAACAGTATATTTACAATTATGGAAGAAAAATATATATGGTACTTTTACAATTTATATTTATTTTACACCGGCCTATATCTTAATTTTAAAGTGAACCTGTGGTCAGCCATACAATTTGTACCCAAGACATAGTTCAAGTCTATCAGCAAGCACACTGGTGAAAAAAAGCATGATTACATTTTTGGATAACAGGCTAGTTGCTGCCTTGCGGTTTAGATATTGCACCATAAAGTTCCCCCTTAAGTGCATTCATCGTACTGCGGTCTCTAAATTTTGTTTTGAAAAAATTGGATTTAAGAACGTTTCTTCAATTTTCTAATAGTTAATTGGGTTGAAATCACCAATCATTTTCAACTGTAATACCAAAAAAAAAAAAAAAAAAAAAACACAATTCTAACAGTGAGTATGGTTTTCGTTCACGAAATTCCACTCATTCCAACAATGAATGATAAAATAATTTTTTAAGTACTTTTAAATTAATGTACATGTGTCAACTCTCTCTGGTATTATCAAATGTACAGATGAGCTTTTTGAAAATCTACCAGTGTATGGCCAGCTTAACAGTCCCTTCATTGATGGCAAAGGGTAGAAGATATCCAGAGGAACCCTACAGTGATGGATCTAAAAACTGGTGCAGCCAGGACAGAGATGGCATGATTTTCACCAAGGCAGACCTCATTATCCTCCACTAAATATAAAAACAACCGTGTTTGCCGTTTTTTTTATCTTCCAACAAAAATAAACTTAATTTGTTTTGGCTGTAGTTCATTTTAACTAAATTTAATAAAAAGAATCATTAGACATCCAATTTAATTTCCAGCGAGGGCTTTTTCCCTTCCAGTTAAAAAAATGACAATTTTGTAGCCTCAAACGATGATCTGTTTCCAACTAATTTAAATCACATATCAGTTTCAACAGATGTTTTAGCTTATTGCCAAATCCTGTATCATCGGTAAGCCCCAGTATACAGTGTTCCCAGACCAGCAGAGTGCTGAAATCAGAGGAATAACAGAGGAAGGGGCCCTTAGTTCTAAACTGCAAAAATACTACTGCAAGGACCAACTTATCAATCTTACAATATTTCCCAAGGATCCACCAGTACATCTACAGTGCCTTGAAAAAGTATTCCTACTCCTTGAAATTTTCCACATTTTGTCATGTTACAACCAAAAACGTAAATGTATTTTATTGGGATTTTATGTGATAGACCAACACAAGGTGGAACAGAATTGTGAAGTGGCAGGAAAATGATAAAATGTTTTAAAAATAAAACGGATACCCCTAACTAGAGCTGCACGATTCTGGATAAAAATAAGAATCACATATTTTTTTTTGTTTAGAATAGAGATCACGATTCTCGCGGCGCAACATCATCTTTCACATTATACAAAAAAATTGGGCTAACTTTATGGATTTCCCCAAAAATTGTGTTTGAAAGACCGTTGCGCAAATACAGTGTGACATAAAATATTGCAACGTCCGCCATTTTAATTTTCTAGGGATTCTGCTAAAAAATATATATAATGTTTGGAGATTCTAAGTAATTTTCTAGCGAAAAATATGGATTTTAACTTGTAAGCAACAAATAATCAAAAAAGTAGGATTTTTAAAACAGCTTACCTGTAAAATCCTTTTCTTGGAGTACATCACGGGACACAGAGCGACATAGTCATTACTATGTGGGTTATATAGAATTACCTTCAGGTGCTGGCACTGGCAACTTCCAAAACAGGAAGTACCCTCCCCTATATAAGCCCCTCCCATCCGGGAGTACCTCAGTTTTGTAGCAAAGCAATACGTGTCCCCAAAAGAGGGGTGGGAGCTCTGTGTCCCGTGATGTACTCCAAGAAAAGGATTTTACAGGTAAGCGGTTTTAAAAATCCTACTTTCTTGTTCATACATCACGGGACACAGAGCGACATAGTCATTACTATGTGGGACGTCCCAAAGCAATGCCCAATGAGGGGGGGGATACACCATACATAAGCTGGGCGCCATCAGGCATGAGGATCTTTTGCGGCCTGCAACACACTGCGCCCAAAGGCGACATCCTCCTGACTTCTAACGTCCACCTGGTAGAACCTAGTAAACGTGTGTACTGAAGACCATGTTGCGGCCTTACAGATTTGAGCCAGGGAGGCCTGGTGATGCACTGCCCATGAAGTTCCAACCGCTCTCGTGGAGTGCGCCCTAACTTTGAACGGAGGCGGTCTACTTCTCAAGCCATAGGCTTGTATTATGACCTGTCGAATCCACTTGGCTAAAGTAGATTTTGATGCTGCCTGACCCTTTCTGGGGCCTTCCGGCAGAACAAACAAAGAATCCGTTCTACGAATCTGAGCAGTGGCTTTTAGATAAGCTTTAACTGCTCTTACTACATCCAAAGAATGCAATAACTTTTCCTCTACCGAGCTTGGTTTGGGGAAAAAAGAAGGAAGAACCACATCCTGGTTCAAGTGAAACCTCGATACCACCTTAGGAAGAAAGGCTGGGTGAGGGCGTAATGTTACTCTGTCCTTATGAATAACTAGATATGGCTCCTTACAGGACATGGCGGCTAATTCCGACACTCTTCTAGCCGAGCATATGGCTACTAAAAATATCAATTTTCTGGTGAGTAGAACCAAGGAAATGTGCCGCAAAGGTTCAAACGGCTGCGTCTGCAGAACCGACAGAACCAAATTTAGATCCCATGGGCATATGGGAGCTTTAATCGGTGGAATAATACGAGTCACCCCTTGCATAAAGGATTTGCAAGTGAATGCATAGCCAGGGGCCTTTGAAATAGTATTGATAAGGCCGAAACCTGGCCCTTGATAGTACTTAAGGCAAACTTCCTGTCTACAGCCCACTGCAGGAGTCCAGAATTCTGCCTATAACGTACTTACGTGGATGCCATTTTCTGGCCTCGCACCAAGTGATGTACGCCTTCCAAACTCTATAGTAGATCTGCCTGGATACAGGCTTCCTGGCATTGATTATAGTTGATACCACAGAGTTAGAGAGACCTCTCTTCTTTAGGATGTGGGATTCAATAGCCAGGCCGTTAAACTTAGAGTTAGTAAGGAAGGGTGGTATATCGGTCCTTGCGAAAGCAGGTCCGGACGACGTGGAAGGGTCCAAGGACTCCCCACAGACATTTTGATGATCTCCGCGTACCAGGCCCTTCGGGGCCACGCTGGAGCCACCAGGATCACCGGCTTCTTTTCCAACCTGACTCTGCGAAGGAGTCGAGGCAACAATTGTAGCGGAGGGAATGCATATATCAGTCTGAACTGATCCCAAGGGAACACCAGAGCATCCGAGCCGCAAGCGAGGGGATCCCTTGTCCGGGAGACAAATCTGTCCACCTTTGCGTTGAATCTGGATGCTAGCAGATCTACATCCGGTGTTCCCCACCGCTGACATATTGCTCGGAAGACCTCGGGATGAAGGGACCATTCCCCTGGGCATAACTGTTGGCGACTCAGAAAGTCCGCCTTCCAATTCTCCACCCCTGGAATGAAGACAGCTGATATACATGGGACATGCTTTTCTGCCCATTCCAGGATGTGACTTACTTCCCTCTGGGCTGCACGACTCCTGGTGCCTCCCTGATGATTGATATATGCCACTGCTGTGGCATTGTCTGATTGAATTCTGACAGGGGACCCTTGGAGTCTGGATGTCCAGGCTACTAGGGCATACCGGGCTGCTCGTATCTCTAAGAGATTGATGGGCAGGGTTTTTACTACATTTGACCATCTGCCCTGGAGACACCATTGCTCCAGTACTGCCCCCCAGCCTATAAGGCTGGCATCTGTAGTGACCACCTTCCAAGATATCGGACTGAAGGGTTTTCCCTTCTGGAGATTCTGGGGGATCAACCACCAGCAGAGACTCTTCCGAACGGAAGGGGACAAAGCCATCGGGAAGTCTAGAGCCTGAATTTTTCCGTTCCAGGCTGACAATATGGCCCTCTGTAAATTCCTTGAGTGGAATTGGGCGTATGGCACAGCTTCGAATGATGCTACCATCTTTCCTAGCAGCCTCATGCACAGGCGTATGGACGGCTGTCTTTTTGCACAAAGCAGACGGACCAAGCCCCTCAAAGAGGATACCTTGTCTAGAGGTAAGAAAATCTTCCTCTGGTCTGAATCCAGCCGTAGCCCTAGATATACCAGGTTTTTCACTGGCTGTAGGGCTGACTTGTCCAGGTTGATGACCCAACCGTGAGATTCTAGATACTTGATTGTATCGACAATTACCACTTCTAGCTTGGCAACTGAGTGGTCCATCAACAACAGGTCGTCTAGGTATGCCATTATCGTTACACCTCGTGTTCTTAGATCGGCCAACAGTGGGGCCAGAATTTTTGTGAACACTCGTGGTGCTGTGGCCAGACCGAATGGTAAGGCTCTGAACTGAAAATGGCGCCCTTCTACTGCAAAGCGTAGAAATTTTTGATGACCTGGAAAGATGGGAACATGCAAGTAAGCATCTTTGATGTCGATCGAGGCTAACCATTCCTCCCCCTGTAGGGCAGCGGTGACCGATCGGATCGACTCCATCCGGAAAGACCGGACGTTTAGAAATTTGTTTAGACTCTTTAGGTCCAATATGGGTCTTATGTCCCCATTTGGCTTCGGGACTGTGAAAAGGTTTGAGTAGAAACCCAACCCCCACTCTTCCATAGGAACCTCCATAATTACTCCTTGGAGCAATAGTTGTTCTAACGCCAATAGGAGAGACCCTCTTTTCAGAGGGTCTCTTGGCATGCCTGACCACATAAAATGGGAAGGAGGAGACTCTTTTAACTCCAACTTGTATCCCAGAGTTACTGCGGAGAGCACCCATCTGTCTTTGATCGTCTCCCGCCAGGTCTCTGCGAACAACTGAAGTCTTCCCCCCACCCGTTTGAGTGGGGGCAGCCCTTCATAGGCTTGACTTGGAGGTTGGTTTAGTACCCCTTCGGATCCAGGGTTTCTTATTACCCTGTGACTGTCCCTGATTTTTACCCCCTGAGTTTGACCGAGGAGGCCGTCGGAACTGCTTAGTAGCAGACGTCGCAGGGATAGGAGAGGTAGTCCTCTTAAAAGATGGACCCCTAGACCTCTTCTTACACGGTAAGAGAGTAGTTTTACCACTGGAAATCTTCTGGATATACTTATCCAGGTCCTCGCCAAAAAGGCGTTCCCCATGAAATGGGAAGCTAACTAAGAGCTTCTTACAGGGAGCTTCAGCAGACCAGTTTTTGAGCCACAGAAGCCTACGCATATGTACCAAAGACAGCGTGAGGCGGGAGGCCTGATGGATAGAATCCTTGATGGCGTCAACCGCAAAGCATAATGCTCTAGGCAGATCAGCCAGAGCCTGGGCCTGCTGGTCTGGCAAATCCCTCAGGACCATTTTCATCTGATCCTTTAAAGCTTGGCAGACCCCAATAGCTGCCACTGCTGGCTGTGTAACAGCCCCTGCTGTGGAAAAAGCAGATTTTAATAAAGATTCCAATTTTTTATCTACTGGATCTTTGAACATTTGAACATTATCTACTGGACATGTCAGTGATTTGTTCACAGAAGAGATGGCTGCATCCACCGTAGGAACATTCCATCTCTGGGTGAATTTTTCCTCCATGGGATAGATCACCGGAAATTTCTTAGGCGGAACAAATAGTTTATCAGGATGTTCCCAGTCCTGGTATATAAGTCCTTCCAATAATGGATGTATTGGAAAGGAGCAATTAACCTGGGGAGCTTTTAGTGACCCCAATGAGGAGACAGCAGTAGTTGATGGTTCAACAAGAGGCATTTTAAATGCCGATCGAACCATGTCAGTTAGGGTCTGGACCCACAATCTTTCAGTCTGTGATGCTGAAAATGGTTCATCTACTGTCGATTCCTCAAAAACAGAGTTAACCTCCTCCTGATCCCCTTCAGGTAGGTCGGTCCCTTCCTGGGACTGTTGCTCTGCCAACAGGCACTCTAATGGAGGTGATGGAGATCTGGCGCGCTCTCTTTCCTGCAGAGAAGAAGCGATCAATGCTGCCAATCTCTGCTCCAATACCTCCAGAGTTGAGGCAAAAACCTCCTCTGTTATATATGCAGGAGCAGGTGGACTGAGGACAGCCGCAGTACCTGGCACTCCCGGGGGTTCCTTATGGGTATTAACCTCTGATTTCTCAGGGGAGGAGGGTGCAGATGACTGCTCCAGATCCTCAGAGCCCGATGGAGACCCCCTACACTTCCTGAGAGGTATATCTCAGAGTTTTTTAGGCGGCATATTCCTTAGTTCAAAGCTGAGGTATTCCAGTCGCAATACACCCCTTTACTGAAATAGTCTAATGCAATTTGCTGCTATGTACATCAGTGGGTGTCTACTAATGCGTCTTTCTGGGGATGCCTGTATCAACCGCCCGCTGTAAGCCCCTATACCATGCTACCAGCTCCTTTTCATGCTCTGTGTCCATAGCAAGCAGCGTGGACTGAGTCCTTTTATCTTGCTGGGACGCCCGCACATGCGCAGAAGCGCTGGGCGCACAGAGCGCGTCATCCGCCAGGCTCCGCCCACTTTTTTGAAGCTAAATCTATAAAAAGAAAGCGTGTGTGCGCGCGCGCGCGCGTGCACGTGTGCGCTCTTGGCGCCCTGTAGGGAGAGGAGCCAGGGTCCCTGTTTCACCAGGACTCGGGGATGGAAGGAAACTACTTGGCAGCATGACAGAGGAATGCAGCTTCCCTGATAGAGAGCTCACTCATCTGCCTGGACTTTCACCATGGAAGGAATAGTCAAGAAAAAAGACGTTCCACAGCGGCCTCTAGTGGACAAACACAGGTACCGCACTTTTGTCTTTTTTTTTTTTTTAAAACCTCCTTTATGAAAAACATTTCCAGGTTTACAGTTTTTAAAACTTCCTTTATGAAAAGACATTTCTAGGATTTCTTAGGCATATACAGCTATTAGCGGGAATACCTTTTAGGTAACAGGCAGAAAGACATATTAGGCTTGGGGGTCCCCTCAATAGAACCAAGCTCCTGAGGGGCCCCCACTTACCTTTTCCCCGCTGCAGGACTTTGTTTGGTCCACAGAAGCCCAAACTTCACCTCTCACGGCAGGCATTGTACTAGACCTTCAGGGACCGGGTTCCCAAGGATTCCACTCCCCTGGACCTGTATAGCACCCTGCACAGATAGCCTCTTGGTTTTGGGTATGACCAGAGCTCTGGATCCCAGGGTCCAGCCCTCCTAAGAGAGGCATTACAGGCAAAACCCTGCTCTTCTCTGCAAGGCCCGGGTACCGACCGTTTAGCTATGAAGCTTTTTTGGTCGGATCCGGAATAGCTTGCTAAGGCCCAGAGAACCTGTACACAAGCCCAGATGAATACATGTTAACCTTGGCCAACACCTTAGACACTGGCAAAAAACTGAGGTACTCCCGGATGGGAGGGGCTTATATAGGGGAGGGTACTTCCTGTTTTGGAAGTTGCCAGTGCCAGCACCTGAAGGTAATTCTATATAACCCACATAGTAATGACTATGTCGCTCTGTGTCCCGTGATGTATGAACAAGAAAGGAAAAAATATAAAAAACTGGTACCTAATTTTTCCCATCTCAGCGCTATGGTGTTCAAATATACTTATGCAGACAGATAAAAAACTAATTATATATAAGATTATATATAAAAAGTTAAAGGAATGGTTAAAACTCTTGTTTTCCATACAAAATGTGCATCAGCAGCCGCTTCAATATAAATAACTGTAGAAATGTAAAAAAAAAAAAAAAAAAATGCGGCATGAGGATTAAATAATCAATGTTGATCGGGAGAGTGAAATTCCACTTTTATAATGTCCCCTTTGCCATGCTCTGGGAGTTTCAACAAAGTCAGGTTATGATTGTAAGGCCACATGCACACTGGACGTTAGAATAACGCTATAAAAACGCCAGTAGCTTTGCAGTGAGTTTTTCAAAGTTTTCGCAATAAAGTTTTTTAGCGTTTTAATTTTTTCCAATGGGATCAAAAATTTTAAAAACGCTGGTGACCCATGTTTGACTGTTTATCTGCGTTTTTTGACGTTAGAGCGTTTTAACAGCTGTTAACACAGTTTTAATTTTAGTAAAAAAACGCCCCAGCCAAAAACAGTTGATAACAGCCTATGTGTGAATGGATACATAGGATAACATGCCGGAGAGTTTGACTGTAGAAAAAAAAAAAAAAAAACGCCTGAAGCCAAAAAACAGCAGCTGTAAAAACGTCCAAAAAAAAAAAAAGTAAAAAAAAAAAAAAGTCCAGTGTGCACAAGGCCTTTTACTTCGCAAATGCAGATCATTAAAAAAAAAAAAAAAAAAAAATTACAATATTTTCATTTTATTCTAATAAAGGATTTATCATCCACTGACTATACCTTAGAGAGCTCCTTGCCCGGGCCACATTGCTTGCAGGGTCGACAAATTCCATTATTGTCAAAATATTCCTGTTCTTTGCAATCTCCAATTTCAGAAAGCCCTCTGCCAACCTAACAAGAGACAGAAATTATTGGCAACCAAAATAAAAAATAAACAAAATAAAAAAAATAAACTCCACTGCAGTGTTTATATCATATAGACCGTGTAACAGTTTGTAGAGTTTGGCCTATCTTTGAAGCCAACAGAATTTGGGCCTTGCACTAGAAAGCCAAATTTCAGGTAAACATGAACGTCCACATAAAAGCTAAGAGGGGCCTTTAAAAATAATCAGCACACTCATTCTTTACCTAATCTGGGTATAGCATGCAAATATGGTTGGCTGCTGCAGGTTACTACTGTTTATCATGTTCCCTCTTTGCACCACCTTATACATGCTTGTTAGTGTACTGGAAATTTATTTTAGATCAATTTTTATACATAAAATTGGGTGGTTGAGGACTTACCCTGGTGGATGACATCATTGCTTCTCCCTCATGACAGTGCTTGGGCCTGCTAATTGGTAGCTCAGGTCCAAGCACTGTCACATGGGGGAGGTCACATGCTCCCCCATAACTTGAAGCCCTGCTCTGTTAAAGTGTTACTAAACCCACAACAGTAAAATCTGTATATGCAGTAAACCATGCTTGTTATACTCACTGTAGAACCTAAGGGGTTAATCCTCTGCATTGTGTAAAAAAAGCAGTTTGATCCTGTCTTCTCTGATCCGCCCCTTATTTCACTGTCCCCAATCCATCTCCTGATAGTACAGAGCCTTGGAGTCTCTCTACAAATGCTCCGTTTGGTGTGTATTGCTGGAGAGTTTCCCCCCCCCCTTTTTGGGAGGGTGCATGTGATTGACAATCAGCACTGTCCAGAGGGCCAGGGGTCCTGCAGCCTCATAGGACAGTCAGAGGAGAATGAAAAACTCCTCCTACAAGCTTTAACCAGACACTGATAGAAGTCAAAAGATTGCTATATACTGCTGATGAAAAAAGGTATTTAGTAGTTTATATTAACTAAAACTATTGCATTCCCGTGTTCTTTGTACAGTGGGAGACCAGATATAGTGAATGCAGGGTCCTGGGTTTAGTAACACTTTAAAGCAACAGAGCGGGAGGCAGCAAGGGAGCAGGGATAAGTGAGGTGGGGGTGCTTTTAGCGGCTACAGTGCAGTATGTTATGAATAAGCACCATTGGGTGTGAAACGTGTTAACGTCTCTCCTACCTGCATTACTGTTCTGCGTGCTATGGGTTTTTACATATGTTTGTGTAGCGCCCTGCTCCTGATGATCAGGCGCTATATTTAAATTTAGTGGGTATCTGAGCCACTTACTGGCTCAGATCTGATTGTGAAGGCTAAATTGGCCTCTGTTTCGGCTGTGGCTGTGTTGGAAGGATTTCCCACTGTTCGCCGGTGGGTGGCGTTACCACCACAGGCCAGTGTTGGAACACAACCAAGCCAGAGCGGATTGGGCATCTTTCCCCCGGGAACAGCTCAGTGGGAGTGGTTTCCCTGCTGGGCATGCTAGGGAAGGGTATTTAAGGGGCAGACGCCATTGTTCTGGGCACGCCCAAGGCGTGTGTCACTGCCTGTCTCGTTTTCCCACCTCAGGGCCTGCTGGACCAAGGCTATGCACCTGCAAAGTAGGCCCAGATGTCCTGTCTGGGGTCTATGACTCGGGGTTGATCCTGTGCTGTCCGTCCTGAAGAAGGAAGCCACTAAATGGAGGAACCGGGGAGGACCCGTCCTGGAGAGAACCCAGCAGAAGGCTGGTACCCTGGCGACTATTAGAGGATGCACCCAAGCCGAATGCTACCCTGCAGTATCGCTGGTCCGGCTTAAAGGCTCTGATACTGCTCAGCTGAACACTTGCCAAGTCCTTTGGCGGAGGACCAAGTTATAATTTGTCCACATCGCCCAATCCTGTGGCAGAGGACCGTCTACCTGTTCTACTTTCATCAAGTCTGTTGCAGAGACTTTGGGTCTGTGCTCCACCCCGGCTGCTAGGCCGGTGAGAGAGGTCTATCCGGGTGAGCAACTTCCACTCGAAGGAAAGTGGTATGTGTTCTTTGTTTAGTGTCGTTTTGAAACCTAAAGTTCCTCAGTGGTCTGCCTCCCGTGCCTAAACTTCCCCTAACCCTCCGTCCTTTTTCCCTGCAAGTTGGTGTGAAATAAAAGCAAAGAAAAGGGATTTACAACTTGTGTGGACATTGAGGTTTCTCCTGAAGTGTATAGACTCTCATCCCCTAGATAACAAATGGTGGGGTAACGTGCATTGACCCAAATCTAAACCAGCAGCTCCTACGGGGGTAGTGCTACATTTGTAATATGGATCAATGAAGTTACAGTAAAACCCTGGTTTGAGAGTAACTTGGTTTGAGAGCGTTTTGCAAGACAAGCAAAATGTTTTAATAAATTTTGCCTTGATATACAAGCGATGTCTTGATATAAGAGTAGCGTCATGTCACAACTGAGTATAAAAAAAGAAGAGAGGAGCCTCTAAGTGTAGCAATATGGTTACATTACATTTAGCAACTTATTGCTACACTTAGAGGTGCCTCTCTTCTCTTTTATAAGCTATAAAAAAAATGCTTTGATATACAAGTGCTTTGGATTACAAGCATGTTTCTGGAACAAATTATGCTCGCAAACCAAGGTTTTACTGTATTTTGTTTCAGTGGAGTGTGCGGCCATCCAATTTACTGATTAGCAGCCACAGTCACTTTTCCCCCAATGAACATAGTGTTGGTTAAAGGAAGCCTTTATTGGGAGAAATATGCTGACTTCTGATAATCCTAATTGCCTGGCTGACTTCTGCTAATCCTAATTGCCTGGCTGACCTGATGATCCAATGGCTTCAGTCCCATCTCTCCGAGTTACTGTCCTAGTACAAGTTGACCGATTCTGTGCCGGGCTTGGCTTTGGAAAACCAGCATTTTTAGAAGGAAAGGCAAGTACAGGTTTCCAAAACACTGATTACTGGATTGATTTTGAACCCTCTACACATCTTCTAAGGGTCTTTTGATGTTGTACATACAGTTCATAACTAAGCAGAGCAACTGACAAAAACCAACTATAACATTTCACGATCTAGAATACCATTTGGATGCCATATTCAAAATGGTGCATTCATGCATGACATTCAAATTCAAAACAGAAGATCTGAGCCAACTTATAATAACATGTGGAGCATTCTGCACTTCATTTACTTTGGGGGGGGGGGGGGGGGGGAGTAAAATATGTAATTAACTTTGTCTGTTTCTTAGTATATTCCAGAGAAGAAAAACATATTGCCCTTCGTGATTGAAAGTGTCTAGCCAAGCAACAAAGAATGGGGCTGTGTGCATACGGGGAAATGAAAGAAAACAAAAAACCTGATACCTTCCTTGTATACCCATGTATTCAAAGGACCCCTCAGCTGCTTTCACCGGAGAGAAAAGTATTGGGGCTGAACACTAAGCACCAACAAGGAAGCCAGGCCTTTTTATATTGACTGGTAGTCAAAAGAATTGCATGAGGTTTCTTTAAAATAATGTAACTGTTTAGCCCCAACATCCCACATCATTAGCTTTAAGGTAATAAAGTTGTGCCGTAAAAACTAAAATTACATGAGCAGCTACTAAAGACTGCCTTATTTTTTATATATCTGAGCCTTAAAGTGATACTAAAGCTTTGTGGGTTTAAAAAACACACACACACACACACACACACACACACACACACACACACACACACACACACACACACACACCTCCATTGTGCAGTTCATTTTGCACAGAGTGGCCCCGATCATCCTCTTCTGGGGTCCCACAATAGCTATCCCCCTCTGAGAAGCTCTCTCCCGAGGGGGGTTACCTTGCGGGTGCGCTCCCGCGTCATACACTTTGCGTACATAGCCGCCGAGTGTATGACTCGGCCCCGCCCCCGCGTCATTGGATTCGATTGACAGCAGCGGGAGCCAATGGCTGCGCTGCTATCAATCTATCCAATCAACGCCGAGACTCTGTGGAGAAGAGGACGCCAGGGACGCGCACAGCAGGTGAACGGGCTCAGGTAAGTAAAACGGGGGGGGGGGCTGGGGTGGCCGTGATTGCCAGGTGTTTTTTCACCTTAATGCATAGGATGCATTAAGGTGAAAAAACACGAAGGTTTACAACCCCTTTAAGATGAAAATCCCCCAACACCTATGCTAACTAACCTGTGTAAGAAAGATGTATAGTATATACAGGCGGTCCCCTAGTTACAAACGGAAGGAGACAACAGGAAGTGAGAGAAAATCTACCCCTAGGAAGGGAAATTCACTCCTGTTTTGCCTCGTACACACGACCCGTTTTCCCGGAAGGAAAACTGCCATGAGAGCTTTTGGCCGGGGAATCCCGGCCGTGTGTTTGGTCCATCGCAGTTTTCCCTACAGGAAAACTGCGGGAAAAAAAAAAAGAAAGAGAACATGTTCTCTTTTTGCCCGCCGGGATTCCCGGCAGTCTTTTTCCCCGCAGTTTTCCTAAGGGAAAAACTGCGATGGAGCATACACACGGCCGGGATTCCCGGCCAAAGCTTTCCGCAGTTTTCCCGACGGGAAAACCTCTCGTGTGTACAGGGGGAAAGTTACCGAGCAGGTTCTCGGTTTTCCCCTCGGGATTCCCAGCGGACTTTTTACCGCTGGGAATCCCGTACGTGTGTATGAGGCATAAGAGTTATTATGGGAAAAGGGTGTCTCCACTGAAGCTTTATCCACCAAGGCTTGTTTCCACAACAACCCAAATTTTTCAAAATATTAAATTGTCACAGGGACAGGAAGTGAGGTGAAATCTTCTGAAATGAGGCACAAACAGCAAAACAAACATTGCAGGGGTGTTAACCCTTCCCTATGCTATCCAAAAAGCTTAAAAAACATTTTTTTTTGGGCTGGAGCTACACTTAAAAAAAAAAAAATGCATCTGTTCCAACAGTATATCCCTGTATGTTGTGGTCTTTCAGGTGCTTATCTAATAGTTTAAAAAAATAAAAAAAATAAAAAAAAAATCGATGCTCCCCGCTGAGACCACCGCCTGTGGAAGGGAATTCCACATCCTTGTCGCTCTTACATTAAAGAACCCTCTACGCAGTTCAAGGTTAAACCTCTTTTCTTCTAATTTTAATGAGTGGCTACGTGTCTTATTAAACTACCTTCCGCAAAAAAGTTTTATCCCTATTGTGGGGTCACCGGTACAGTATTTGTAAATTGAAATCGTATCCCCTCTCAAGCGTCTCTTCTCCAGAGAGAATAAGTTCAGTACTCACAACCTTTCCTCATAACTAATATCCTCCAGACTCTTTATTAGCTTTGTTGCCCTTCTTTGTACTCGCTCCCATTTCTAGTACATCCTTCCTGAGGACTGGTGCCCAGAACTGGACAGCATACTCCAGGTGCGGCCGGACCAGAGTCTTGTAGAGCGGGAGAATTATTGTTTTATCTCTGGAGTTTATCCCCTTTTTAATGCATGCCAATATTCTGTTTGCTTTGTTAGCAGCAGCTTGGCATTCAACTTAAGAACAAACCTACAGACCCCATCTTGCTTGTAACCCGGGGACCACCTGTACTTACCTATTCTCAACCCGTTCTGGTCTGGTCACGTGATCTCCCTGGTGTCAGCCAGCAGGGCCTACAGAGGAGAGGAGGGATCACTCCAACAATAGCGAGTAGAGTTCGGAGCAGTGACGCCACCCATAGGCTTTAATGGCCCATCTGTTGTTAGCGCTCCCTCCTCTCCCCTGAAGCCACACAGTGGAACCAGATCACGTGACCAGAACAAAGTGGCCTGAAAATAGGTAACTATCTTTCACATACAGGTTAGTTAGCATAGGTGTAAGAAGGGTACAGTTTTAAAACTAGTTAGGCGTATGGCTGAAATTCCGCTTTAAAAAGTGTATGTTTGGCCACAATAAATAAGCACATTTTCCCATGCCCTTTATCTTTACAGGAGAAGTTCACTTTTTGAAAATAAATAAAATCCACATTTTTTGCAGGTAAAAAAAAGTGCATTTAATATTGTTTTTCCTTTTAAAGCCTGTAAAGCATGGATATGCAATTAGCGGACCTCCAGCTGTTGCAAAACTACAAGTCCCATCATGCCTCTGCCTCTGGGTGTCATGCTTGCTGCTGTCAGAGTCTCGCTATGCCTCATGGGACTTGTAGTTTGGCAACAGCTGGAGGTCCGCTAATTGCATATCCCTGCTGTAAAGCATTGAACCAGCGATCTTCTGATCACTGGTGCCATGCAGGTCTCCTTCAGATCTGTCAGTATAGCTGTGTATCGTACATCCCGTACAGGCAGGCATACACTGGACAGGAAGAAATCAATGAACTACCACAGCGCCGTGGTAGTTTGAGAACTACAAGCCGACAACCGCAAAGGATGCTGGGGCTTGTAGTTTATGCATACAGAGCTGTGTTAGACCCCTTTCACTAAAAATGGCACCTGTAAAGCTTTCACACTGGGGCGGTGCGCTTGCAGGACAGGAAAAAAAAAAAAGTCCTACAAGCAGCATCTTTAGGGCTGTGTGGGAGCAGTGTATACACCGCTCCTGCCCATTGAAATGAATGGTCAGCGCCGCCGAATCCCCTGCAATGCACTTCGACAGCGCCGCACCATAGGCTCTAATAACCCTTTCTTCAGCCACTAGTGGGGGTTAAAAGGGCCCCGCTATTGGCCGAAAAACACTGCTATAACAGCGGTAAAGCGTTGCTAAAACTAGCAGCGCTTTACTGCCAACGCTGGCACCGCCCCAGTGTGAAACGGGTCTTAATGTATGATGCGGCCGTTTGGGCGGAGCCCCGCACGGCCACACTGATTTAAAAAAAAGGGACAGTTAGTATGGGAAACTTCTCCCCTACTGCTGCCACAGGGAGAGAGGGCAGCGGGCAGCAGCTGCAGCATTGGGAACATGTTACATGTTCCACCCTGAAAATCCTTTAAAAATTTTAAATACTAACTAAACTCCTAACATTGAGTTTAAGCAGACAAAACAAGATATTTGCTACACTGAGATCCCAAACAGTGGCGTCGGCCATGCCTGAGCACTCCCTGTTGATATACAGAATAACGCACTCTTTCCCAATCTCTATAACAGGCGTTGGCATAGTTTAGTAGAAGAGAACTGGGCAAGGTGGGTGACATGACTTGGAACTCCAGAGCAGCCAAGGCAGAATGCACAGAAGTTAAAGAGGTACTTCACCCCCTTTCTTTCTCTTAAGTGCCATGCAGAGTTATCCTTCATTCATATGCATCGTCCTCTGGCGATCTGCTCCTAAAGTGCAACAGACCGTGACCTGCAACGATATCTTGGTACACCTCCAGTATTGTGAACAAGCTACCTTTCCTGGGTTCAGGACATGCCACTCTTACCTAGGTGAGACTGGCATTGGAAAGGAGGGAGCACCAGAAAAAAAGAAGAAAGTTTCCTTTAAGAGTGCACTGAATTTCTGGCAGGTTTAACAGATATGCTGTGTGAGAAAAGTAAACACAGACATATGAATGTGCCTAAAGGGACCCTGTTCCCTCTGAATAAAAATATGAAAGCTGTTATTGTTGAACTGCAGGGTCTGTTATTCTCACTTTACTGGTTACCTGCTTGCCCGACACCATGACTTGCTATGTAATGATGGATGTGGAAACCAAACTTGAAGTCAATTTAGTTCCGGACATAAAGTGTCACTAAACCCACATGATGTTCATACTCACTATGGGATTTGTTTTCTGTGTTCTGCAAAAATCCTGGTTGATCTTGCTTTTCTTTAACCTCCCCGCTTTTTATCAAGTCCCCAATGCAGTTAGGGATTTTGCAGAGCAGTGTTGGCACCTCTGCACATGCTCAGTTTTCAGTGAGTTTCCATGCTGAGTATTTCCTCCCTATCACATCTGAGCAGCCCATGTGACTATAGAGTCACACATGTGGGTGTATACACAGTGGTAAATGATAGCCCACTCCCGCCCTCCTCCTCCATGCCCACAAACCAGCTAAACACAATGGAGGCAGGATATTACGTGTAGATTGATGGAGGTTTCACCTCCCTCTTAGTCTAAGACACAGGCTGACAGTTTGTGACCGGCACAAATCCACCTCACACCAGGTTACTGTTAAAAAAATAAATAAAGATTTGGTTTCAAATATATGTAAACATATGATGATTTAACACTTTTTTAATAATAATACATTTTTACTCTGTATCCCAATTTTTTTATTTTTTTTTTGAACATGTGACCAGCAGCAGAGGACTAGAAGCTCCTCCTGGCACAGTTTCCCTGCAGACAGTCTGGGAAAGTGCTGGGTCATGGAACAGCTGTATATAGATTAGGAAAAAGATACTTAGATGTTTTTTTAACTAAAATAATTACAGTGCCATCATCCACATACAGAAATAGAAGGGACAGTGTAAAGGTTTAGGATCACTACAAGCCCACCAAAGAACTCCCCAGGAAAATTAATATTTAAAAAAAAAAAAAAAAAAAAAATAGTAGATACAGACCTGACCCACACTGCACCTCCATGCTTTGGCCAAGGGGTCTTTTGAATGGGAATTAGGGGGACCTTCTATAATGTGGATTGTGTACCAGTTGCCTTTATTTGGTGAAGCAGGTGAAAGGGACCATTGGTGGACTTTAGTTCAAAAGTCGATTTAAAAGTTTGCTTATAGTTTTGGTGTTTAAGATGCCAAAGCTCTTATAAATATGAACTGTCCTTTGGCTTCTCCCCTTCAGTTTCCATACAGAAGTATGATTTAGAGGAAAAGAACAGAACAGATCTTCGACAGTTTAGAGCAAGACTGAAAGAATCCCTGGAGCCAGAGTGTCTAAAATAAATTACTATTGGTGCCTACATTTTAGAAGCCTTTTCCATTTGTATCAGAAGAAAACCATAATATGGTTGGGACCACACAGCGGGAATTTGGTGAAAACTAGCATTCCTATATAACTGGGAAATATTCTTTAACCACTTCATATTCCGCATGCTTCACCATGAACTCTGTATGTTTTTGAGATGTAAAACTTTGCCCAGAAACCATTCCCTTGTTTTTATAAAAGTAATGCAGGCAAATGTAATCGCAGGGCAGCACCTGGCAGCAATAGAGTCACTGGTTCAAATCCCGACCATGACACCATCTGCCTGGAGTTTGCATGGGTTTCCTCCGAGTACTCTGGTTTCCTCCCACACTCCAAAGACACGTGCGCCTAGATGCGCTCCCATGAGGAGCGCATTACAAATCCTGTATCAAATATTTAAAAAAAAAAATATTTAACCCAGTTAAGCAATATTGTTTACAATCATCAAAATTTCAAAGTACTGCTAATACACTGTAATTGTCTTACATCTATAGGGTATATACACTAGATTATGAAAAGTAGTGGTACGCCTGCCTTTACACACACATGAGCTTTATTGGCATCCCAGTCTTAGTCCGTAGGGTTCAATATTGAGTTGGCTCACCCTTTGCAGCTATAACAGCTTCAACTCTTCTGGGAAGGCTGTCCACAAGGTTTAGGAGTGTGGCTATGGAAATGTTTGACCATTCTTCCAGAAGAGAAGAGCATTTGTGAGGTCAGGCACTGATGTGGACAAGGCGGCCTGGCTCGCAGTCTCCGCTCTTATTCATCCTAAAAGTGTTCTATCAGGTGGGCCAACTCAATACTGAACCCTACAGACTAAGACTGGGATGCCATTAAAGCGGAGATCCACCCTAAAGTGGAACTTCCGCTCATCGGATTCCTCCCCCCCTCCGGTGCCACAATTGGCACCTTTCAGGGGGGAGGGGGGTGCAGATACCTGTCTAAGACAGGTATTTGCACCCACTTCCGGGCATAGACTCTGTGGGAAACTGCAGGCATTACGCAACTCCCCCCCCCCCCCCCCGTTGTGTTCTGGGAAACACACGGCTCCCAGAACACAGCGGGGACCTGTGAGTATGGTGCTGCGCGACACTCGCGCATGCGCAGTAGGGAATCGGGCAGTGAAGCCACAACGCTTCATCTCCTAATTCCCTCACCGAGGATGGCGGTGGGGGCAGCCGAGAGACGAGCAATTGCTCGTCTTCTGCTGCCGACGTCGCTGGACTCCAGGACAGGCAAGTGTCCATTTATTAAAAGTCAGCAGCTGCAGTATTTGTAGCTGCTGGCTTTTAATATTTATTTTTTTACGGCAGAGCTCCGCTTTAAAGTTCATTAGCGTGTAAAAGGCAGGTGTCCCAATACTTTTGGTAATACAGTGCATTTCCAAGGTAAAAAGTCAAAAGGAGAAGTGTGGCTAAAGCTCTTTTGGCCATACTTCTCTTCTGGGTCACAGGAGTACACATTATCTCTGCTCTCCTGTGACTCAGATCCAGCAGACAGCGGTCCAGGATGTGCAGGGATCCCAGCAATAATGTTGGGATCCACCTAGATGCCTGATCGGCAGTTGGCCCCATGCACAGCCTGGCACTCCAGTGAGCGCTGGAGGGGAAGAGCAGAGAGTGGCGATTCACAGTCACTGGTCTCTGCCCAGTGAAGACCAACTGAGTGATCATGTGATCGCTCAGTTCTCAGTTTTAGAGCCAGCTGGGGAAAGCTGTAGCATCACACCAATGCTGCATACACATAGTTGAGTATGCGTTTGTTTGTTTTTCCCAATCCCATACTTCTCTTAAGCACTGATTTAACCATGCTCTACTGGCACAGTGCTATTAACCTAAAATATTTTCATGCCCTGGCTGCTACAATGGGGTGAATGTGAGTTTGCAGCACAGACCTTAGCTGTGTTACTGAGTAGTTCAAACCTCATGAAAAGAGGATTCCTACACTGTGCCACATCTTCTCACAAGATTTGGGCTACTTAGCATTCACAGGGATCATGTTGGCAAAAAGATGACATTACTCCCTGCACTATGGAAGCCGGGGAAATTCGGGAAAGACCAGCCAAGGAGAGAGGACTTTTTTCAACTGGCTTCCTACAGCAGTCTTGTGAAGAAAAATTTTTTTTATAAAGAGCACTGCAAAAATATGACACAGACTGCCAGTGTGCTTGTTAAATGTCTCCCCGCATGTTTTCGGTCTATAGAAAGTTGCATCACAGACAAAAATGCACAGAGCTGATGCAAGAGGCTCTGTGCCTGGTGCGCATGCTCTGATGGCCAATAAAATAAATCGTAAATGTAAACACACCTTGTATTTACATCCAAAAGCCCACCCCTTCCTTCCTGTCGCTAATCCTTGTCATTCTTCAGCAGCTGGCATTTCTCCTGCCCGTTTCTATGAATAAAACTGGTGACCACCAACAAAAGAAAGGGGGAAGGTAGACCAGCAAGGGGGCACAATGATCACCACTGAGAATGGCACATCGGGCCTTAAAGGGGCACCCTGACCACCAGAGTTATAAAAGGAAAACACCACAGACCTCCAATATTAAAAATAAGGGACGCACACTGGTGACCACTAACCACCACCGAGTCTGATGCACTGTATACGCCATGTCCTAAACTAAGCAATTTTGGGAGCATATATACATTTTCTTTTCAAATTTTGAGGTTTTCCTTTAGGGCACATATGCTGACAGGAGAAGAGAGCACAAGATGTACCTCATTACAATGCAATTACTCCTACAATTAGCAGGCAGGGTGTGTGTTCTAGATCAGTGGTTCTCAACCTCAGTCCTCAAGTACCCCCAATGGCTCATGTTTTCAGGTTTTCCCTTTACTTTCCACAGCCGTTTTAAATTAATATCAATGGGACATGGTATTGATAAGAGCCATTTTATCTAAGGGAAGTTCCCAAAACATGGCCGTTTGGGGGTACTTGAGGACAGAGGTTGAGAACCACTGTTCTTGATCAAGCTGTGCTGCTGCAATTCGGATTGAGGACCTGGCTATGCTATCAATGCTAGCTGTACACAATAACAAATGCTTTGACACAGGAAATATTTTGTATTTTACTGGTCACATACTGGGAGTTAAAATTGAATTCTACCATCTATACAAAAAACAAAACAAAACAACACTTTTGGGTGTGCTGGCCCTTTAATGATGTGTAAACGGTCTACTTTCAGATTTTGATGAGACGACGGTGCATAAAGCCGGTATTACAGTAACTTTCTGGCTTGTAATAAAAAACCATAACTGAAACAACCAGCCAAAACACAGGATGCGATCTTAACAAATGGAAAGAAAATCCCCAGACACAAATAATAATGTAGAAGACTTAAACCTGACAGTATATTAATAGCATGAACCACACAAGTTCTGCCGTTTACATGGTATCTGGACTGATTTAAAGAGAAAACACAACATTAACCGGGGAGACTTTGAAGTCATTCGATGTGTTATGCAGAAACACCACAACTATGCGGAGCGTGTTTGAACAAGACGCCATGTGATTACCCCTGGACTGCTGATGAGCAGCATTCTCTGACTTGTGACAGACTATACTGCAAGGGGAAATTTAGCCTTAATCTACACAACGGAATCTGAGACCTGAAGGGATTTCAGCACAGCATGCTAGAGTAGCAAACTTCTCCCGGATTACTTACCAGACATGTCAGCATAAGCCACAGCATCATTATCAGAAATAGCCCCTTCTTCTGCGAAGCGGGATTGTCCATGGCTACCGAGCTACAGGATCCTGAAAAAGACAGAAAAGCTCCATGAATATTAAAGAACAACTCCAGCCGAACAGTAAATATATATGTAAATATATATATATATATATATATATATATATATATATATATATATATATATATATATATATAAATAAAATATAATAATAATAATAAACAATAAATGAATCACACACACACACACACACACACACACACACACACACATCCCCAAACTATTCCCACAAAGTTGTGAGCATGAACTTGTCCAAAATGTCTTGGTATGCTGACGCCTTAAAGTGGAGTTCCATCCAAAAATTGAACCTCCACTTTAAAGAAAGGTGACCCCCTGACATGCCACATTTGGCATGTCATTTTTTTTGAGGGGGGGGGGAGGGGAAACCCTCTTTTTAGAGGGTTCCAGCTCCCACTTCCTCCCTAGGCCGCATCAGCAACCGGAAGCAAGTCACCTCTCCCCCCTCCCTCTCCGCAATCATCTGGGACACGTCACAGGTCCCAGGTGATTGCTCCACCAATCATGGTGCGCGGCTCGCGCATGCGCAGTGCGTGCCCGGCTGTGAAGCCACAGCCGGGCGCCCACAGTGACAATGCCGGCGCCACAGAGACGAGCGGGGCTTCGTTCCCCCGCATCGCTGGACCCTAGGACAGGTAAGTGTCTGATTAATAAAAAAGTCAGCAGTTGCAGTATTTGTAGCTGCTGACTTTTAATTTTTTTATTTTTTTATTTTTTAGGCGGACCTCCGCTTTAAGAGTTCCTTTCACTGGAACTAGGGGGCCAATCCCAACCCCAGAAAAACAACCACGCACCCCAATCCCCCTTCACCAAATGATTTGGACCAGTGCACAAAGCAAGGTCCATAAAGACATGAATGAGAGAGAGAGTTTGGGGTGGAGGAACTTGACTGGCCTGCACAGAGTCCTGACCTCAAACCGATAGAACACCTTTGAGACTGCAAACCTGGCCTTCCCGTCCAACATCAGTGTATGACCTCAGAAATGCACTTCTGGAAGAATGGTCAAACATTCCCATAGACACACTTCTAAACCTTGTGGACAGCCTTCCCAGAAGAGTTGAAGCCGTTATAGCGGCAAAGGTTGGGCCAACTCAACATTGAACCCTACGGACTAAGACTTGGATGTCATCAAAGTTCATGCACGTGTAAAGAAAGGTGTCCCAATACTTTTGACAATATAGTGTGTAAGTATATATGTGTGTATGTGTGTGTGTGTGTGTGTATGTGTGTGTGTGTGTGTATGTATATATGTGTGTGTGTGTGTGTGTGTGTGTGTGTGTGTGTGTGTGTGTGTGTGTGTGTGTATGTGTATATTATATATATATATATATATATATACACATACATACATACACACACACACACACACACACACACACACACACACACACACACACACACACACACATATATATATATATACACACACACACACACACACACACACACACGGTATATACACATACATATACACACATTCTTTTGTAGCATGCAAATCTATGAAAGCCCATCTAGACACCTCTGCAAAGTATGTAGCTAATTTTGACCAGGGTTCTTTGCAAAAAAATAAAATTATAAAAAAAAAAAAAAGATTAGGAGCTTTTAGAAAAAAAGATATGAAGATTAGGAGCTTAAATCATTTAGTAAAAACCACGTTTTTTTATTAAAAATGGCAGATGTTTGTTTACGATACACAGGGTTTGGGTAAAAGGTTACAATGTTTGGGTTTACATCTACTTTAATCATACCCCTATACTGCCAAGCATAGCTAAACACACTGATAAAAATGAAAACCTTCAGGCACAGTGTTGAGTATGGCAATAGTTCATGGCGCGGCTTATTTGTTCCATTCTGCCATTTCACGGTCCATAAACTACAAAGGACTCCGTAAAATTAAAAGGTACATTACAACTTGAAAATCTAGTATGTAAATACAGGGGGTAAGGCCTACCCACCCAGAGACTTTATCCAAGCATTGAATGAGGTCATCAGCCCACACCATGGTGTAAAATTCTGTTAGCCAGCAGCCTGGTTCACCAACAGCAGGACTTCTGATCCTCCGATTCCACAAGGGGTTGTAAAGGCAGAAGGTTTTTTATCTTAATGCATTCTATGTGTGCAGCAGCCCCCCTAATACTTACCTGAGCCCCATCGCTGTCCACGAGTGTTTCGGCCTAAATTAATTTTCATGCTGGCCAATAAAAAGAAAATTACATAGGCTTGTTGCCAGGGGCTAAAAAAGGCATGCAAAATGCATTACCATTGGGGCTCGTAGGTAGGTGTAGATGCGGGTGCTTTTTTATGCACACTCAGGTGTTGTGGATTGGGGCAGCCTATTCATTCCAATAGGCTGCTTTATGTGTTAGAAATATGAAAAAAAGAAGAAGATGCAGGTGCAAGTTTTAAAATAGCACTATATAGGGTTGCACCGATACCACTTTTTTAGGACCGAGTACAAGTACTGACACATTTTTCCCCACGTACGCCCCAATACCGATTACCGGTCCTTTTTTTTAATGTCATGACAGTGGAACTAATATGCAGCACTTATGAGGGGGTACTAATAGGTGGCACTGAAGGGCACAGATGAGGTGGCACTAATGAGGTGTGGACTGTGTCAGTAGGTTTTTTATTTTTTTACAATTTCATTTTTTACAATGCTTTCCCCCTTTTTTTTTATAATGGGGGTGTGGATGGTGTTTATTTTTTTTTTATCTCGTATTATTTTTACAATGTAACCTTTAAATTTTTACCAGCCCTGTTGTGGGGGGGGGGGGCTTTGGTGAGATATTGGGGGTCTAAACAGACCCTTTTGAGGCAGAGAAAGGGGCCAAGGACAGAGATTCCCCAGTCACTTTCTCTGCAGCCTCAGCTGCACTGGAAATGAATGAACAGGAAACAGAAGCTCCTCTCTATTCATAAAACAGAGACATCGTAAACAGTTCATGATGCTCAGTTCTGAACGGACAGTCAGGGATCACTGACTGTGCATTCAGAAAAGGAAGGAGCAGGTTAATGACATATTTACTGGCTCCTTCCTCCGCACTCCGTTCGACAGATCTGGGGACGGGGACGACTGGAGAAGGACCAGGAGAGAGTGAGGAGCACAAGGGTGAGCTGGAGGAGAACCCGGGAAGCTGGAGGACACAGGGGACGGTGCGGCGGTGGGGGGCGGGGAGGTACAAGCACCAATCTTCCTGTATAGCCTTCAATAAAAGCATCTAGTAGCCGCAGGAAGGAGAGGAGGAGAAGCAGCTGTCAGATGCTTTATTGAATGCTATATACGGAGATCGGTGCTTGTACCTCCCCCACCGCCGCACCGATCACCTGTGAGGCTGCCCGCCCTCCCTGCTACGCTGAGGATGCCTGTCCCGATACAACAAGTAACGGCTCAAGCATTGGAGCATTTGCATGATATCTTATCGATACTAGTATTGGTGCAAACCTAGCACTGTACCAAAACGCATAGTACAAGCATTTCGCAAATGAACACGTCTGGAGGTGACCGTTAATAATTAATGCATTTTTGCACGCTTTACTGCACTGCTGTGAACAAGCCCTGAAAGTGGGCTAGGGTTTTTCTAAATGGCATCAGCAGCTGACTTCATCATTTCTACCTGTTGCTCGCAGTTGCGTTTGAATCAGATTGAATACGAAGAAACAAGAGCCACAAAAAACTAAAACAAAAAAAAAAACAACACAATGCACGGGACTAAATAAATTGTTCCCAAACAACCCTGGGAAGTGTGAGAACCACATCCTCTCTAGACATAATAAAAACAAAGCGTATATATAAAAGAGGAGAAATACCGAAACGTTATTGTGGACTAAAATAGCCATGAGAGACTGGCTTATTAGTATTTAATCTATGAGTAGTGATTTCCTTCCAGGAGAATTCTCTCACACATAAAAGGAGAGGCCGGCTCACATCTACATATTTAGATAATTGCAAGGTCAGAACTGAAAGGGCCCAGAGTTCAGACTGCTCGGCACAGTGTCAAGACCTGCAGCTGAAAGCATTCTCCTGCTGGCTGGCTCCTGGATAGCTTCAGCCTTTTACCATTTGCTTTTATAATGATCACTTTCATCTTACTTCCCCAGGCTATCGCAACAACGGCCATTGACACCGAGCCAGGAGGCTAGGAGAACAGGTATTTCTTTTCAGGCAACAGAGTTCCCCACCCCACCAGAGGAACAAAAGAATATTAAAAAATTAAAAACAAGCTCCCTATCTCTTGCAGGCGACAACATATCATCTACTCTTCTACTGTATAAACTGGATGATAGAGATTTAAAGATTAAAAAACCAAAAAAAACACAACACTATTAGCATAAAGACAACAGCGACGAATGATACAAAGATTGGTTGGAGTTTGCTGAAATCAACAAAATTATATCCGATGCGCGTTTAAATGTAGCAGAGTAATGCTGGCCATACAAGGGTCGAATTTCGAAAGAATTTTCTTTTGAAAATCTTATCTAATGCCGCGTACACACGACCATTTTTCATGACGAGAAAAATGCCATTTTTTAATTTGGTCATTAACCACTTATCCCCCGCCCACTGTCAATTGACGGCGGGCGGAGGACACTCTCGTTCTGGGAGGACGTCATATGACGTCCTCCCTTTAAAAACGAGCTAGGAGGCGCGCACGCGCCCCCGCCGCGTTCACAAGGCCCCGGTGCGCGTGCCCGGCGGCCGCGATTGCCGCCGGGCACCCGTGATTGCCCGGGAAACGAGCAGGAAAGTGGATCTCTGTGTGTAAACACAGAGATCCACGTCCTGAGAGGGGACCGATGGTGTGTCCCTTGTACATAGGGACAACCATCGGTCACCTCCCCCCACAGTAAGAACACATTGAGGGAACATATTTAACCCCTTCCCGCCCCCTAGTGGTTAACCCCTTCCCTGCCAATCACATTTATACAGTAATCAATGCATTTTTATAGAAGGGATCGCTGTATAAACGTGAATGGTCCCAAAAATGTGTCAAAAGTGTCCGATGTGTCCGCCGCAATATCGCAGTCACAATTAAAAAAAAAAAAATCGCAGATCGCCGCCATTACTAATAAAAAAAAAAAAAAAAAGCTATAAATCTATCCCCTATTTTGTACACGCTATAACTTTTGCGCAAACCAATCAATACGCGCTTATTGCGATTTTTTTTAACCAAAAATATGTAGAAGAATACGTATCGGCCTAAACGGAGGAAAATTTTATTTAAAAAAAAAAAAAAAAAATGGGTATTTATTATAGCAAAAAGTAAAAAATAGTGTTTTTTTTCCAAACTGGACGCTCTTCTTTTGTTTATAGCGCAAAAAATAAAAACCGCAGAGGTGATCAAATACCACCAAAAGAAAGCTCTATTTGTGGGAAAAAAAGGACACAAAATTTCGTTTGGGAGCCACGTCGCACTACCGCGCAATTGTCATTCAAAGTGTGACAGCGCTGAAAGCTGAAAAATGGCTTGGGCAGGAAGGGGGTTTTCGTGCACAGTAGAGAAGTGGTTAAAAACGATTGTGTGTGGGCTCCAGAGCATTTTTCACAACGTGAAAAATGGCCATTAAAAGTTTGGAACATACTCTAATTTTTCTCGTTGTCGTTTTTCTCGTCATGAAAAACGGTCGTGTGTAGGCTTTAACGACGTGAAAAAAACGCACATGCTCAGAAGCAAGTGATGAGACGGGAGCGCTCGTTCTGGTGAAACTAGCGTTCGTAATGAAGATAGCACATTCGTCACGCTGTTACGGACTGAAGAGCATGAGGCTGAAAAGCACGAATCGTCTCTCACCAAACTTTACTAAACACAAGGATCAGCAAAAGCAGCCCAAAGGGTGGCGCCATCCGAATGGAACTTCCCCTTTATAGTGCCGTCGTACATTTCGCGCTTTGCTCGAGCATTTTTTGTGTAGGCAAGGCAGGCTTGAGAAGAATCACGTCGAGAAAAACGTTGTTTTTTTTCAATGACATTAAAAACGGTCGTGTGTACGCGGCATAACAATTTTCGTACCATTAGTGGGCTGCAGCAACAGCCGATTTTCGTGCGGCCATCGAATTTTAATAATCCAACATGTTGGATATTTTTTGAAAAAACAAACGATTTTCTAATCAATGATGGGAGAATCGTGCGAGAAATGTAAATCGAAAAAGAAATGCGCATGTGCAAGAAAAGAAAATTCCCAGAAAGAAAAGAAGGTTCCCAGACACGAAAATTCTTTTCTGTAGGAACATGAGGTAAAATTGAAGGTTTGGTCGGTCGAATTTCAAAATCATTGGTGGCGTCATCGGATCACAAAAACGCACAAATTTTCTGATTTTCAAAAGAAAGTTCTTTCGAAATTCGACCCGTGTATGGCCAGCATTACCCTAATGCTGGCCATAAAGGAGAATTCCCTTTACTGGTGAATAATCAGTGCTGATTGGCTGTGGAGCACTTTGAAAGCAAGCCCGTCTAGGATAAATAAAGTGCTGCAAAAGAGGTGGATAAGAAGAAGGACAGAATGTTGCTTTGGTATATTTTGACAGGACAATCCTAATTTATTGAGCAGTGGAGCCCATCCACATTAGTCAATTAGGCCCCATCCCTTGGTCTTAAGCTCCTCCCCCTCCCAAAAGGGAACTTGGTTGTAGACAAGACATTAACCACTTAAGCCCCGGACCATTTAGCTGGCCAAAGACCGGAGCACTTTTTGCAATTCGGCACTGCATTGATTTAACTGACAATTGCACGGTCGTGCGACGTGGCTCCCAAACAAAATTTTACGTCTTTTTTCCCCCCCACAAATAGAGCTTTCTTTTGGTGGTATTTGATCACCTATGCGGATTTTATTATTTGCGCTATAAACAAAAATAGAGCGACAATTTTGAAAAAAAATGCAATATTTTTTACTTTTTGCTATAATAAATATCCCCCCCCAAAAATGTATATATATATATATATATATATATATATATATATATATATATATAAAAAAAGATTTTTCCCTCATTTTAGGCCGATACGTATTCTTCTACATATTTTTGAAAAAAAAAAAAAAAGCGCAATAATCGCTTATTGATTGGTTTGCGCAACAGTTAGAGTCTACAAAATAGGGGATAGATTTATGGCATTTTTATTAATATTTTATTTTATTTTTTTACTAGTAATGGCGGCGATCAGCGATTTTTATTGTGACTGCGACATTATGGCAGACACATCGGACACTTTTGATGCCATTTTGGGACCATCGTCATTGATACAGCGATCAGAGATATAAAAATTCACTGATTACTATAAAAATGACAATGGCAGCGAAGGGGTTAACCAGTAGGGGGTGCTGAAGGGGTTAAGTGTGTCCTAGGGATGTGTTCTAACTGTGGAGGGCGTGGCTACGTGTGATACGACACTGATCACCGCTCCCGATTACAGGGAGCTGTGATCAGTGTCCTTGTCACTAGGAAGAATGGGGAATAGAGCTGCACAATTCTGGCTAAAATGAGAATCACTATTTTTTTGATTAGAAGATAGATCACGATTCTATTACGATTCTCGCGGCGTGACATCATCTTTCACATTAAAACAAAAAAAAAATTGGGCTAACTTTACTGTTTCGTTTTTTTTTTTTTATTCATTGAAGTGTGTTTTTCACAAAAAAATTGCATTTGGTAGACCGCTGGGCAAATACAGTGTGACAAAAAATATTGCAGCAATTGCCATTTTATTTCCTATGGTCTCTGCTAAATTATATATAATGTTTGGGGGTTCCGAGTAATTTTCTAGCATAAATTTTGATTTTATCTTAAGAAACAAGTGTCAGAAAAAGATTTGGACTTTAAAGCGGAGGTCCGGCGTTAAAAAAAAAAAAAAAATTATTAAAAGTCAGCAGCTACAAACACTGGCGCTATGTGAATGGGCGGATGTCTCCTGGGACACACACAAGGTCCAAGAAGACACCGCTCCCCATTCCCTAGGAGGCAGCGCGAGGAGGAGAAGAAAGAAGACCACCGCGGACCAGGAAGTGGCAGATTAGGACGATCTGCCTAGTACCAGCCATTTCTGGTAAGTATAAAAAAAATAAAAAAATTATGTATTTATTTTTTCAAATTTTTGGGCAATTTTTTTTTTTTTTTTAGGGTGGACCTCCGCTTTAAGTGGTTAAACTTCCTGCATTTACACACAGACATTTGCTCTAAGAAGGAAGTTAGTTACAATGTTTCATGATGTTAAAATCTGGGCAGTCTGCCAAGTTTGTTTCTTTACACACACAGAAGTTTATCCCATTGATCTAAGAAGGAAGCAATAAGCCTCGTACACACGGTCGGACTTCCATCGGACTTTTCCCTGGATTTTTGTCCGAACGGAGTTGGCCGGGCACACTCATAGCATACACACCACAGGACTTTTCTGCAAACTTTCCCAAAACTTTTTGCAACATCACGTGGTTTTTCTGCTCTTTACCACCACCCTTTGGTCAACTTCTGCTATTGTTGGTGGATTTTAACATTAGTTGTTTTGTCCATTGGACAAAAGTCCTATGGTTTTCTGTACACACGGTCGGACTTTGCTCCATTGGACTTTTGTTGGCCAAAAGTTTGTCCGTTTGCAGACCCAACTTTTGTCCGATGAAAACACACAAAAATAAAAAAAAATAAAAAAAATAAAATAAAAGTTTGTCCGATGGAGCGTACACACGGTCGGATTGTTGGTCCAACTTGCTCAAAATGAAGTTTGTTGGCCAAAGGTCCGACCGTGTGTACGGGGCTATAGTTACAATGTTTCATGTTGTTACAAACCCAGCAGACTGCCGGGATATTTTCTTTTGACAGCTGAGTGATCAGATAAAGTCTCTCCACTTGTTATATGAAAGAATCGTCAAACTCTGCATTGGAGATCGTCAGGGGGGTTGAATCGAGATCAAGATTTAACGATTAATTGTGCAGCTCTGATGGGGAAATGCTTGTTTACATTAGCATTTCCCCATTCTTCCTCTCTGTGAGACCGCAGTCAGACTCACGGAGCTTGCGGCGGGCGTGTGCGCCCACAATGCCGCATCTTAAAGGGGACGTACCTGTACGCCCATCTGCCCAGCCATGCCATTGTGTCGACGTATATCGTTGTGCGCTGGTCAGCAAGTGGTTAAGATGAGCCAACAAAAAAAAAAGTGCTTGAACTAGTGAACTCACCAGGTTATATTGTCACAGATTGTTCAGAAGAGAACAGTTAAAAGGATTTACTTGGCATGGCAGGGAAGTCAAAAGATGAATGCCAGGATGAAATTAGCCGTGGTCTGGTAAACTTTCATAATTCATTGAACCATCTTGCACAGACATGGTAACCCAATGAGAAGGAGACTCTGAAGTAGGATTACCTGAAGTCACATATCAGCAAAAAGTTACATCAACATTTCGAGAGCACGGTAGTCTTCTTTTTGAAGGTGACAGAGATGACCGAGTCTCTTCTGTCACCTTAAAGCGGAGGTTCCGTGGTCCATATTTTTTTTTTATGTCCATTACAGATGACCAATAAGTACTCACTTGTGCTGCGCTTTCAATTGTCCCACGTCAGTTTTCGATAAAAAGAAAGATTTATAAAAAGGGTTCCTGTCTTTTCCATTTTGCTTGTGGGCATCGTGAAGCCCACAAGCACAGACTTCCAGGTAGCGGTGAATGCGCGCATAACCGGGTATATGAGGCATGTGATTTCGCTGGACGGCGTCTCCTGGGAAGCATGACACTTTGCGCCGACATCCCAGCACACTTAGCGCCGCCGGGGAAACAGAAAGACCCGCCTACTCCCGCGGGAGGAAGACCAGGAAGTGGAACGGAACACAGCTGCTTATCTACAATTAGAGCCTCCGAAATTAAAAAAGGTTGGTGACATACTAATGTAAATAGTGTTAAGATAATGGAAATATAACGTTTCTATGTAAGGCAGGCATGTCCAAAGTCCGGCCCGCGGGCCAATTGTGGCCCGCGTTCCAGTTTAATACGGCCCCCCTGGTGATTTGGATATATATCTTTTGTGGCCCCCAGGGTCACAGGTGTGTGTTTATATGCCAATAAATACGGTATATCCAAATAACACGCCCAAGCTCAGCCTTAGTCCTGAGCAGCACTCTGGGATTCGTGGGGGCCACATAGATAGATATCTCAAAATAACACGCCAAAGCTCATCTCTTCACCACACACAGCCTCAAAGGCAAGAGAATTCTTGTTGGGCAGTGCTCAGACGAACACACTTGGACCGAATTTTAAAGTGGTTGTAAACCCCTTTTTTTTTTTTGACTAGCCTGCAAGACAAAGATATAATGAGCTAGTATGACTAGCATACTAGCTCATTATGTACCACTTACCTTCGATCGGGGCCCCCGAAGTCGTCCGTGTCCCTCCTCTAGCCGCATCCATCGCTGCGGCGATAGCCGGAATGTTACTTCCGGGTATCGCCGCTGCAGCCAATCACAGCGCCACTCCGGCGCTGTGATTGGCCGGAGCGGAGAAGACGTGACTCCGCGCATGCGCGCGTGAGCTGTCGAATTCGGCTACGTCGTCGAATGTTGCGACCTAGCCGAATTTGTGAATGGGGTGACGTCAGCGTCGCCGCATTTACATACAAATATCTCCTTAACCGTGTAGGTTAAGGAGATATTTCTTGCACCTACAGGTAAGCCTTAATCTAGGCTTACCTGTAGGTCTTTGTTTAAAAAGTGGGTTTACAACCACTTTAATGGTTCAAAGAACGTCAGGCAAAATAGTCGGCCCTCACGCATGTTCACTTCATCAAATCTGGCCCTCTTTGAAAAAAGTTTGGACACCCCTGATGTAAGGTGAAAAAAGGGCCACCCAAAAGTTGGTGTAACTTTTTTGTCAATATGGAACATTAGTAAATCCTGCTTCAGAATCTACTTCTCTGTGTGTTGGTTTTTACATCCGGCATGAAGATTAGATTTGCTCACCTAAAATGGAAATCTGCCATATTCTCACAAGGCACAGAATAAGATCCGTACAGACCAATGCTTTACAAACCATTCCCACTATAAGTTAGTAACTCTTAAGGAAATATTTTCGAACATGCTAATTATCCAGACACATGAAGGCGCAGTCATTCCAGAACACAATGACATCATCTCACAGAGCAACGAAAACTGAATTGGCAGCAATTAACACTAGAACTGCAAATGTTTTCAACACCAATGTTGACATATTGGACTCCAATCAAATATATTTATGGAATTAGTTCCAAGAAATTTAATTAACTACTGATCATGTACATTCATGCCATGTTTAAGATTAACAGCATCAGCTCATATGTAAATGTCCTTTGCTTTAGGAGCTTCCATGGGCTCCAAGTACTTTAACATCAAATGTTTACTTAAACATTCTCAAAAACTGGGTTTTCAATAAAAACGCTATTCTAATAGGTTGCCCTAAAGTGGTTGTAAAGGGTGAAGTTTTTTTTTTACCTTTGTGCATTCTATGCATGAAGGTAAAAGGTAAAAGTCTTCAGTGTGCAACTCCCCTCTTAAACCCCCCCCCCCCATTACGTACCTGAGCCACATCTCGATCCAGCAATGTGCATGAGAGCATCAACTCTCCTGGGTCTCTCCCTTCTCATTGGCTGAGACACAGCAGCAGGAGCCATTGCCTCCTGCTGCTGACAATCACAGCCAGTGAGGAGAGAGCAAGCAAGCAGCGTGCTATGGGGGCCCTCAGCAGGGGGGGAACCAGGAGCTCCGACCCGACAGGGGACCGGGAATGCTTTGCGCACAGCCAATGTACAGAGCAGGTAAGAATGACAAGTTTAAAAAAAAACAAGAAAAAAACAAACAAACACACTTAATAACACTTTTAATCACTTGTTTTTCAGACTCGGTGTTTAAAAGTTTAAAACAGTTTTCTTTGCTAGAAAATTACTTAGAAAAAAAACCCAATATATAATGTTTTGGGGTTCTAACACCCTAGAGAATAAAATGGCGGTCATTGCAATACTTTGTCACACCGTATTTGCGCACTTTTTTGGGAAAAAAAAATCACTTTTTTTAATTAGAAAAATAAGACAACAGTAAAGTTAGCCCAATTTTTTTTTAAATTGTGAAAGATATGGTTACGCCGAGTAAATTGATACCCAACATGTCACGTTTAAAAATTGCGGCCGCTCTTGGAATGGCGTCAAACTTTTACCCTTAAAATCTCCATAGGCGACGTTTAAAAAATTCTATAAGTTGCATCTTTTGAGAGAGCTAGAATTATTGCTCTCGCTCTAACGATTGCGGCGATATCTCACTTGTGTGGTTTGAACACCGTTTTCATATGCGGGTGCTACTCACGTATGTGTTCGCTTCTGAGCGCGAGCTCGTCGGGATGGGGCGCTTTAAAAACATTTTTTTTTTCTTATTTATTTTACTTAGTTTTAAAAAAATAAAAAAAATAAAAATGGGTCACTTTTATTCCTATTACAAGGAATGTAAACATCCCTTGTAATAGAAAAAAGCATGACAGGTCCAAAAGACCTCAGATCTCATATTTAGACTAAAATGCAATTAAAAAAAAAAAATTGTCATTTGAAAAAATGAGAAAAAAAAAAAAAAAAATGTGCCTTTAAGACTTTAAGACTTATGGGAGGAAGTGACGTTTTGACATCGCTTCCACCCTGCTATGGTATGGAGACGGGTGGGGGCCATCTTCCCCTAACTCATATCCATACCACAGAGGGAGAAGGACCCAATCGCCTCCGCCGCTACCGTCGGCTCCGGTAAGCAGCGGAGGGTGCATGAGAGCGGCGGGAGGGGTGCCCCTCTCCCGCCGCCGATAATGGTGATCTCGTGGCGAATCCGCCGCAGAGACCCCTATTATCGTTTACAGGACCGCTCACTGAAAAGATGGATACCTCGGTTGTGGCAGCAGCTTCTGCCGTTACCGAGAGATCCATCTTTAAAGTGCCGACGTATATGTACATGAGTGGGTCCTTAAGTAGTTAATTTGGATGTTGAGATGGAAAGCTGGTTGAGATTGTCACAATTTTGCCTTTAGTATATAGACAGCATTAACCATCTCAGCTCTTTTATCCTTATAATGCACATGGACCAGAGGAATTTTTACATTTCTACTATGGGCCGTTTATTTGGAGAAAGTTTTGTCTTAATTATTATCAAAGCAATACATTCAGTGTCTTTTAGTGACAAACAATGCCTTTTGTCTGTCTAGTAAAAATTACCCTTTTCTGTAATCTATAGGACAAAAATACTTTTTTTTGTTTTTTTAATTGCTTTTTTTTTTTTTTTTTTGACGTGCTCATTTGCAGGAAAAAAAAAAGTTTCTGTAAATAAATAAAATCATAGAATAAAATGTGTTACTTTAAAATCACACTAAAATGGTGTATGGGTAAAAAGCCCAGCAAAATTATTTGCAATTGTTTACCAATTATGCACACTTTATGCAACACAAAAAAAAAAAAAACAATTACAAAAAATAAAAATAAAATTCTAATCCTATTTATTTATTTATCTATTGGGGTTTATTTACTAAAGGCAAATCCACTTTGCACTGCAAGTGCACTTGGAAGTGCAGTCGCTGTAGATCTGAGGGGGGCATGCAAGGAAAACAAAAAACAGCATTTTTGCTTGGATGATAAAATCAGCAGAGCTTCCCCATAATTTCCGATCTTCCCCTCTACATCTACAGCGACTGCACTTCCAAGTGCACATGTAGTGCAGAGTGAATTTGCCTTTAGTAAATCAACCCCTAGCAATTCCTGGCTGTCATTTTGACAGCTTGGAATAGCGTCAGGGAAAGCGGTGGCAGAAGGAGAAGAGCTGAACATACTATACGACCCCTTTCACACTGAGGTGCTATAAACGCTAAAAATAGCGCCTTGAAAGAGCCGCTTCTGTAACTCCAGTGTGAAAGCCCGAGGGCTTTCACACTGGAGCGGTGTGCTGGCAGGACGGTAAAAAAATTTCCTGCTAGCCGCATCTTTGAGGTGTATACACCGCTCCTACATCGCCTACAGCGCCCCTGCCCATTCCTGCTAGCCGCATCTTTGAGGTGTATACACCGCTCCTACAGTGCCCCTGCCCATTGAAATCAATGGGCAGTGCCGCCGAACCGCCCCGCTAGTGGCCGAATAGCGCCGCAAAAATTACGGTAAAGCGCCGCTAAATATAGTGTGAAAGGGCTCTACATCTGAAAGTAGAAACCTCCATTAAAGTAGGTGTAAATCCTAAATTAACATTCATAGTTTGCTAAAAACTGTGTATCATTAAACAATTGTCTTTTTAATAAAATACTTGATTTTGCCTTTAATTTAATTTTATTTTTTTAGACCCCTGTGCTGATGATTTTAGCCTGTCTATATACTGTACACTCCAGTGGCTGTATGACATTTCTCAGGGTGGGTTTCCCTATGGTAACAGTAAACCATGTCTGCAAAATGTGCGTTAAAAAACAGCCACGTCTCCATGGGCGAGATTTACTAAAGCTAGAGCACTCAGAATCCGGCGCAGCTCTGCATGGTAGCCAATCAGTTTCTAACTTCAGCTTGTTCAATTACACTGACTGACTATAAAACCTAGAAGCCGATTGGTTTGTGTGCAGAGTTGCACCAGATTTTGCACTCTGCAGCTTTAGTAAATACCCCCCACGTGACAACATACAGTCAGGTCTATAAATATTGGCACATCAACCCAATTCTATTCTTTTTGGCTCTATACACCACCACAATGGATTTGCAATGAAATTAAGAAGACGTGCTTTAACTGCAGACTTTCAGCTTTAATTTTAGGGTATTTACATCCAAATCAGTTTAACGGTGTAGGAATTACAACAGTTTGTATATGTGCCTCCCACATTTTAAAGGGACCAAAATTAATGGGACAATTGGCTGCTCAGCTGTTCCATGGCCAGGTGTGTGTTATTCCCTCATTATCCCATTTACAATGAGCAGATAAAAGGTCCAGAGTTCATTTCAAGTGTGCTATTTGCATTTGGAATCTGTTGCTGTCAACTCTCAATATGAGATCCAAAGAGCTGTCACTATCGGTGAAGCAAGCCACCATTAGGCTGAAAAAACAAAACAAACCCATCAGAGCAATAGCAAAAACATTAGATGTGGCCAAAGCAACTGTTTGGAACATCCTTAAAAAGAAAGAACGCACCAGTGAGCTCAGCAACACAAAAACAACTGTGGTGGATGACCGAAGAATTCTTTCCCTGGTGAAGAAAACACCCTTCACAACAGTTGGCCAGATCAAGAACACTCTTGAGGAGGTAGGTGTATGTGTGTCAAAGTCAACAATCAAGAGAAGACTTCACCAGAGTGAATACAGAGGGTTCACCACAAGATGTAAACCATTGGTGAGCCTCAAAAACAGGAAGGCCAGATTAGAGTTTGCCAAACAACATCTAAAAAAGCCTTCACAGTTCTGGAACAACATCCTATGGACAGATGAGACCAAGATCAACTTGTTCCAGAGTGATGGGAAGAGAAGAGTATGGAGAAGGAAAGGAACTGCTCATGATCCAAAGCATACCATTTCATCAGTGAAGCATGGTGGTGGTAGTGTCATGGCGTGGGCATGTATGGCTGCCAATGGAACTGGTTCTCTTGTATTTATTGATGATGTGACTGCTGACAAAAGCAGCAGGATGAATTCTGAAGTGTTTCGGGCAATATTATCTGCTCATATTCAGCCAAATGCTTCAGAACTCATTGGATGGCGCTTCACAGTGCAGATGGACAATGACCCGAAGCATATTGTGAAAGCAAACAGAGTTTTTTTAAGGGAAAGAAGTGGAATGTTATGCAATGGCCAAGTCAATCACCTGACCTGAATCCGATTGAGCATGCATTTCACTTGCTGAAGACAAAACTGAAGGGAAAATGCCCCAAGACCAAGCAGGAACTGAAGACAGTTGCAGTAGTAGCCTGGCAGAGCATCACCAGGGATGAAACCCAGCGTCTGGTGATGTCTATGTGTTCCAGACTTCAGGCTGTAATTGACTGCAAAGGATTTGCAACCAAGTATTAAAAAGTGAAAGTTTGATTTATGAGTGTTAATCTGTCCCATTAATTTTGGTCCCTTAAAAAGTGGGAGACACATAAACAAACTGTTGTAATTCCTACACCGTTCACCTGATTTGGATGTAAATCCCCTCAAATTAAAGCTGAAAGTCTGCAGTTAAAGCACATCTTGTTTGTTTCATTTCAAATCCATTGTGGTGGTGTATAGAGCCAAAAAGATTAGAATTATGTTGATGTCCCAATATTTATGGACCTGACTGTAGTAGAGTAACTGGAAGACAGGGACAGAGCATTGTCACGCTGTAATATTAATATGAAGGACCAGTACAAGCACCCCAATGGTAGGATCACAAGGTATCACAGTATTTTAGGAAAAGCTGCAGGTTTACAAATATTAAAAATTGCTGTTGAAATTCCATTAACACATTAAAGCCCAGCCCCACGAGCCACCGACTTTGTAATACATTTGGTTATGTGGACTTGGGCTTTAAAGCTTATATGAGATTTTAGTGGCTGGCTTGACTTTCCTGCAGATACATTGCATATAAAGCCACTTGTAATGCAAAGGGAATTGGCCGCTTTCAGAAAGCAGTGCCTGGCAATCACAGCTACATAGAAGCTAATTGTATCACACAAGTAATTATATTAAGAGCTCTCGCTGTAATTCATCCGGACAGCTGGCTCACTGTTATCATATCTGCCTTTATAAACTAAACACAAGATTTGCTCACTGCTGCCAAATCCACCCGAATTTAACCTTCCACGTTTCAATTTGACAAAGCCGCTGTTACACATAATTAAAGGATACAGCAAGATGTGGAAGCTTGCCATTTGTATGGAATTTTTGCCAAGATTTATTCCCTTGATAAGGGATGGCAAATTGATGGAAAATTCTGAAATCTATCCGTCCATTTTTTTTTTTTCCAGTTTCCCACAGGTGTGAAAATAGATGGGACTGAGGAATATGCGCCAATACAAGTCCTGGTAGCATTCTTGTCTGTTTTTAGGTGTGGGAGTTTTGAAGAACAAAAATGTAATACATTGCAGCTTGCCTTATGCAAGTCACAATGAAGTGGTATTCTGCATTACAAAAATAAAAAAAATAAAAAAAAGCACAATTTTTTTTTTGGTGCATTTTAAAAAAAGGAGTTACAGTGTCTTGAAAAGGTTTGAATACCCGTTGAAATTCTCCACATTTTGTCATGTCACAACCGAAAAATGTAAATGTATTTTATTGGGATTTTATGTGATAGACCAACAAAGTGGAACATAATTGTGAAGTGGAAGTAAAATTATAAAATGGTTTTCAATTTTTTTTACAAATAAATATGTGAAAAGTGTGGCGTGCATTTGTATTCATCCCCTCTGAGTCAATACTTTGTAGAACCCCCTTTCACTGCAATTACAGTTGCAAGTCTTTTTGGGGATGTCTCTACCAGCTTTACACATATAGAGAGTGATATTTCTGCACATTTTTCTTTGCAAAATAGCTCAAGCTCTGTCAGATTGGATGGAGAGCGTCTGTGAACAGCAATTTTCAAGTCTTGCCACAGATTCTCAATTGGATTTAGGCCTGGGCCATTCTAACACATGAATATGCTTTGATCTAAACCATTGCATTGTAGCTCTGGCTGTATGTTTAGGGTCTTTGTCGAGCTGGAAGGTGAACCTCCACCTCAGTCTCAAGTCTTTTGCAGACTTTAAACAGGTTTTCTTCTAAGATTGCCCTGTATTTGACTTCATCCATCTTCCCATCAACTCTGACCAGCTTCCCAATCCCTGCTGAAGAAAAGCATTCCCACAAAATGATGCAACCACCATGTTTCACAGTGGGGATGGTGTGTTCAGGGTGATGTGCAGTATTAGTTTTCTGCCACACAGTGTTTTGCTTTTAGGCCAAAATGTTCAAATTTGGTCTCATGTGACCAGAGCACCTTCTTCCACATGTTTACTGTCCCCCCCACGGGGCTTCTTGCAAACGGGAATTCTTAGGTCTCTTTTAACAATGACTTTCTTCTTGCCACTCTTCTATAAAGGCCAGATTTGTGGAGTGCACGACTAATAGTTGTCCTGTGGACAGATTCTTCCACCTGAGCTGCTGATCTCGGCAGCTCCTCCAGAGTTACCATGGGCCTCTTTCTTGGCTGCTTCTCTGATTAATGCTCTCCTTGCCCGGCCTGTCAGTTTAGGTGGACGGCCATGCCTTGGTAGGTTTGCAGTTGTGCCATACTCTTTCCATTTTCGGATGATGGATTGAACAGTGCTCCATGAGATAAAGCTTTGGATAATTTCTTATAACCTAACTCTGCTTTAATCTTCTCCACAACTTTATCTCTGACCTTTCTGGCATGTTCCTTGGCCTTCATGATGCGGTTTGTTCACTAAGGTTCTCCAACAAAACTCTGAGGGCTTCACAGAACAGCTGTATTTATACCGAGATTAAATTACACACAGATGGACTCCATTTACTAATTAGGCAACTTCTGAAGGCAATTGGTTCCACAAGATTTTAGTTAGGTGTATCAGAGTAAAGGGGGCTGAATACAAATGCACGCCACACTTTTCACATATTTGTAAAAAAAAAATTTGAAAACCATTTTTCACATTCCTTCCACTTCACAAATATGTGCCACTTTGTGTTGGTCTATCACATAAAATCTAAATAAAATACATTTACGTTTTTGGTTGTAATATGACAAAATCTGGAAAATTTCAAGGGTTATGATGTAGGTGGCCCTTTTAAATGAATAGGCAGCCTAATGGAACAATTATAGGTGTGACTTTATGAGCATGCATCCATGCATTACATTAGTGGTAATCCAGTCTAAAATTTCTATTTTTTCCTTTTTTTTTCTTTTTAAAGTGAAGGCACACTATGAGTTAAGTCCAAGGTGCATGGCATGTCCTGGACATGTTTTTATTATTTACATTTAAAAGGTTTACTATTCTGCTGATGAGACACTCCGGGATCTGAGAGGAGAGAAGCACACAGAGGAGTTAGGCTCTCCTCTGCTGTCCATTCAGAGGAGCCTTTGTATTTTGTGAATGCATTTACATAATACCAAGGCTTCTGTTACTGGGCAGGAGGAGGGGAGCGGTAGGCTTAGCAGCCTCAACAACCCTCCTGTTAAAGCGGAGTTCCACCCAAAAATTGAACTTGCGCCTTTCGGAATCCTCCCCCCTCCGATGTCACGTTTGGCACCTTTTAGGGGGGAGCAGATACCTGTCTAATACAGGTATTTTGCTCCCACTTCCGGTCATAGATAGCCAAACCACCCGCGGCTATCTACGCCATGTCTGGCACCCCCTCCGCTGTCTTCTGGGAGATACAAAAGGTCCCAGAAGACAGCAGGGACCAGTGGGATTGCGCATGCGCAGTAGGGAACCAAGCTGTGAAGCCGCAAGGCTTCACTTCCTGATTTCCTTACAGAAGATGGCGGTGCCTCCACCCGAGAGCCGAGGGACAGATAGGCTTCGGGTGCCGACATTGCAGGCGCCCTGGACAGGTAAGTGTCCTTATTTTAAAAGTCAGCAGCTGCAGTATTTGTAGCTGCTGACTTTAAAACAAATAATAATAATAATAATAATTTGTTCGGTGGAACTCTGCTTTAAAGATGCAAATATTAGAGATAAGTCCAGGAGATGCCATGCACCTTCTTGGACTCAACTTATATTGTGCCTTCACTTTTTAAAAAGGAGTTGCATTCCTGGAATTCAGCTTTACGTAAACTACTAGTCCCACTATGTCATGGGGATAAATAAAGGCAGACGTTTTGAAGAAGTCCAGCTTGTGTGACAGTCATAGCTTCTCCCATAAATACAATGGAGACAAGTGTAGACACAAAGGAACAGGAAGTGTGGGCTAGAGCATGGCCTTCTAAGCTGAGGTCAACATTTGCTCATTAACTGACCTTCTTGGTTTCCAAGGGTCATGAGGAGCTCAAGAAGGAATACGCAAGTCTGTATTGGTATGTCTAAATTCTGGAATTTCACTCATGCCATCAGTATTAAACATTTAGTATAAAGATGAGTTACATACCACTGTACTACTATACCATTACTATCCATAATGTGCATGGATAACAAAAGTAGGTCACATGCTGCGGACCGTGTTCATTTCATCACAGCTTGAATGGATACAAGGATTTTTCTTGTATGTCATGTGGATTGGTAAACTGTTTCTGCCCTTGGAGAAAGCACATGCTCTTGGAAATAAAGTTCTTCCAGATGAAAACCATGTGTGTACACAATCCTTGCTGTGCCCACCACCGCAAACTGGACATTAACTCACCATGTTAGGAGACCTCAACAAACAAAGAGCTTAAGGGTTATGGTGAGACACACCAAAACAACACTTTATTAAGCCCCGTACACACGGTCGTACTTTTGGCCAACAAACTTCATTTTGAGCAAGTTGGACCAACAATCCGACCGTGTGTACGCTCCATCGGACAAACTTTTTTTGCTTTTTTCTTGTTTTCATTGGACAAAAGTTGGGTCTGCAAACTGACAAACTTTTGCCCAACAAAAGTCCGATGGAGCAAAGTCCGACCGTGTGTACAGAAAACCATCGTACTTTTGTCCAATGGACAAAACAAATAATGTTAAAACCAACCAACAATAGCAGAAGTTGACCAAAGGGTGGCGGTAAAGAGCAGAAAAACCACGTGATGTTGCAAAAAGTTTTGAGAAAGTTTGCAGAAAAGTCCGAGCGTGTGTATGCTATGGGTGTGCCCGACCAACTCCATTCGGACAAAAAAACATGGAAAAGTCAGATGGAAGTCCGACCGTGTGTACGTGTGGCTTTAGACTCTGTTGGGTGATCACCCTGTCCCATACAATGGGTGAGGTCCATATGCCAGGAAATTTGACCTCTCCTCAAGCCAGTGTAGAGCATGAAAATGCCAGAAATGCAGTGTCCTTGTGTCTTTCTTGTCTATATTCTGTAAACTACACACCCACCCTCATTAAATGGAAATTAAGTGAGAAAGACGTGTTTGTGGTGCAAATCAGAAGAGCAGCCTGGGTTACAACCATGGCTTCTTCTATAGATACAGTGAAGGAGTGAGCATAGCCACCCTAGGACAGGAAGTGTGTTATTTTCAAAATACTCATGTGAAAATAAGTTAGGCCCCATGCACACGAGACGCAGGTGCAAACTCTGCTGAACACACGTTTTTAAACGCTGAAACCGGCGTTTATAAACGCGCGTTTTGCCGCGTTTGGGGCCGCGTTTAGCGGCGTTTTACCGCGTTTGCGTTTATAAGCGTTTCATCATAGACCCTCCCTAAGCTCAAAAAACAGTAAATTTTAACCATTTCAGCCAGTTTGTGAGACCAGAGTGAGTAGCAGCAGCTGAGAGAGCAGCAGTGTACTTGTATTTAGCGTATCACTTGCCACATCATCTGCCACAAGTTGTGGATTGTCCACTTGCCACGTTACCTGGCCACGTCACCTGGCCATGTTACCTGCCACGTCACCTGGCCACGTTACCTGCCACGTCAGCTGGCCACGTCAGCTGGCCACGTCAGCTGGCCACGTCAGCTGGCCACGTCACCTGCCACAAGTTGTGGATTGTCCACTTGCCACGTCACCTGCCACAAGTTGTGGATTGTCCACTTGCCATGTCACCTGGCCACATCACGTGCCACGTCACCTGCCACAAGTTGTGAATTGTCCACTTGCCACGTCACCTGCCACGTCACCTGGCCATGTCACCTGCCACAAGTTGTGGATTGTCCACTTGCCACGTCACCTGGCCACGTCACCTAGCCATGTTACCTGCCCACATTACCTGCCACGTCATCTAGCCACGTCACCTGCCACAAGTTGTGGATTGTCCACTTTCCACGTCACCTGGCCACATCACGTGCCACGTCACCTGCCACAAGTTGTGGATTGTCCACTTGCCACGTCACCTGGCCACGTTACCTGCCACGTCACATGCCACGTCACCTGCCACGTCACCTGCCACGTCACCTGCCACGTCACCTGCCACGTCACCTGCCACGTCACCTGGCCACAAGCTGTGGATTGTCCACTTGCCACGTTACCTGCCACAAGTTGTGGATTGTCCACAATGCAAGCAATTACAGTTTTCTTTTATATTTTTTAAGTTTTTCATCATTTGCCATCATTTTTCAGATTTCTAATGTTAAAAAATAGGTCACCTTTAAAAACGCTTATAAAACGCAAACGCGGCAAAACGCCGGTACCGCGTTTAGGCCCCATGCACACGAGACGCTGTTATTTGCTGTTGAACGCGCGTTCAGAGGCAGTTGGACGCTTTTTTCAACTGCTCCTGAACCCATTCAATGTTATCCTATGTGTCCATGCACACACTCTCGTTTTTTGGCGTTTACAAGCAGTTGCGTTTAACCTCGTTTTTCCAGAAGCAAAAAAATGGGTTCAGACGCAAAAGTTTTCACGTTTCAGACGCTAAACGCGGCTAAACGCGGGTACCGGCGTTTTGCCGCGTTTGCGTTTATAAGCGTTTTTAAAGGTGACCTATTTTTTAACATTATAAATCTCAAAAATGATGGCTTATGATGAAAAACTATTATTAAAAAATAAAAAAGAATACTAATTGCTTGCATCGCATTGTGGACAATCAACAACTTGTGTCAGGTGATGTGGCCAGGTGACGTGGCCAGGTGACGTGGCAAGTGGACAATCCACAGCTTGTGGCAGGTGACGTGGCCAGGTGACGTGGCAGGTGACGTGGCAGGTAACGTGGCAGGTAACGTGGCCAGGTGACGTGGCAAGTGGACAATCCACAACTTGTGGCAGGTGACGTGGCAGGTGACGTGGCCAGGTGATGTGGCCAGGTGACGTGGCAAGTGGACAATCCACAACTTGTGGCAGGTGACGTGGCCAGGTGACGTGGCCAGGTGACGTGGCAGGTGACGTGGCAGGTGGATAATTCACAACTTGTGGCAGGTGATGTGGCACGTGATGTGGCCAGGTGACGTGGAAAGTGGACAATCCACAACTTGTGGCAGGTGACGTGGCTAGATGACGTGGCAGGTAATGTGGGCAGGTAACATGGCTAGGTGACGTGACAAGTGGACAATCCACAACTTGTGGCAGGTGACGTGGCCAGGTGACGTGGCAAGTGGACAATCCACAACTTGTGGCAGGTGACGTGGCCAGGTGACGTGGCAGGTGACGTGGCAAGTGGACAATTCACAACTTGTGGCAGGTGAAGTGGCCAGGTGACGTGGCACGTGATGTGGCCAGGTGACATGGCAAGTGGACAATCCACAACTTGTGGCAGGTGACGTGGCCAGGTGACGTGGCAGGTGACGTGGCAAGTGGACAATCCACAACTTGTGGCAGGTGACGTGGCCAGCTGACGTGGCAGGTAACGTGGCCAGGTGACGTGGCAGGTAACATGGCCAGGTGACGTGGCCAGGTAACGTGGCAAGTGGACAATCCACAACTTGTGGCAGGTGACGTGGCCAGGTGACGTGGCAAGTGGACAATCCACAACTTGTGGCAGGTGACGTGGCCAGGTGACGTGGCCAGGTGACGTGGCAAGTGGACAATCCACAACTTGTGGCAGATGATGTGGCAAGTGATACGCTAAATACAAGTACACTGCTGCTCTCTCAGCTGCTGCTACTCACTCTGGTCTCACAAACTGGCTGAAATGGTTAAAATTTACTGTTTTTTGAGCTTAGGGAGGGTCTATGATGAAACGCTTATAAACGCAAACGCAGTTAAACGCCGCTAAACGCGGCCGCAAACGCGGCAAAACGCGCGTTTATAAACGCCGGTTTCAGCATTTAAAAACGTGTGTTCAGCAGAGTTTGCACCTGCGTCTCGTGTGCATGGGGCCTTAGCATCTGAAACGTGAAAACTTTTGCGTCTGAACCCATTTTTTTGCTTCTGGAAAAACGAGGTTAAACGCAACTGCTTGTAAACGCCAAAAAACGAGACTGTGTGCATGGACACATAGGATAACATTGAATGGGTTCAGGAGCAGTTGAAAAAAGCGTCCAACTGCCTCTGAACGCGCGTTCAACAGCAAATAACAGCGTCTCGTGTGCATGGGGCCTTACATAGTTAGGGCTCATGCACACTGCAGCTCAAAAGGAACTCAAAGAAGCGGCTCCTACAGGCTTTTTCTGCCTAGAAACTCCCCTCTGTTAGTCAGTGTGTCCATGCACACCATGGCTTTTTCAGGCATATGCTCCTCAAGGCAGGATAAACCCCACAAAACATGAGTGAGTATTTGAGAGGAGCTAGTGCCCCAAAGAGCTCAAAAAAGCTCAAAGAAGCTCGGGAGGGTTTGTTCCACCTTTTTGTTTTGTATATAAAATGGTTAAAAAAAAAAATAATCTAGGAGGGTTTGTGAGGAAAAAAAATGCTTATGTACAAAAAAAGCGTCAAGCTAAAATTAAAGCTCAAATGCCCGTAAAAGCAATTTATTTATTTTTTTGAGCTGCAGGGGTTGTAAAGCTTTGCGTTTTTTCACCTTAATGCATCCTACGCATTAAGGTGAAAAAACACCTGGCACTCTCGGGCCCCCCCCCCCCCCTGTTTTACTTACCTGAGCCACGAAAACTCAGTGGGCGCGATCCAGCGATGCTTTCCCCCAACTTGAGGCGGCTCTTCATTGGAGATTGATAGCAGTGCAGCCATTGGCTCCCGCTGCTGTCAATTAAATCAATCAATTACATGGCGCGCCGGGGGGCGGGGCCGAGTGATACACTTGTATCACACGGGAGCACGCCCGCAAGCTAACCCCCTTGCGAGAGCGCTTCCCAGAACAGGGGTTAGCTCTTGCAGGGAGGAGCCGAGACAGCCGCCGAGGGACGCCAGAAGACCAGGATTGGGGCCACTCTGTGCAAAACGAACTGCACAGTCGAGTTAAGTACGGTATGTTTGTTATAATTTTTTTTAAAACAAATTAACCCTTACAACCCCTTTAAGGCCCGTACACACGATCGGATTTTCCGACGGGAATTGTGTGATGACAGACTGTTGTCGGAAAATCCGACCGTTTGTACGCCCTATCGGACAATTGTTGTCGGATTTTCCGACAACAAATGTTGGATAGCAGGCTTTAAAATTTTCTGCCAACAAAAGGTGTCTTGTCGGATTTTCCGATCGTGTTGTCCGGACAAAAATCCAAAGAACAAACACGCATGCTCAGAAGCAACGCTAACCATAACACAACATTAGCAGAAGTTGCCCAAAGGGTGGCGCTAAAGAGCTGAAAAACCACGTAGTTTTGTGTTTGTTGGCCGACAATTCTTTGCAGTTTGTATGCAAGACAAGTTCATGGCCAAGCCCTTCGGACAAAAGTCCTACGCTTTGTCCGCGGAAAATCCGATCATGTGTACCAGGCTTAAGTCTGGCTGAGAAAAGACACAAGTACATCTAGCTCAACCAATAAAAAAAATGCTGGGGGGGGGGGGGGTAAGGGTCGATGGCCGTTTTTACACAAGAAATTTAACAGATTCCTCCATACATGCCAACATCACATCAATTTTTCACCAGGCTCCTTTGAAAAAAATTGATTGGAAAAGTGTTTTGACGATCTGTGACACTCGAATCGGATGAATGGCCAACTAAAGTAAGTAATGTATTTTTTTTTGGAGGACTACAGCCATGGGCGTCCGCTCTATAGGGAAAGGGGGGGGGGTCAATTGCCCCCCCCCTGGAGACACACTATATTTAAGGGCTGCAACTAACGATTATTTTCATAATCGATTAGTTGGCCGATTATTGTTTCGATTATTCGATTAATCAGTTAATAACCTTAGGAAAAAAAAAGTAATTTTTGCTGCGATTTGCATTTTTACATTTTTTTGCCCAATTTGCTGTTGGGCAGATTAAAAAACACAAATTGCCGCAAAAACGCATTACATGCTTTTCTGCAGCTTCTCCATTGAAGTATATTGAACCAAAAAAAACAAAATGGCACCCTTTTGCGTTAAAAAAAAGTCCTTGCCCTTTCCAAATATGCAGCAGCTGAAAAAATTATGGCTGTGAATGTGTCCCATATGAAACCATGTAAATGAACTGTAGTGTGTTTCTGCAAAAAGCACCAAAAAAACACAGAGGAGTGACACAGGCCTGAGATGTTTAGTAACATAATGGGGTTAAAAAAACTAAAATGGGTATAAAAAGAGCAAATAATTGCTACTGTAAGGGGTTCATTTTTTACTGTGGGACAGTGAAAGTATTATTTACAGTAGCGATTTGCTCTTTTTGTACTATAAAGGGCTAATTTTAGTTTTTTTTTAACCCCATCATGTTACTGCCCGATTAATCGATTATGAAAATGGTAATCGATTAATTTCATAAATCGATTAGTTGTTTCGGCCCTACTATATTTATATGGAGTGAAGCGGAATTATCCTCAAGGGCTATTTCACACTGCCAGCTGGCCACATTATCGGTAAAGCGCCGCTAGTTTTTGCGGTGCTTTACCATCGTTTTAGTGCCGCTATTCGGCTGCTAGAGGGGAAAAAAAAAAATAGAAAATGCTAATCAGACAACGGCAGCTTGATCCTTGATCCTTCTATTAAGCTTTTGCATCAGGTTTGCATGACTGCGCTTTATGTCATAATGACTAAGCCCCTCCCCTTCATGACATTGTCAAAAAGGGACCGAGCATGGATGACCTTAAAATGATGCCCCCCCCCCCCCCCCTGAAAAAAGTTCAGCGGACGCCCATGACTACAGCACACAGCAAGAGAGAATGTGAAAACCCGTATCCTGCAAGACGGATTTCGGAGTTATCAATAAGGTTTAAGAAGGGAGTGGATCAATCTGCAAGTAATGTACAAAACCTCTAAGATCACGCCGTTAGAATATATTTTCATTATAACAAGGCTTTATTACAGCCCCTTAAAAAGTCTGACTTGATGTATCCTTAATCCAACCTTCAGCTAAATGAGTTACTTATCACAGCTAGTGGTATCATAAAGCCAAAATATCTGGAGGCTGAGCCCTTAGACGTGTCTTTGATATAAATCCCTCTGATCACTTGGATGTAGAGGAAAGCACTGAACTACATTGTATTCCACATCTGTCTTTTGTTGCCTCTGCACTGGACTCAGAACAGTAGCATTCCGGGTAACCCTTTCAGTGCTGGCCTGAACACTACTATTCATGCTTTCAATGGCACATTTCCTAAACCATATCCAATTGCCAAGTACCACCATTCTGTATCTATTTACAGTGTCCATGCCAATAAGGGAACAATGAGTTTCACATCTCCACAGGCTTACCATAGATTTTCTTATTTTTTGGCTTGACCCGCATATGAGGATAAAATGACTGGCTTGTTTTAAGAAGTCCCATGGATCAGAAAATCCATTCACTTTACCATAAAAAAGGAACACTCTTACTTTCAGATACATAAAAAAAAAAAAAAAAAAAAACGCACAGATCACATCAAATCTGCAAGACATGCCCTGAAATAAAACTTCCGATTGGCAAAGCAGACTTAATTGTTAAAGCGGACCTAGTTTCCGATTTATTTATTCATTTCAAAGTAGAACTTAAAAAAAAAAAATATTAGACCAGAAAAAAATCTAAATAAAAAAAAAAAAAGCAGCTTTTGGCTGCAATACTCTTCTTCAATCCAGAGCCATCTCCTGCAGTATTTTTTTTTCGCCACTAGATGCCGCCAATCTTCTGGATATTAAATAAAGGCCAGCGTTTTTTAACCCACTTACCCCGACCCTGTCATGGACACACCCCATTGGGGGGGAGAAGAGGAAGGAGATATATTTATTATAGGTATAAGAGAAGGAAATAAAAAATAGATACATATAATACACTATATTGTCAAAAGTATTGGGACACCTGCCTTTACACGCACATGAACTTTAATGGCATCCCAGCCTTAGTCCGTAGGGTTCAATATTGAGTTTATGGAGCCCACCCTTTGCAGCTATAAGGCTGGGTTCACACTTGTGCGGTACAAATTCCAGCTCTCTTATCTCTGCAAAAAGATAAGAGAACTGTTCAGCAGATCATCTCCGTTTTAGCTGCGAATTTGGTGACCTGGGAGAGAAGAGGGGGAGCGGGGGGGGGTGTAGTGAGGTGAAGGAGAGAAATCCTGATGGGAACTGAACACATCTACGAATCAGATGCGTGCCCATAGAAGATAATGGACAAGAATTCGCACCTGAGCCGCACCGCAATGCCTAGAAAACGCACATTTTTTTTGGCAATGCATCGCACATATGTGAACCAGCCTCATTGAAATCAATGTATTTTAAAATGTTATGCGAATTGGATGCGGTGTAAGCCGCAACCAATTTGCATAGGTGTGAACCTGGCCTAACAGCGTCAACTCTTCTGGGAAGGCTGTCCACAAGGTTAAGGAGTGGGCTATGGGAATGTTTGACCATTCTTCCAGAAGTGCATTTGTGAGGTCAGGCATTGATGTTGGACGAAAAGGCCTGGCTTACAGTCTCCACTCTAATTAATCCCAAAGGTGTTCTATCAGGTTGGGGTCAGGACTCTGTGCAGGTCAGTCCAGTTCCCCCACCCCAAACTTGCTCATCCATGTCTTTATGGACTTTGCTTTGTGCACTGGTGAGCAGTGCTGTTGGAACAGGAAAGGGCCATCCCCAAACTGTTCCCACAAAGTTGGAAGCATGAAATGGTCCAAAATGTCTTGGTATGCTGACGCCTTAAGAGTTTCCTTCATTGGAACTAAAGGGCCAAGCCCAACCCCTGAAAAACAACCCCACACCATAATCCCCCCTCCACCAAATGATTTGGACCAGTGATTCTGGTGATTTCCAAAAGCATCATACTGCCACCCCGGCTTGCCTTCTTCGCATACTGCATCCTGGTGCCATCTCTTCCCCAGGTAAGTGATGTACACGCACCTGGCCATCCACATGATGTAAAAGAACATTTCATTCATTGGACCAGGCCACCTTCTGCCATTGCTCCATGGTCTAGCTGTGATGCTCACGTACCCATTGTAGGCACATTTTACTGTGGACATGGGTCAGCGTGGGTGCGCTAACTGATCTGTGGCTATGCAGCCCCATACACAAACTGATGGCCATTTTTTCTGCTTTTAACACATCAACTTTAGGGACAACATGTTTACTTGCTGCCCAATATATCCCACTGGCTTGCAGATGCCATTGAGATAATCAATGTTATTCACGTAACCTGTCAGTGGTCATAAAGTTATGGCTGATCGGTGTTAAATCTCATAATAGAATGAAAAAAGTGGGTATGTGATCAGTGCATAGTAGCCAAATGACCTGGAGTTTGAGGATATGTGCCTGATGATGAATAGAACACAAACAACTATTCTAAAGCTCTGCTGGAATACTAGTCACATGACCAATGACTAATTATTGGTCATGTGATCTTTAGTCAGTGTGGCGGCTTCTTCAAGAAGACTTATAGATCTTGTTTTTATACATAGTTCTTCTCTATGTACATTAGAATATCCATATTTGCCAATTACAAAGCGGACTCTACTTCCTGCTGATCCTCTTATCTCACCGATAAGATCTTTAAACAAGAAATGCCCACAATGCACCTGTTGCCACAGATTGTGTAGGTTTTCCTAAAGCCGCCCATACATAGTTCAGCAGGGCCGAGTTTCAATCCACGTATGGGCAGGCTGGTTGTACACAAGTCGACCTATAGCCGGCAACACTGATCACTGTATTCTGATGGCTCAGAATCCAATACTATAGCTGAAAGATTCCCCCATCCACCTCGAATGTGTGGATAGGAGATTCGGATCATTTTTTTTTCATTCAACCCATTGGTCGAATAAAAAAGTAAATGATCAATGTATCACCTGCTTAAAATGTAACGTTATGAACCTCAGGACAAGGTTTTACAGTGGACCTTTATCCAAAAATGGAAGGTTTACTGCACCTCCAGGCCACACTGTGCTCCCCTCCACCCAATACAAAAATAAAGTTTTTTTTTTGGGGTAAAAATTTAACACAATTAGGCTTGGCCCTGGCTTTGGACACTTCCAAAAGTCACAGGTGACATCACCATGCCTCACATCTGCCTCCTAAGAAATCTGGGCATTCGAGTCTGCTCCAACCTACTGCAAAGGGCATAAATGCCAAGCGTTTCAGGTTTACGGGGACAATCCTGTATATTGAACCTTAATCCCAGTACTGCTGTGTTCCAGAATTATTTGAGTTACTGCACATGCTCAGAAACCCATTAAGGTGTTCATTATGGTGATGGGGGCCATCTAAGCATAATAGAAGTGGGGTCTGGACAGGCCACTTTGGTAAGTGGGCAGGGCCGCCTGGTTACTGGACCTGGGGTAGACTATGGGCAGGGTTAACGGAGTCCCAGGGACTGAAATTTTGGTAAGCATGCAAAAGTATATTCTTCTGGGAGTGTGACCACCTGGCTATTCCGGTATTGTCACCTGAGCTGCTCATTTTGGCAATATATTTGGGGGGGCTCTAATGAAGCATAAAAGGTCTGCTTTAAATATGGCTAAGAAGCAAATAATAATAAAAAAAAAAAAAAAAAAAATTACAAAAGTGTGCCATTTACCCTATTAATTCTTATGAATTTTGATTTTAAATGATAGGTCCACTTTCAGGACAAGCAACTCTTAAAGTGGTTGTAAACCTCAGACATAAAATATGAGCAAAGCATATCCTTCTATAGTGTGTACTTGTCTCACTTAAGAGCACCAAGTGTAATTTCTGTCTGCGGTCTTGTTCCTCTGCTATCAGCATTAATCACTTCTGAGTTTTCCTGACACCAAAGAGGTAAAAAGGTGACAGGGAAGGGAGCTCCAGCACACCGCCTGTGATTGACAGCTTTAGTTCTGTTCCTATGTGCGGGGCTCTGCAGTGTGTAACTTTAGCTCTCTTCCCCCTGTTTTCTGAAAGACAAGCTGTATAAATTCTGGATTTTGAATGGCTTCTCTGAGAAGAGAAGACTGCAAATCAACAGGTACAACGTATTTGGTTAATCTCTGTGTATCACCTGAGGCTAGTAACTTCATTGGGTATATGTGAGGGTTTACAACCACTTTAAAATAGTAACTTTTACTACAAATAGTAGGGCTGCACCAAATGGAAACTTTGGTGCCGAAAGCAAAAAACGCAGGATGCACTTAGCCAAAAACCGAAAATGACAGTTTAAAAAATAAATAAATAATAATAATAATAATAATAATAATAATAATAATAATAAATATAAAATTGTATTATATTCGACTTAATTAATATCATTAATTTAAAATTAAGATGAATTAATTTTTGGCCATTTTGGCCATTACTGGCACCATTAGTGCAAGAAAAGCTCAAGAAAAATGCAGTCTGCAGTTTATGACCATCTCTTGTATCATGTCCTCAGTCACCAACCATCTCCTGTATCATGTCTGCAATCTCTTACTGAATCTTAAAAACACACTGTTAAAAGTATTTGAAAAATTTCCATTCAGTACACCTCTAGCAGACATGATACAAGAGATCAATGCAGCCTCACCGGTGCCCGTCAGATGCAGCCTCACCGGTGCCCGGATCAGAGCAGCGATCTCGCGCTGTGTCACAGAGCTGGACTTGAATTTCCCCGCCACAGTAACAATGTCCCGCCTCCTGTGATGCATCACACTGATTCAATGTCCTGGCATTGGATCAGTGTGCCGTCTATCACAGGAGGCGGGACATTGTTACTGCGGCTGGGACAGCTCCGTGACACAGGGAGATTGTGGCTTTGCATGAGGAGGGAGGGAGGGGATGAGGAGGACTGAGCTTGGAGCCGCCAGGAAGACACCCCTGCAATGTGCAGCACGCAGGGCGGACCCTGTTTGGTGCCATTATTGGCACCTTTTCTTCTTTCGGCCAATGCCGAAAAAACTGTTTTCAGACAATATTTTGGTGCACCACTAACAAAAAGTCAATAAGGAGCCAATGAGCTGGTTCTCTCCCAGATGGATAATGCCCAGCCCTTTTCACCCCACTCTGTAGACGTTGCAGCAGTAAGGACCATACACTGCTGACGGCAGACAAGTTCACCAAACATTCTCTGGTGGAGAATCATCCAGGTGTAAATGCGTTTTAAATGGCAGTGAAAGGTCACATTTTCTGCTTATTAAATAGTCCCCATACATTCCAAGAAATAGTTAGAAATTCTGAGGCTGTCCCTAGAAATCAAATACAGCTTGGTGACTACAGGTACTCTTCGTTTCTTGCAATAAAGTCACCCTTGGCTCCCAAAGTCTTTTTTTAATTCTTCCACAGAACAAACACTTGCAGGCGTTTCAAGTAGCAGTGAGCTGATCCTGATTCACAGATAAGCAAACAGAAGTTGTAGAGCAGTACAAAAGCAGCCATGCAGATTGGTAGATAGGGGTCCTTATCAGACACATCTCCCTCCCGCCACCATAGAGCTTATACATCATAGTACAGATAGGTTCTGTCAGACAAGTGCCTGCACTGATTACAACACAAGATAGGGAAATATCCAGATAGATTCACACAAACATAGGGAAATGGTGTTTGTTCAGCATACGGCAGTTCATACTGTACTGATATCTATTCACCCAATTAGTCATGAACACACTCCATTGGGGTAGCCAATATATACCCACCAGAATGTGTAACAGCCCAACCTTTTTGAACAGAGAAGGGTTAGCAAGTTTTAATTTTTATTTCCGCCTGTGTCCCCACTGTGGAGATTCACCACTTTATTTGTCCAGGCGACACAACAAGAGGGAAAATGCAAACGTTTAAAATTGCGACCGAAACACAAATTCTCTGTTCACACCTGTGCACAACATTTTTTGTTTCTACTGTAGGTGCGCTGCAGTGCCATTCATTCTTAGGCAGCATTGATCTCTGGTTCACACTGAGGAAACGCAGGAAATGCACAAGATTTGCTGCGTTTCCCCGCATCGCAATTGCATTGAGCTCATGACCATCTGCTACAGTAAACGTTAACATCCCAAATGCAGGTTGCAGAACGCAGTGCGTTTTCCTGAATTGGATCAAATGGGTGCGAATCGGGGAAGGGGTCCTGCACCGTTTTGGGCCATACAAAATGAATGTCTCGAAACGCACAGAACAGACATTGCATGTGATTTGCACAGGAATGGGGTGCGATTCCTGTGCGAGTCACATGCGATGTACCGCATCGCAGCTGTGTGAACCTAAGCTCACACTTGAGCTGAGGGTCTTTGGTTGTTTTACAGGCTCGTCTTTTTTTTTTTTTTTTTTTAGCTGCATTTGTACGTGTTTTTTTGAGTTTTTCTGTGGGTGTCTGAGGCTTGAGACTAACATTTTTTTTTAGCCAATAGAAAACTAGTTACTGGGGGGGGGGGGGGGGGGGAATGGGTTATATGCGTGTTTTCATATTTTGCTCCTTTTTCCCCTTTTTCAGGATCTCCCATTAAAGTCTATTGGGACCAAAAACACCCGGTTCTGCCTCAAAAGTAGCTCTTGTAGCTTTTGAAGTGTCAGGCGTCAAGCTACAGGCACCGGGTATTTATACGAACATTCACCATTGAAATACATGGAAGTTTGGATGTTTTTGATGCTTTAAAGTGGTTGTAAACCCACTTTGACAACTTGCACCTACAGGTAAACCTAGATTGAAGCTTACATGTAGGTGCAAGAAATATCTCCTAAACCTACACAGTTAAGGAGATATTTGCAGAAAACACTGCACCGATGTCTACGGCGCATGCGCAGGCGCACTGAGTGTCCCGGCATAATGAATGGGACATGCAATACAAATTTTGCTCAAGCATGCAACTTCTGTGCACTGGGAAGGCCATTCAAACAGGCTGCAGAACACAAGGCATGTAGAACACACATCTATGTACATACATTGCCATATCACATATATGTGAACCTAGACTAAGAGCACTTCCACACCAGAACACAGTGCGTTCCTTGCGTGTTTCCCGCACCACGTTTAAAATGCACTGGGTATGCGATCTGCTACAAGTGTCAATGTATTTCTAATGACACCCAAAACCAGGGTGGATTAAATACATAAATAAAAAAAATAAAAATAAAAAAATTGATGATTAAAAAAAAAAAAAAAAGTTTTTTTTTTTTTTTAAATGCTTTTGGAGTAAAAATATATATCTAAAGATAGTTTTCTATGTAAGATACATTAATAATTGAGTTTAATCAGCATGAAATGAAGCTTGGTTATGTAGCATGATGCTGTATATTCTGCAAGATTTACATGTTGAGATAACATGCACTGCATTGATGCATTCACACAACTTCACAGTAACTATGAGATAAAACAAAGTTCAGGAATATTCCTTTATACACCCATGGATGGTTGTGTTTATCTACATGGGGATGCACAGGGGTGCTGTGCATTCTTTTGCAGGCAGTCCCATTCATGTCAATGGGGACACAAGCGCTGCTCCCAATCTGACATCCGTGTGGGTCCCTAAACACAGACAGACAGTGTGCGTCCGGGGACCTGAACCCATACACGTCAGATTGGGAGAAAGCAGCTGTGTCTGTACACGTGTGCACCTCCATGCGGGAAAACATGGAACTTGTATGGGTGTACGCTTATGTACGTCTGTGTAAATGAGACTAAATGACGGATCAGTAAGAAGGGCCCATTTACACCACAATTTCTGCGTTCAATGTGCAGGTGCACATGCGCATTTTACAATATATTTTTCAGGTATGATTGAACTTTTGTTTCCCAAGTTGCACTTGTATACATTTACACGTGAAAAACACACTTTTGGTTTTTTTAAAACCACTTAGCACAAAAATCGCCATCATTGTACATCAGTACATTGGCACTAAAATACCGTTGTTATGGCAAATAGCTGCAATAATCCCCGGTACAACGGCGAGCGGCTGGCTTTCAGATAGAAGTGGTCTCCGCGGAGTATTCCCAGCAAGATCACTTTTAATCGGGGGTGGGAGGGGGGCCCGCCGCTTTCCGGAGGAGTCGGTAGCGGCGGAGACGATCGCATCCTTCCCCCCCCCCCCCGACAGGCAATGGAGCCGAGTAAGGGAAAGATGGCCCCCCGCTCGGCTAGATAACATTGACTGGCGGAAGCAACTTCAATCGTCACTTCCACCCAATGGGCTTAAAGGGGAGATTTTTTTGCAAAAAAAAAAAAAAAAAAAAAAAAAAAAAACACCACACATTTAATTTTATTTATATTGCATTTTAATGTAAATGTTAGATCTGAGGTCTTTTTAACCCCAGATCTCACATTTAAGAGACCCGTCATGCTTTTTTTCTATTACAAAGAATGTTTACATTCCTTGTAATAGGAATAAAAGTAATCCAAAAAATATTTTTTAAAAAAGGACAGTGTAAAAAATAAAATTAAAAAGAAAAATAATGAAAAAAAAAAAAAAAAAGTGCCCTGTCCCACCGAGCTCACGCGCAGAAGTGAACGCATACATAAGTCGCACCCGCATATAAAAAACGGTGTTCAAACCACACATGTGAGGTATCGCCGCGATTGTTAGAGCGAGACCAATAATTCTAGCCCTAGATCTCCTCTGTAACTAGACATGCAACCTGTAGAAATTTTTAAAAGTCACCTATGGAGATTTTTAAGAGTAAAAGTTTGCCACCATTCCATGAGTGGGCAAAATTTTGAAGCATGACATATCGGGCATCATTTTTAATCAGCGTAACATTATCTTTCACAATAAAAAAACAAAAAACAAAAAAAAAAACAAAAAAAAAAAACTGGGCTAACTTTACTGTGGTCTTATTTTTTTAAGTCAAAAAAGTGTCTTTCCCCCCCCCCCCCCCCCCAAATAAATGCACTTGCAAGACCGCTGCGCAAATACAGTGTGACAGTATTGCAATGACTGCCATTGTATTCTCTAGGGTGTCTGAAAAAAAAAAAAAAAAAAAAGGTTTGGGGGAAATTTTCTAGCAAAACAAAAATGATTTTAAACTTGTAAACAACAAGTGTCAAAAAGAGTCTCGGCCCGAGTGGTTAAACACACATGAAAGCACCGCAATGGTGTAAACAAGGCTCTGTGGAATACATTCGTTTTTCTGGCATATGCATTCATACTGCGACAGCCACATCCGCTGTATATGAGCCCCGGAAAATTCAGGGGCCAGGCGACAACAGAAAATACTCAGATAGTGAGACTTGTTTGGCGCTGGTTCTATGTTGGTGATTGGCTCAGTCTGTCTTCCAGGGAATAGTCCATCAATGTATTATTGGAACCCTCCAGGAGTCTATAACATGCCAATGTCACATCGTGATATACAGTAGAAGTGTGGAGCAGAAGACGGGCGGGCTGTGCTGTCCTCATGTATGGTGAGAGGTCCTTATCGTATGATTGATAAATGAAATCACCCTCCAACCAGCGCTGCGTTTTATATCATCGCATTCATAGACTGCAGAATAGTCAGAGGTGAGGAGCACAGCGCTGCGTGTCGCATATCACAAGTCGCTCTGACCCGTATGACGTCATATATTCATTACATGACACACAATGACATCATCATCTCATTGGATCCAATCACATCACTGAGGTCTACATATTACAATCTGATCATACAATCAGCTTTACATTTACCATCACTATGGGGGGGGGGGGGGGTGATTTAATGAAGGCCAATAGACAGTGCACTTTGCAAGGGCATTTATTCCAGCGTTAAGTAAATGATGGGAAGTTCTGCTGGCTTTCATCATCCAATCATCTGCTAGCAAAATTCAGTCTTTTTATTTTCCTTACACATGATTGGATATTCTTTGTAAAGGGAAGCTTTGCCTCATTTACTAAGCTCTGGAGCAACTGCACTTGCAAAGTTCACAGACTATTTGATTTAGTAAAACCACCCGTATGTTTTATCACAAGACTCTCTGACCCGTGTGACATCTTATATTCATTACACATACCGTCACCATCCTCTCAGTCAATCCAATCACATAGAGAGTAAAGGATCATCACTGAGATCCGGGGCCCCTAAACCACATTACAATCCACCAACACTGCATATTAGGAGGACCCCATCAATGTGTATCTCATTGGGTAGACTCTAAAGTGGGGTACACACCAAGGCAAATGATCGTCCCATTTCCCTTGTTGTTTCACAGCAAGTCGGAAGCGAGGAATAATGTTCAAAACCTTCTCGTACTTTATATATTCTGGAAAAAACAACATACTTGTTGGTAGATCTAAAGACGGTCACACACACAGATCAATAGCATCATTCCACTGATCTCATTGATTTTAACAAAATTATCAAATCAAATATGAATTATAAACCACAGAGCCGACATTCCATCAGTCTAAAGCCTCGTACACACGGTCGGACTTCCATCGGACTTTTCCGTGGATTTTTGTCCGAACGGAGTTGGTCGGGCACACCCATAGCATACACGCCACAGGACTTTTCTCAAAACTTTTTCCAACATCACGTGGTTTTTCTGCTCTTTACCGCCACCCTTTGGTCAACTTCTGCTATTGTTGGTTGATTTTAACATTATTTGTTTTGTCCATCGGACAAAAGTCCGATGGTTTTCTGTACACACGGTCGGACTTTGCTCCATCAGATTTTTGTTGGCCAAAAGTTTGTCCGTTTGCAGACCCAACTTTTGTCCGATGAAAACCAAAAAAGTTTGTCCGATGGAGTGTACACACGGTCGGATTTTTTGGCAAACTTGCTCAAAATGAAGTTTGTTGGCAAAAAGTCTGACCGTGTGTACGGGGCTTTAGATTGTAAGCTCTGAAGATCGCAGCCCTCCGATCTCCCCTGTACTGTCACTCTTTATATTGTAAAGTGATGTGCAAACCACATGGAGCCATCTATATACATCCTGTATTAGAATAATCATAGGCCATGCATGCCCTGGTTCACATCAATGCAGCTTTGAAAATGCAGATCAGTGCAATTTGCACCTCCGATGTCATTGTGGCATGCAACGTCATTTACCTGAAGTCAATGCAAGTCGCAATGAAATCCCCCCCCCAAAAAAATAAAGTAGTGTGGGAACCTCTTTATAGAGTTGCAACAATTTGAACGGTTCTATTGCCGGCAATGGGGGTGCCACTTGATGGGTTTTTGAACTGTCAAATCGCATGACAAATCGCACCAGTGTGAGCCAGGGAGCTAAATACAAATATAGAACTAGAAATATAGATATGTGTCATTTATTTGTTGAGAGGCT